>CM046346.1:20819530-21419530 GCA_025403435.1 Artocarpus heterophyllus
CCAACTGATGGCACCGCCACCTAGAGTAAACACAAACCCCGAAGTCGATTTCCTAGAATCTAGACAAGATTGAAAATCCGAATCAGTGTATCCTAGAGGAGTCAAGTCCTCACCCGAATACACAAGCATATGCCCTCGAGTCCTTCTCAGGTACTTAAAAATATGCTTTACCGCAACCCAATGGTTCGGTCCTGGATCCGCCTGAAATCGACTCACAATCCCGACCGCATAGCTAATATCCGGTCGAGTGCAAAGCATGGCATACATGAGACTACCCACTGCCGAAGCATAAGGCACATTCTTCATGTATTCTCTTTCTTCATAAGACTTTGGAGAGTCTTTCTTAGAAAGAGTAATTCCAGACCTAGATGGTTGCCTACCTTTCTTGGAATCCTGCATTGCAAACCTCCTGAGAATTTTATCTATGTAGCTGGCCTGTGACAAAGCTATCATTTTGTTCTTCCTATCCCGAAAGATCTGGATACCGAGAACAAAATTAGCCTCACCCAAGTCCTTCATGTCAAACTGCTTGGTCAACCATAATTTGACCGATGACAACGCCCCAACGTCATTGCCAATTAGCAGAATGTCATCTACATAGAGTAGTAGAAAAACCACCTTCCCATTCTTAATGTGTTTGTAAACACATGGTTCATCCACATTTTGTGAGAACCCATAAGTCTTGATCACTTGATCAAATCTTATGTTCCAAGAACGAGAAGCCTGCTTAAGTCCATAAATAGACTTTAGCAACTTACAAACCTTACCCTCTTGACCTGCGACCTTGAACCCGTCTGGTTGTTCCATATAAATGGACTCATCAAGATAGCCATTCAGAAAAGCCGTCTTGACATCCATCTGCCAAATCTCGTAGTCGAGAGCGGCAGCTATGGACAAGAGAATCCGGATGGACTTAAGCATGGCTACAGGCAAAAAGGTTTCCTCATAATCGATTCCTTCCTTTTGCGTATAACCCTTAGCTACCAGTCTAGCCTTAAAGGTTTCGACCTTTCCATCCACTCCTCTTTTCCTCTTGTAGATCACTTACACCCTATGGGTTTTACCCCTTCGGAAGATCCACAAGCTCCCCAGACCCGATTAGTCTCCATAGACTTCATCTCTATGTCATGGTCTCTGTCCAGAGTCTTGAATCAACATCCTCCATGGCTTCTGCGTAAGTATAAGGATCCCTGTCATGTTCATCCGTTTTAGCCAAAAAGACTTCCCCATTGAACATATACCTTTCAGGTTGACGGCCCGATCCTCCCACTACGCCGAAGCCCCTGAGGTGTTGTTCGGGTTTGTTTGGTTTTTCTACACTGATCGGAATGGTTTCATTCGAAACCTCCGGAGTAAACGGATCACCCCTCAACTCCTCAAGCACCACTTTGCTTTGAGGTTAAAGTCGTTCATGTAACTCTCCTCAATGAAGTTGCATAGTTGAAACCACGACTTTATTTTCCTTTGGGTTATAAAAATAACCCCCTTTAGTCCCTTTTGGATATCCTACAAACACGCAAACTTCTGAACATGCTTCCAACTTATTCGGATCCTTAAACAGGACATGAGCTGGACATCCCCATATGCGAATATGGTTTAAGGATGTCTTCCGTCTTGTCCACAACTCGTGAGGAGTTTTAGGGACCGATTTTGAAGGCCACATTGTTCAAAAGATAACATGCGGTTTGTAGTGCATATCCCCAAAAGGATAAAGGCAATGATGAATAACTCATCATGGACCGAATCATGTCCAACAAAGTCCTATTCCTTCTCTCTGCTACGCCATTCTGCTGCGGAGTGCCCGGCGCAGTCAAATGGGATAAAATCCCATTCTCTAACAAGTGTCCCAAGAACTCATCAGAAAGGTATTCTCCACCTCGATCTGATCGAAGTGCCTTTATGGGTTTACCCAATTGCTTTTCCACTTCAGCCCGAAACTCCCTAAACTTATCATAAGTTTCACTTTTGTGGTGCATTAGGTACACATACCCATATCTTGAGTGATCGTCAATGAAAGTGACGAAGTACTCATACCCTCCTCGTGCCCGGATGTTCATCGGTCCACAAACATCACTATGCACAAGTTCTAGAACCCCTTCGGCCCTATTGCCCTTAGACCCATATGGTCTTTTGGTCATTTTACCCTCCAAACAAGACTCACATTGAGGTATAGATTCCACCTTTAAGTGACTTAAAGGTCCATCCCTTACCAACCTTTGAATCCTATTCAGGTTAATATGGCCAAGGCGCAAATGCCAAAGATAAGTCTTATTAGAGTGAGAAGTTTTAAGTCTTTTTGAGTCATTATCATTTATCTCAGCATTAAGCAATAGGTCCATCTTAGGTTTGATAAAATATAGATTATTTTGCATCCATCCAGAACAGATAAAAGATTTGTTTTTACGAATCACCACTTTTTCATTAAAAGATACCACGTAGGAGTCTTTAAATAAAGAAGATACAGAAATTAAACTCCTTTTAAATTTAGGAACATAAAAACAATCTCGCAAAATTAAACTCCTATAATTATCAAAATAAAGATGGACATCTCCCACTGCTTCCGCTGAGACCAAGGATCCATCGCCCATCCGAAGCGTTAAGTCTTCACGAAGTAGACTTCTCGTTTCTTTGAATCCCTGCAGAGAAACACAAACATGATTAGTTGCACCAGAATCTATAACCCAGATGTCACTGGATTCCTCAACCAAACAAGTTTCTAAATATAGAAGATCACACCTACCTCCCTTGGAAAGGAAGTCCTTGCAATGCTTCTTTATATGCCCGACCTTACCACAGAAGAAGCACTTAAGCTTCTTTGGGTTCTTCTTCTTCTTTTTCTTGCTCTTGGTTTGCAGCAGGAATAGAAGACTTGCCACTCTTGGCCTGTTGCTTCTTTCCATTCCCAGAGTTAGGATTGGAACCAGAAGCAGCTACCATATTGGCCTCACCACCAGCAGGAGACTCCCTGATCAGCAGTTCAAACTCCTGTAACTGTTTCATCAGTTCTGTCAAGGTCATATCCCGTCTATTGCTCAAATTAAAAGTAGCTCTAAACGGAATAAATTCCTTAGACAGAGTCTCAAAGACCATAGTCATCTGAGTTTCAGCATCGATGTCGGCTCCATTGGTTTGAGCCTCAGCGAGGTAACCCATGACCAACATCATGTGCTCCTTTATAGATGTCCCCGGTCTCTGTCTACAGTTTAAGAGTTTTCGAAGCGCCCCTTGCCGCTTTGTTATGGCCTGGCCTCCAAACATGTCCTCAAGATTATCCAAGATCTGCTTCGCAGTCTCATAATCCTGATGTTGAGCCTGCAACACGTTGTTCATGCTAGCCATAACATAGCAGTGGGCCTGATCATTAGCATCTTTCCAGCGGTCGTACGCTTGGAATTGCTCATTACTTGAGTCTCCCGTAGGCTCGGGAGGACAAGGAGTTGTCAGTACATATTTCAGTTTCTCAAAGGAAAGGACGATGTCCAGGTTCCGTTTCCAATCGTTATAGTTCTCACCGGTTAATTGGTTTTTGTCAAGTATCGATGATAAAGCGTTTTTAGACATTTTCAATTTACAATAAAGAATCATATACCAAATATAAGCAAACACATATATTAATTTAGTAAGATAACACAATCATGTAAATCATACAAATGTGTTTATGTGTCAAAACCTTGAAAATATCACAACCTTACAACGATAATTCCCAACTCAGAATTCAACAAGCTCCTAGGGGAGTCATGCCAAATTCAATCAGGAACACGGATCCCCTCCTGATTAATATATGCCATCCAGGACCCGTATGATTTAGCATATATTAATAATCGTTTCTTTGGCCATTAATTTTATTAACAGAGCTCCTAGGGGAGGTTAATAATAAAATTAACGTGAGTGTATAACCACCGTTTTAATATTTTATCCATGATTTATAATCACCACCTAGGGGTGTGCAACCATAAATCATACTAAAATACCTTATCCTTTCAGAGATCCAATCTGGTACATGATAGAAATCCCTTCCTAGGGGTCAGGACCACCATGTTCTTCATATGGACCAACGATGGAGGCCTTAGGTTCTCTCTTCGAAACCTTCTCCCACTCAATCTTTTGAAGTCAAGGTTTTATTTTAAAATTATGCATGAATAATTTTAATATGAGCGGCACTCCCTATTCTATATGGCATGTTATCAATATACATGGTAAATCATATTATAATGCAGACAAGCAAAGCTACAAGCATAATAATAATAATAACCGTAATATTATGGTTCCACCCTAGAGAATAGAAAAACTAAGATTACAAGAGAATAATCGAGACATTTATCGATTCTTCATCCTTGAATCCTCAAGCTGTATCCTTCTTCATGTAATATCCATCTTCAAGTCCTCAATCCCGTATGAATCGAACACTTCATATTTCCGGTCATATCCAAATTTAATGTTTCTCAGAATCGTCCCAAAAATAAAATTAAAACTGCACCAAAAAATTGCACCTTTTCTAGACATTTGGTAGCTCTCGGTCGGCAGTCCGATCTGGGTGATCGGTCTGCCGATCATGGTGGTTCGGCCTGCCGACAGAGCACCAAAATTTCTGCCCCACTGTCGGCTTGCCGGACCGTACGTCCGGCCTGTCGATTTGTGACCTTCGGCCTGCCGAACTGTGAGGTCCGGCATGCCGACCGAGCAGAAAACCCTTAATCCAGAAAATACAATTTTAATGCAATTCATCAATTTTATTTTCAACAATTCAAAAACATAAAATTAGAGACTCAGGAAATACCTGGAGGCGCCATCATCAATCTTTAAGATCCGACTTCTCGTTCCGTCTTCTCCGAATAATTATTTAATTACAAAATTCTTACAAATTAAAATTAAATAACAATTCCTAGACAGAGATGATAGTCCGCCATCTAATTACATGAAAAACCTAGATACACATTCTAACCTCTAAGGAACCATAACCGGTATTAATTAATTAATAAATAATTAAACAACGATTTAATCAACCATAATTAATTAATAAACATTCACCACATAATCCATGACAACATATATATTATATAGAAACCTAGAGTGCCATCTCTCTATAAAATTTAATTCAAGCATTGGAGAGATTAAGATCACAAAATTTATGCATATAACATGATCACAAACTTGCAAATTTATGTAAAACCTCGGCTTTGATACCAGTAGTTGGAAACAAAGTGCGCAGCGAAATTTTTTAAATTTTTCATCAGAGTATTTTCTAAAATACAAGTTTGACATGTTATACGTATAAATTAAACAGATCTTACTAACCTCAGTGTGCCGAAGAACCTCCGTGACCTGTGTAGAGAAGTAACGTTCCAGAAGAGCCTCAACCAACTGGTCTTCTTTGCTATTCTCTATCCACAACCGGAGTGAGTGTGGGCTCACACGTACAGCTCTTCCACCGGTGACTCTCCTTCCAACCAACAGAGAGAACCCAAAGCTAGTGTTCGTGATTTGTGAACAAAAGCTCTCAGGGAGTTTTCAGATGCTCACTAGAAGAGTATCACTCTTAATCTCTCAAATTGATCTCTAAGTAAATCATTAGACTCACTCCCTTTTTATACCTATTGGTCCTAGGGTCAGTCCATATCAGATTAGGTCTCAAAAAATCGAAACAGAATCAAATTCGGATCAATATCTGATAAGATACGTGTGAAAACGCGTAATCTTATCTGCGCTGATAGGCAGGCCAAACTGTCTGATAGGCAGGCCGAACAGGCCAGTTTGGCAGGCCGAACACGTCATCCGGCAGGCCGAACTGCCGAGAAAAAATCTCTGCGAATCTTTTATTTTCCACCAGAGATTCTAAAGGATAAAGTCTCAGTTTTGATTCAAATAGCCCAATAGAAAAGATATCTGATCAAAACAAACTTTATCAAGATAATCTCTAAGAAAATAAATTAATTCACAATAATTCTACAAGTTTATCTTGTTCTAATTGTCCAAAATTAAAACAACCGATAAACAGACAAGAATTACCCGAACGCAATAATTCAACAAGTTCATCTTGAACTAATTTTCTTACATAATTAATTCAACCGATAAACAGACATGAATTATTTGATTCTTACAAATTTTAAACCAATCTGATAAATCTGACATAAGTCACCAATTATTGGAAAAGCACGCCGTGTCGTTACAGGATTTTGTGAGCTAGCAAAGGGGACCAAAATGGACCTATAAAGTTCAAGCTCATGATAATTATGAAACCCAATATCCCAGATATACATTTCACAATTATCAACTCCAACGCTACTCCACTAAAAGCTTGGAGCTGCACTCTCGAACTTTATAGAATTACGAAGCTCGTGTAGCTAAGTCTCCATGACATATCATAGTGTATCGCATCCCCATATGATCATCCATAATTGGCTTAAGGACAAGTTCTGTCTTACCTTCCCGATTATTTTTATCTTACGTTCCATTGTCTCACCATTAGAAACTTACCATCCAAAGATAGTATACCATTTGGTTACACCTATGTATCCAAATGATTGAACGCTCCAGTTTTCCAATTACAGGACAACGCATATAAGAGGATATCATTACTCCTAAAGAGGAGCTATGGATTCCATATCTATGAATAACAAGTCTACGCTATCAAGAGTCATGCTTCCAACATACCGGCATGCATGCCACTATAGAGATGTGGGAGTCACCCATTGGTACATCAAAAGACACAAGTCGAGACAACGGGCCCATTATTCATCTCAGGATTAAGATACAATACAAATGATTGTCTAAAGTAAGTCGATTTGCCAAGACAGAATTATTAATCCAAATCAATTCACTTTATGTCCCGATCCAACACATCGTCACCTATGACAACGCGCCAATGTTTCTATTCACGGAGTCCAACTCCGATGGCCAAGACAAACCATCTCCCAAAAGGGATATAGACAACATAACAATCTTTACATGAATAAAGCGCCCAACTTTATTCCCTCGATTGCGGATCATATATTTTAGACCATCACCTTAAGAATCGTGTCTACCGCATAATCATCTCATCATATGCCAAACTCTTAAAGTTTAGACTGATAGTCTCAGACTACTGTTTGCTTATCATACATTCAACGAATATGAATGTAAAGAGGACAATATTTGGTATATATAAATGAATAAATTCTTTATTGATAAAAATGTCTCCAAAAACGTATTACATTTTTACTCCTTAGAGCATACATGTCTAACAGTTACTTAGAGCAATACCCTCTGCAGGTATCTACATGAACAAACGCTCAAAAAACCGAATTGGTGTGCTAGCACCCTCTCCTTGCATTAAATGACTCTCTCTAATATTTAGGGTTTTTAATGGTTTTTGCCTTTTAGAATGAGAGAATGTTTTTTCTTTTCTAATTCAGCTAGAAACCCTAAAACATATATATATATATATATATTGTTTTTTGACTTCGAGATAGAGTCAAATTTCAACTAGGGTAAACTGTAATTCAAATATGATTCATAGAATCTAGATAATGTCAGATTCAATGAACCTAGACATATCTAGTACATCAAATCCGGACATTATAAAGTTCATTGAACCTAGACACAGTAAACCCAAAATTCATTTTTGGTCTGTTCTAAGTGTGCGATCCTATAGATTCATATAACGTTGGTAGTGGGCTTGAAATTCTGTCTATGGCCCACAAATCATAAGCGGCTTCTAGCAAGACATTATGATTACCCAAGTTATGCGAATGTCAATAATCCGACATAACCTAATCCACAATAAGTATTAAAGTCCTTTTGTCACTAGATACCTTGATTGAACATAAGGCATGGTTTATGTCATCCTTATACTATTCAATCATATTATTTCTTGATCTTAAGTAGACTGATATTGATAATCCTTATCAATTCATTTCAGTATGGCCATACATTTTTCTTCAGTCTGATAGATATCTTTCTTATAATAAATGAGGGATAAATTCCTTCTTAATCACTCACATTCCTCACATTATTTACTCTATATACAAGAACAATCCATTCCATCATCCTGTTAAAGATAATATTAAAATGTGTCAAAATATATAACCTGTCATGTAGGAAACAATGATGATTTTAGGTCAGAGGACTAGGATAATACTATTGTGATGAGAATCACTTATGACAATTATCCATGCAGTATCCTTATAGTGGGTCGATCCAATGCATCATTTCTCAAATATGTATTTATGAGTTGACTTAGTATCTCATACACATGATTAGTAAAACATAATCATCATTCAAACTTCATACTATTCTTCATTCATTATTATCCCAATAATAATGACCGACTAGGGATAATTTACAATAGAATTCAATTTTTACCTAAGAGTTTTACTATCAAGTCACATACTTGATGACCTTAAGTAGAATTAACTATTCATGGAATTAGAATAAAAAACAATAATGAAAATGCCTCTTTATTAATAAAATGCAAATATAACGAAGTCAAAATGTGGTCATTACATAATTGGTCTAAGGCACATCACTAACACTATCCTTCGAATTTGGTTAATTATTTTAAGAGTTTGGATTTTCTTTTCAAGCTTTAGTTTGTGTTATGAGATATTAATATCATGTTATGAAATTCTATATTTAATTTGATGGGATTTACCTTGAATATAAATTTCCTTTTTTTTTAGTTTTTAATGAGTAAATGAGTAGTGTAAAGGGGAAGTCTCCTTCGCGGAGATTCCATAATAATAACCTTGACTCAAGTAACACAAGTATGGAGGAAAAAAGTGAAGGTAGGAGGGGAAACATTTGCGTTCCCGTTCCAGTCAGTACTTTTCCCTACTACCATTCCCTTGGCAATTTGGTTGATCAAAAGTACAATAACAATAGTGAAGCAAACTCAAACTCTTTTCCTCACTTGTCACAAGTTTAAAGTTTCAGAACTTCTGATGTACCCTAGAAGAGACATATAGTTATTATTTTTTTTTAAAGGAAAGAAACACTACAATAATTAGTTATTGTGCTTCTTAAAAAATTTTAACCTTGTTTGGGAACATAATTTGAACCAAAAAGCTAGCTCAGATTAGTTCATTGTCGTATTTTCTCTAATAAAATTTGAATTTGTAACAATATTTTAAATTCAAATTATTAGTTCGAATTATGTTCCAAATGGGTTATTCTAATTTGCTCACTGTAAAAAGCCAAGGTATTGCTTTTCAAAACTACTGTGAAAAGTAGTTAAGTTTTGTATCAATTATACTTTTAGAATTTTTTTTTATCAAAAAGCTGTTGTTTTCATTTCTAAAAGTGATTTTCTTTTAATTCAACATATTATTAAATAATCTAACTAAATTGATTTATCAAACACTAGTTGTTAATGAAATACTCTTGATAACCTATAAGAGCCATAAAAGCAAACCCTTGGCCCTCAAGAATACCATTCCACCTGCATATTCACATGTTTCAGTTTTCAACTATTTTTTATTATACTACTATTTCGGAAAAAAAAAAATCTCTCTCTATATAAAAAAGTGAACGTCTCTCATACTTCAACATATTATTAAATAATCTGACCAAGTTGGATTTATTAAGCAACAGTTGGCAGTGCAGTACTCTTGATAACTATAGGAGCTATAAAAGCAAACCCTAGGCCCTCAAGAATATAATTCCATATGCATATTTTATTTTTCAGGTTTCAACTAGGACTGACAAATTCAGACACGATACGATAACACGATACGAAAACAACACGAGATAAACGAGTTTGGACGGCACATTTATTAATTAGGCCACAAATGGTTTGGCAGAATAACACGAAAATAAATAGGCTGGATTCGTGCTAACACGTCTTAACACGTTTAATTGAACGGACCATAAACGTGTCGACACGGCACGACATAACCCACCTATTTATAATACATTTAAACTTAAAAATAAAAATATTTGAAATATTTGTGTTTTTTTTAATAATTTTCTTTATTGGATTTTTCTCATTTTTTTTTAATTTTTAGTTAACTGGGTCATAAATGTACCATATGCGTATTGTTATTGTGTCAACCCATCACGGCCCGCTTAGCAATCGTATTAATTGTGTCGTGCTGTGTTACGCGTGCCATAAGCGGGTCGTGTTCGTGTTTGCATTTCTGGCATGTTTATTAATTGTGTCGTGTTTGTATTCGGCCTAAACATGTTATGTTGTAAATGTGCCAACATGAACACGACACGAACACGTTTACTGCCAGCCCTAGTTTCAACTATTTTTTACACTACTATTTCTGGAAAAAAAAATCTCTTCATATATAGAAGGGTGAATGCCTCTCATACTTCAACCAAAAGTTGAATCAATCTAATGGTTCGAAATTTTTATTATTTTTATATATTTTATTTAATGCAATGAGCTTAAATTGATCTACATGTCCTATTCCTTTTTTTGACATCTCATGCTTTATGTTTTTATCTTTTTACAAATTTATAAAGCTTAGCTCTTCTAAACACTACTAACAAGTTTATAATATTAGTACTAATTCCTTATTAACAAGTTTATATTAATTTCACTAATTATTTCCTTTTTTTGAAGGGACACTAATTATCTTTCTGATTGCTTCTAACAAATTTATAATTTTGTATATCTATATTGACTTTACTTTCGAAAATAAAACTTTATTCAACTAAAATTAGTACAAACAAAGTTGTGTAACACCACTTACTAAAGGCACAAAATGATTATGGACAAAATAACTAAATCCACCAGTAAAATGATATACAAGGATGAAAGATGAAATCGAGACCCACAGCAAAATGCCCCGTTTGACATCTAAATAAAGCTCTTCAACAGCTCGTGACAAGACACCACTATAGTCGATGGATGACACCAATCGTCCAAAATCAAACCTACCTTAATGAGGGCACAAACAACTCAACATAAATGTAAATATAGCTACCAATCACCACATTCAATGCTACTAATCAGCGAGTGTGAAATACAAATCAAGACCAGAGGTAGAGAGACCACCTCCTTTATTACAAACTAAAGACAAATAAAACACAAAACACTATACGTAGGCGGCAACATCACCGTCATTATTAAACAAAGAAAACCAAACAAAAAAGGAGATAACATCAGAAGAGAGGGTGCGCTACCTCCATTATCTCTTCCTTTTTTGGCAATTTGAAGTCTAACCATAATTTCGATGAGCTCCTCCTCCTACAATCGATCTAGTGGATACCAGTCTCAGATCCAAATTCGGTTTAGTCTACTTCAGACAACCCATCCCTAAGACCCTTGTCGCTCATCTTCTTGTCGCCATTGTTTCCATCTTTTTGTTTCCCTTCTCTTTTCTCACTGGTCAATCTCTCCCTCTAACCTGACCTCCTTAGCCTCAGACCGAACTGTGCGCCCTCCAATCTCCTTGGACCCTATTAGCTTCGACTTCTCCTGTCTGCCCACAGTAGCCTTAGCCCACAATCGCTGGCCTTGACCTACGCTAGATCCCACACCCCACAACCACTATAGGGCCACATCACTCTCTAGCCTGTGATTATCTTCCCTCCCAGCCAAAAACCGCTCATCTACCCCCTCTCATAGACCAAGAGGTCCAACGGTCATCTCAAAGGTAGCATCGACGTCTGGTCCAAAAAGGAGGGGGGACGATACAAACCACACATAGTAAGCGCTAGCAAAGCCTCTAGTTTAAAGAGAGAGAAAAAAATAGCACAAATTTATTGACTCTACTTTTAGAGTTGTAAGTTCTTTAAATTGTGATTATATAACTTCAATAATATTTTCATAGGATAATATGCATGTTTAAAAACTATAAGATGAGGTAAAGTAATTATTAATATTAAAATATTTTCAATTGCACGTAATTACTTCAAATTAATAAAATGAAAAATGGAGCTTCTCAAGCTAGTATATACATATAGAATTATGGCGCCTTTAATAGTCGCTAATTGAAATGAACATTGCTATAAAACATCAATGGTGTTTAATAAAGATAGATCTTTTAGTGTAGGACTCATAAATGTGGTCGACTTTTTATTGGTGATGGTGTCCCTAAGCATTTTAAAAATTAAAGGGTTATAACCAACTTATCATGTTACTTACCACGTTAATTGGTCTAGAAAAAAACCCGCGTGCTAGCATTCTTTGTAAGGTCGTCTCACTTTATTGCTGCAATTTCGAATTGTGATCTCCACATTTCCTTTATAGGCGCCGATGGTGGAAAAGAGAGAAATAAAGGACTATTTTTATAATATTAAAACTGTACCTTGATGTTTTGAAAAATATCATTTGTTTATTGACTCACTTTACTGCAAATAACGTTTGTTTAGCATTTAGTACGGAAACAAAAATTAAAAAAAAAAGCGCCGCTCTCGGTTTTTATAGGGGAAATTAGAAATTACCCAAAACTCATTTTGGCACTTTTGTTTTATTTTGTTGGGGCTTGTATATAAAAAATATTTTAAAAAATGTGATAAAAAAATTTCATTTTTTCTTATACTCAAAATAATCTCTCCAGAAAAACAACCAAAACACTATTTTAAAAATTAAAAAAATATTATTTTCATTTTCTTTTCCAGTGTTTGTTTATAGTTCTTATTTTGATTCCATACAGCCAATGTTATTGTGTGTTGCTGTGGTTATAATTGTTTTATTTTAACTGTGTAATAATGAAAATGGTCCTCCCGATCCTTGAAGGTAGACGATGTTTTTTGTCCGCTGGATTTGTTTCTATACGGTTGGCATTACCATAAATAAATGTCATAAATTGAACGGTGTGATGCTTCTGTGATGGGGAGATTTTCACCAAAGAGTAAAAAAAAAATCTTAATTGAAGAAATGGTCTTCTTTTTTTTTTTAAGAAAAAAATATGTTTTTTTAGATAATTAAACTGTTTTAATTTTTTTCCAAAAAAAAACAAAAATAACTGTAACGAGAAAAAAAATCTTAACAGAAAGTGAAAAAAAAAATCAGAACTATTTTTATGTCTAAAAAATATATTTTTTTACGTTAAAAAATTAACAAAAAAAATTATTTTATCAAATCAGATTTTTATAAGGCAATTTTCAAAATCCATGTGATGATGCACAGGTCACAACCACAAGCCAATTAACCAAAAGTTTTGCTAATTAGTAACATGACACATAATCATAATAGCCAGTAGTCCACAGACAGCTCCACAATCCGCACTAAACAATTCCACGTGCCTGCCTCTCCCACTCACGTGACCCGTCGTTGGTGACGTCGCATTCCATCGTGTCACATCTGCCACGTGGAAGAGGCCAAGTATATAGGGAGGTTTTTTTTTTTCGACCTCCTCACTGTAAAATGTGATCAAACCTCTCCCACCTTCTCCGTTGAACAATCCCGAGCTAGAGGGGAGAGAGAGAGAGAGAGAGAGATAAAAGCAGACAAAACCAATTTAAAGGCAAAAAAAAAATAAAGATTTAGAGAGAGAAACTCCGAGACACGGCCAGAGAGAGGCTTTTCCGGGAAAGCTGAAGAAATTCCTGGAAAATTCCGAGAGATGGCGACGCCGTTAGCCGAATTGCAACACAGGGACGGAGGCGGAGGAGTGGCGGTGCTCTCGAATTCCGTCAACAAGGTCGACTCTTCTTCGTCTTCTTCGCCTTCACCTTCGCCTTCGCGTTCGTCGGTGAATGCTTGTTTGAAGAGTTCGGAGCAGAAATCTCCGCTCTTGATTTTCTTGCTGTTTCATAAGGCGATTCGCAAAGAGCTTGATGCGCTTCACCGATTGGCCATAGCGTTCGCCACCGGCTACGGCACTGACATCGGTCCGCTGCTCAAACGATACCATTTCCTGAGGTCGATTTACAAGCACCATTCCAATGCCGAAGACGAGGTCTCGCTTAATCCTTTCGCTTTTGTTTTAATATGTTTTCTTTTTTGTTTTTCTGGTGTGTTTGCTTTCTGAGAAAATTGAATAAAGGAATTTCATTTCGAACATTATAATCAGCCCGCGACTTCTCAATTGTGAAACACTCCACGAGGAAGAAGATTCATGCGTAAATAATGGTGAAGCGTTCCTTTGTATGCAGGATAACAAAAATCACCTCATTTATAGTTTTTTTTTTAGAGGATTTTGTTTTACCAGTTTTGAATTTTGACGTGTTTTCTTCAATATTCTGAGCTGAGTGACAGTCTTAAAACTTTAATGTTACTCATCAGGAATTCATTTGCGCAAGTTCTTCTTTTCCCCTAAACATTGACGGAGACACAGACTAAAAAAAGGAAAAAAAAAATTGGAAAAAAATTTTGATAATTGCAGTTGATTTTGTTTCAATTATTGGCGTTTAGTTTCTCACTAATTTCTCGTTGTTCTTTGAGAAATTTATTTCTTTGTGTCTCCGCTATTTCCATGACCATAAAGCATTTACATGCCAGAGGCAAAGAAAAGTAGAACAATGAGGGGAAAAGAAAGTGCCTTCAGTGCCCAGCCCTTTTGCAATCAAAGCTTAAGGAAAGAAGCTTCCTTCTTGGCGAATTTCTTGTATTTTTTCCCATTTAGGATGAACATGGGTTTTGTGGGGATATTTCAGGTTGAGGAGTTGGTAAATTACTGTCGGAAAATCTGGTTATTTATCTTCAGTGACAACAACATGATATGTCCCCATAGCTTTGGGTGTATAATCTAGCGTGCCGTTCCTAAGAATTTTGTTGCACCAGAAACTCTTTTGGTCCCACTTAGCTACAGTTTTAGATATTGATCAGGCATGGAAATCTTGCCTTTTTTGTATATTTGGTTTAACTACATTAAACTGATACTCGGAAAATTAGAAGCAGCAACGAAATAGTGAAGAATCGTAGGTAATTCTGGACTTTGAGAAGATATATTGGAATTCCTCTGTGATATACAATTTTTGTAATGTGATACATAGTAGCTGGCATTTAAGTCATTGAGATATCTCTTTTTAAGTGGCTAAACTCACCCAATTGCTAGAAGAAGTTTCCTCAGTAAAAGATCTTAAACACACGAGAAAATTACTGTCTGGATTATTATTGTTATTTTTCCTAGTAATATTAAGCTCTTGTCCATGGTTTTTATTAAATATTAATTTATGCTTTGGGAATATGGATTAATGACGTTACTTTCTTTTCCTTATATATGGCTATTGCATATAAAACTAGTTCTTAAGTAGTCACTTCTGGTAATCCTTATATTATTTTCACATATATTCTACCATTACAGAGAGAGTTTGCATCTGCAGGTAATATTTCCAGCTCTTGATATTCGTGTGAAGAATGTAGCACAAACATACTCCCTTGAACACAAGGGTGAAAGCAATCTTTTTGATAACCTATTTGAGCTGTTAAGTTCGAAAACGCAAAATGCTGAAAGTTTCCCAAGAGAGCTAGCTTCTTGTACTGGAGCTCTACAGACATCAGTTAGCCAGCACATGGCTAAGGAAGAGGAGCAGGTGCTGCATTGCTTTCCAATATTTTCTTTCTCATTTATTTATTTAGGACTTTTGGTGAGCAGAATCTTAAACCATTTTGGAGATTTTGTAATATGAGGTATATAAACAAATGAAAATAATTTTTCTTGACACATATATGGTTTCTGGTCATTTAGTTCAAACAAATCACACTAAAATGACATAAATGAGTATGTCATTGTTTGCTTTTCATATGTATAATGAGCTTTATTTACTATTATCTTTTTTTTTTTTTTTGCATTGATCTGTAAACTCAATCATAATGTAATGGGAACTGGCGCTCTAATAATGCCCCCAGCGTGCTTAATCTCTGTAAAAGTCAAGTTATACCATATCAATGAAGAGAATTATCTAGAGTTTTTGAAGATTGTGAGAAAGAATAGTCTTCTTTTCTTATTATTTTAGCTGAATATTACACCTTAATATACATGATTTTCAGGACTAAAGATGGTAACAAACAATCATCCTAAACTCAAGGAATCCGAATAGGAAAATCAGGATTCTTTGACCCCTAATTCTCTCACCTAAATTATCATCTTTGACCCCTAATTCTCTCACCTAAATTATAGTAAATAAATTCTAAGTATGGTAACTTTGAGAGAAATTCAACACTCCCCCTCAAGTTGGGTTGTATATATTGTACATTCCCAACTTGTTACATAATTCCTCAAAGTTAGGTCCTAACAGAGCCTTTGTCAAGGTGTCTGCAAGTTGTTCTCGAGTAGGAGTGTAGATCAGCTGAACCTCTAAGTTCTCAATCTTTTCTGCTATGAAATGCCGATCAATTTCCACATGTTTAGTTCTGTCGTGATGAACTGGATCCTTTGCAATGCTAATAGTGGCTTGATTGTCACACTTAAGCTTTACAGACTTCTCAAATTCCATCCCCAACTCAGTCATAACTCGCCTGATCCATATTCCTTCACAAATTGCTGCTGCTAAGGCTCTTAGTTCAGCCTCAGCACTACTTCTGGAAACTACAGACTGTTTCTTACTTTTCCATGTTACAAGATTTCCCCAGACAAATGAGCAATACCCTGTGGTTGACCTCCTGTCTATCTGGCTTCCTGCCCAGTCTGCATCAGAGTATAGAACTATATCTCTACACCCATTCTTCTTGAACAATAACCCTTTTCCAAGAGTCATCTTTAGATACCTGAGAATTCGGTACACGGCTTCCATGTGTTCTCCCATTGGGTAGTTCATAAATTGACTTACAATGCTTACTGCAAAACCAATGTCAGGTCGAGTATGGGAGAGATAAATGAGTCTCCCTACTAGACGTTGATATCTTCCTTTGTCTACTGGAATTCCTTCTTTTTCACTCCCTAACTTCTTTTTAGAATCCATGGGGGTGCTTGCAGGTTTACATCCTAGCATACCAGTCTCTTTAAGTAAATCCAGAGTATATTTGCGTTGAGAGACAAATATTCCCTTCTTTGATCGAGCCACTTCCATGCCTAAAAAATAGCGTAGAGGACCAAGATCTTTTACTTCAAATTCTTCTGCCAAGGATCGTTTAATCTTCAGTAACTCTTCCTCATAATCTCCAGTTAGAATGATGTCATCAACATACACAATGAGAATGGCTAATTGATTCTCAGAAGAGTGCTTCACAAAAAGTGTATGATCTGCCTGACACTGAATAAATCCATGTTCTTTTACTGTCCGTGAGAATCTGCCAAACCATGCTCTTGGAGATTGTTTAAGTCCATACAGAGATTTCAATAACTTGCACACCTTATTTTTTCCGTTGCTTATTTGTAGACCCACGGGAATTTCCATGTAGACTTCCTCTTTGAGATCTCCATTCAGAAAGGCGTTCTTCATATCAAGTTGATGAAGTGGCCAGTCCAAGTTTGCTGCTAACGAGAGGAGTATCCGAATGGTGTTAAACTTTGCAACTGGAGCAAAAGTTTCCTGGTAATCAATACCATAGGATTGAGTAAAACCCCTTGCCACTAACCGAGCCTTAAGTCTTTCAATGCTCCCATCTGCCTTATGTTTAACGGTAAAGATCCATTTACAACTCACTGTTTTCTTTCCTGGTGGGAGTTCTGCAATAATCCATGTACCATTCTTTTCCAAGGCCATAATTTCCTCTTGGACAGCCTGTTTCCAACCCGGGTGACTTAGAGCTTCTTGAATATCTGTTGGAATTTGAACATTATCCAGCCTCGAGGTAAAATCTCGATAAGACTGAGAGAGATTTGAATATGATATAAAGTTCCTGATCGGATGTTGAGTACAGGTTCGAGTACCTTTCCTTAATGCAATAGGAAGCTCCAAATCATCTATAGTATGAATCTCTTCTGACCCGTTTTGTTCTAGTTCTTTTCCACCTCCTGTGCTAGTTTCTGCAGTCATTGGGTCCGGTTCAGATTCTTGGACAGGTGTGAGATGTGTCAAGGTCTCAATCTCCCCTTGAGGTTGTCTTTTCCTTCTGGTGTACACCTGAAGTTCTCTGGTTTCTGACAGACTCGAAGGAGGAATATTTGACTGGGACTGGTGAGAATCAAAATCAGGTACACGGGCTGGACTTGACAGACTCGAAGGAGGAATGGCTGGACTTAACAGACTCAAAGGAGGAATATTAGGTTGTTCTAGCACGGAATCCCAACTCCAAAGCTGAAGTTCTTTCTGATTCTCCCCCTGAATTTCAGATTTGGAAAAATAAGGAGTTTGTTCAAAGAATGTCACATCCATGGTGTCAAATACCCGTCGTGTGTTGGGACAAAAACACTTGTAACCCTTTTTATTGGTGGAATAACCAATGAAGACACATTTTATGGATCTTGGATCAAGTTTACTCCGGTTTTGAGGGTACACATGAACAAATGCAGAACATCCAAAAATTTTGAAAGGAAGATCAGAGGAAAGAACACGAGCATGAGGGAATATTTTAATGAGAGATTGACGTGGTGTTTCCAATTTGAGAATACGGGATGGTAACCTATTGATGAGATATGCAGAAGTAAGAATGGCTTCCCCCCACAGATATTTTGGAACATTAGTGGAAAACATAAGAGAGCGGGCTACTTCCAACAAATGACGGTTTTTCCTCTCAGCCACTCCATTCTGTTGGGGAGTATTGACACATGAACTTACTTGGACAATTCCCTGTGTTGACAAGTATTCTCTTAGAACTGAATAGAAATACTCCCTAGCATTATCAGATTTTAGAATTTGGATTTTGGTATTAAATTGTGTTTGGACCATGGAATTGAATGTTTGGAATATTCTCTCAATTTCTGACTTTTCTTTCATAAGGAAAACCCAAGTGAGTCGCGTATGATCATCCACAAAAGTCACAAACCACCGTGCCCCATTAATATTTTTTATTCGAGAGGGACCCCAAATATCACTATGAATTATTGCAAATGGTTTTGATGGACAATAGGGCATACTTGGATAGATAGAACGAGTGTGTTTCGCAAGTTGACAAGTCTCGCAATTGAAAAATTTTGGATTTCTATTGATGAATAAATGGGGATATAACCTTTCAAGATACATAAAGTTTGGATGACCTAACCGATAGTGCCATAACATGACTTCACTATCTTTATTGACACTTGAGTTAAAAACAGGCTTAGGACTGAAATTATGAAATAACTGACTTTTAGAAGAACCACTGCTCGCAACTAAGGCTTTTTTAGGTTGAGATGTCTTGAAAAGGTAAAGTCCTGAACACATCTCAGCACTGCCAATCATCTTCCTTGATCCCAATTCCTGAAAAACACACATTTGAGAAAAATTTAGTGGAGCAGTGATTGTCACGGGTCAGCTTACTGATGGATATTAAATTGCAATCAAGTTTAGGAACATGAAGCACAGATTTTAAAGTGATTCCAGGTGGAAGTTGAACTGATCCAGTCCCGGCCACCTTGGACAGAGAACCATCAGCAATGCGAACTGTAAGGTTGGTATGAGACGGTTGATAATCATGAAGAAGAGACTCATCTCCCGTCATATGGTCTGATGCCCCTGAATCAATAATCCAATGTTTTGATCGTTTAGCCCACATTGAGAATGCAGAACATGAATTACCTGCTTGTGCGTGCATGCTAGCAGATGGGACAGGAGCAGATTGTTGAGAAAGTGTGCTGCTTAGAAGCTTTTGGAGCACTTCAAGTTGTTCCTTGGTGGAAGGACTTGACTCAGCAGTAGCTGGCTGCTCCTCGACTGTATTGGCTGAGTTTGCATGGCTGTCTCTGTCAGAACTTGACCTAGATGATTTAAAATCAGCTGGTTTGCCGTGTATCTTCCAACATGTGTCCTTGGTGTGACCAGGTTTAGCACAATGATCACACCACGGTCTTCCTTTCCTCTGTTGACGAGTATCTTGCTGGTTTGGTGGACGTGAGCCACGGGCAGCAAGTGCAGATCCCTCCGTTGTTGGAGATAGATGTTGGCCGCCCATCATGACCTTTTTCCTGCTTTCCTCACGGCGAACTTCAGAAAAGGCTTCTCGAAGACTTGGAAGAGGCTTAGTTCCCATTACTCTGCCTCTAACATCATCTAGATTCTTGTTTAATCCCAATAGGAATTTAAATGTCCTTTTTTGCTCTATTATTCTTCGATATAGAACATTGTCTTCGGGGCACTTCCATTCATAGCTTTCGAACATGTCTAGTTGCTGCCAGTGACGAGTGAGTGTGTTGAAGTATTGCGTTACTGTGAGGTCTCCCTGCCGCAGATCATGAAGAATCGATTCAATTGCGAAGAGTTCCGATGTATTCTCAGAACTTGAATAGGTTTCTCTCACAGCTTCCCAAATTTCTTGTGCAGTCTCATAAAGAAGAAAATTCTCACCAATATCAACATTCATTGAATTGAAGAGCCATGACATAATCTGATGATTTTCGGCCTTCCATCTTTTGTAACCTGGATCTTCCTTCTTAGGAATTGGAATTTCCCCTGTTAAATAATCTTCTTTGCCTCTGCCACAAATGAACATCCGGATGGATTGAGACCACTGGAGAAAGTTTTGCCCATTAAGCTTGTGGCTGGTGATGAGGAGAGAAATATTTTCAGAAACTCCAGAATTCCCAGGGTTTGGAAAGGCAGATGTTTGACGAGAAGAGACTTCAGAGGTGGAGCTGGTTGTCTCGGTTGCCATGCCATGCTTGACCATGATCGCTGGGTTTTATTAGAAAACCGGCTCTGATACCATGAAGATTGTGAGAAAGAATAGTCTTCTCTTCTTATTATTTTAGCTGAATATTACACCTTAATATACATGATTTCCAGGACTAAAGATGGTAACAAACAATCATCCTAAACTCAAGGAATCCGAATAGGAAAATCAGGATTCTTTGACCCATAATTCTCTCACCTAAATTATCATCTTTGACCCCTAATTCTCTCACCTAAATTATAGTAAATAAATTCTAAGTATGGTAACTTTGAGAGAAATTCAACAGTTTTTAATAATGCTTTTGCTGTGGAAGCTAAAAGAGCTTTTGAGTTAGCGGAGATACATGTCAAAATTCTATATTCATGTTGTACTGCAGTCTTCCAGATCATATGTTACTCTTTTAAGGATGTTTGCACGGTTGGAAAAAATGTGACCGCGTTACATAAGTGTTATGTTTATTATGATGAAGGTTTGTCATAATTTCCGGGACATGCTGTCTCATCAATTAGACATATCGTCAACTTGCTAATCTTGCAGTCTTTCAAAAGGTTCCCTTTGTGTCTTCTGGCATCTGAAAATTATTCACTTTTCTTTGCCAGGTCTTTCCTTTGCTTGTGGAGAAGTTTTCGCCTGAAGAGCAGGCATCGTTAGTATGGCAATTTTTGTGCAGTATTCCTGTAAATATGATGGTTGAGTTTCTTCCATGGCTTATATCATCAATTTCACCTGAAGAATATCAGGATTTGCGTAAATGTTTAAACAAGATAGTCCCGGAGGAAAAGCTTCTCCAACAGGTTAGGTTTGACCTTATTGCATCAGTGCTTTCTGATTATGTTTTTGCAGTTCGGGGATCTAATTAAACTTCTTGCTTAATAAAAGGTCATATTCACTTGGATGGAAGGGAGAAGCAGTGCCAACATAATCAAGAGCTGTCATGACAATCCTCAAATTCAGTGTTGTAGTAATTCTGGTTGTAGCATATTGATCAATAGCATGGATGAAAAACAATGTGCATGTGAGTGTAGGACTGGAAAAAGGAAATATTCGGAATCAAGGGTGGACGTTTCTGATACCAATGGGACGAATCCTATAAATGAAATATTGCTCTGGCATAAAGCTATTAAGAGGGAGTTGAATGAGATAGCCAAGGAAGCGAGGAAGATCCAACATTCTGGAGATTTTACTAATATATCAGCTTTCAATGGTAGATTGCAATTCATTGCTGAAGTTTGCATCTTTCACAGGTACCCTTATTGTACTATCGTGTGTGTGGTTAATATAACAATTTTGTTTCATGACTCTTAAATCTTAATGATTTAGTAGAGAACCTTTTTATTTGTTTTAGAGGATTTGCAAAATACAAAAGTTTCATTACTCTGAGTGTTGTCGCTGGTTACTTCCTTCTTCCAATGTTTAGTGCATCATTATGGTGGGTATTTTTATTTTGGAGTAACTGATTACTGATCCCATGTTTTTGTTGTATTCCACATATGAATTTATTATATAAGGTTGATGTATTAGAAATCATTATCTTAAGTGTGTTAGTACACCACTGTTGGTGGTGGCATAGGAGGAAGGGCCATGGCTCTCTCCCATCAGACACAGGTTCGATTCTTGGCATTGTGAGGTTGTGTGTTTGACACAAATGGACCTCTGAGGACTGCTAACGAGAACATGGACTGGTCTCTTTTCTGTTCCACCTATGGCCCTAGAAGATTCTGAAAATGGTGCTAGGTGGAGGCATGAGGACACCATGATCCTCATTTTTCAAGGAGAGAAAAAGAGCATCTGCAGGGTGCATAATCAATTATCCTGAGTTTTCTTTGCATTTTACATATAAGTTGATGTATTAAAAAAGAAAGCAATCTTCATTCTCAAAGCCATTAGTTGGCATGATCTGTGCTTAATTTTTGTCCAATAATCATCATGATTATGTCATTTACCTTCCAAAAATAAAAATACAAAACTATGCTTTCGTTTTAACTTATTTAAGAAGTCTTTTCCTCCCTCCCCTCCCATTTTCCTTCTGCATATTTGTTTTGTGTAATTATTTTCAGATTTTGGCCTTATAGAAAGATTAAAATTCAAGCTCTATTATGAGGGAAAAAATACATAATTTGTCGTCCATCAGAGAAAAGAGAAATATTTTTTTCCTCTGTTTTCAATCTGAGTTTTGTTACATTTTTTGTCACAGTATTGCTGAGGACAAGGTCATATTTCCAGCAGTAGGTGGAGAGCTTTCTTTCTTCCGGGAGCATGCAGAAGAAGAAAGTCAGTTCAATGAGTTTAGATGCTTAATTGAAACCATTCAAAATGCGGGAGCAGCCTCCACTTCAGAAGCTGAATTTTATGCAAAGCTGTGCTCACATGCCGATCAAATAATTGAAACTACCCAGAGGCATTTCAATAACGAGGAAGTTCAGGTGACATTGCTTTGTCCATCCATAACTGATTATGGGTCTGTAGCAGTAGCAATAACCACATAGTTTATTGAAAGAAAGAACTAGAATTTGTAGTTTTCCTTTTAATTCCTAAAAGCATCTATTAACTCCTAGCATCTCTAGGTTCTTCCACTTGCAAGAAAGAACTTCAGCTTCAGCAAACAAAGGGAACTTTTGTATCAAAGCTTATGCATGATGCCATTGAAGTTGATTGAGCGCGTCTTGCCATGGCTAGTGCGATCACTGACAGAAGACGAGATAAAAAATTTTCTCAGAAACATTCAATTGGCAGGTCATATGTGGTTAATTGTTGAATTATTTTTTACTACTCGACAAATTCTCTTGTGTATTTTGACTCTAACGATGTATAATTCTTTGATTCAGCTCCAGCTGCAGATTCTGCTTTGGTAACACTTTTTTCTGGTTGGGCTTGCAAGGCTCGTAACCAAGGTTTATGCTTGTCTTCAAGTGCCACTGGTTGCTGTCCTGTTAAAAGGTTAGATGATATTGAAGAGCATCTTGTTAGATCAGTTTGCCCTTGTGCATCTGCATTGTCTGTAAATGATATCTTGATGTCTGCTCAACCAAATGATGCTGAAAGGCCTGTTAAGCAGAATGTCATTGAATCACGGAAAGATAGTGATTCTCCATGCATGTCAGAGACTGCAAATGACCAGAAGCAATGTTGTAGTGAGCAACCTTGTCGTGTCCCAGGATTAGGAGTCAACAGCAATAATCTGGGGTTAAGTTATATTTTTGCAGCTAAGTCTTTGCGTTCCTTGTCTTTCAGCACTTCTGCTCCATCTCTGGACTCCAGTCTTTTTGTATGGGAGACAGATAATAGCTCTTTCGATATTGGCTGTGGAGAACGACCAATTGATACTATTTTTAAGTTTCATAAAGCTATACGCAAAGACTTGGAGTACTTGGACGTTGAATCTGGAAAGCTTAGTGATTGTGATGAGACGTTCCTTCGGCAGTTTATTGGAAGGTTTCGTCTTCTTTGGGGCTTATACAGAGCACATAGTAACGCTGAGGATGATATAGTCTTTCCTGCATTGGAATCCAAAGAGGCCCTACATAACGTGAGTCACTCGTACACGCTAGACCATAAGCAGGAGGAAAAACTGTTTGAAGATATTTCATGTGTTCTTTCTGTGCTTGCACGTCTTCACGAAAGCTTGCAGAAGGCAAAATTCAACAGTGATTCATGTGAAAGTAGCAATGAATTTTCGGCTGCTCACAGAATTGACTGTACCAGAAAGTATAGTGAGCTATCTACTGAGCTGCAAGGGATGTGCAAATCCATTAAAGTAACACTGGATCATCATATATTCAGAGAAGAACTTGAGCTGTGGCCATTATTTGGCAAGCATTTCACTGTTGATGAGCAAGACAAAATAGTTGGTCGTATAATTGGCACTACCGGTGCTGAAGTGCTTCAATCCATGTTGCCTTGGGTAACTTCTGCTCTTACTCAGGATGAACAGAATAAGATGATGGACACCTGGAAACAGGCAACAAAAAATACGATGTTCAATGAGTGGCTCAATGAATGTTGGAAAGGAACTCCAGAATCACCTTCACACACAGAATCATCGGAAGCTAGTGTTCCTCAAAAAGGTTTATATTATATTGCATTTTGTGTGCCCATTTTTTTTTTTTTTGGAAGGAAACAGAAAATATAATTAATAAACAAGAAAAATAAGTCATAAGAATTGGTGGAAGAGAATTCCCCCAATAGAAGTAGAACTTGGTATTTTGCCTTGTTGGATAGGCTACATTGCGTTGCTTTTAAATGTGTTGGGGTTTTGGGGAGATTTATAAGAGGTAGAGGCAGTTTTTGGGTTTTGTAGATATTCCCCAAGTTTGTTTTGCTAATTAGTAGTTTGCTTGGCATTCAAAAAGCCCGCTGTCTCCTTGTTTCTTATCAATTTTGAGAAGAATAAAAAGAAAAAAAATGTAGCTCTTGGAGCTGTTTTCTTTATAAATATAAAGGACAAAAGAAAAAACTTGGATCTTGGTATCAATAAGTCAACCAGAATGCCTGTATATTTATCACTTGTTTCCTTATTGATGTTGTAATTAGTTTGTTGCTATGGTTTGCGATTTTGTTGGGAAGAAAAATTTAAACTTCAACTCTATTTTTCATATGCTGTGCAATTTTCTTTCTTTTTTTTTTTTTTTGGAAAGAAAAATGATTCTTATTTCAACTATATTTTTGTTGCAGGTAATGATTTACAGGAAAGCTTAGACCAGAGTGATCAGATGTTCAGGCCTGGTTGGAAGGATATTTTCCGTATGAATCAAAATGAGCTTGAGTTGGAGATTAGAAAGGTTTATCGTGACTCGACTCTTGATCCTAGGAGAAAAGCATATCTTGTGCAGAATCTTATGACTAGGTTAGTTTTGATGATGGCATTTTTTCAATCACTTTTAGAATGATTTGCTTATCTATGGTTTGATACAGTCAACCATTAAATTGTTTAAAACTGTTTTACTTCAGGTAATGAATCCATAATTGTTAATGAATTGCTTGTTTGTCTAGTCGCTGGATAGCTGCTCAGCAGAAGTTACCCAAAGCTGCAGGAGAAACTCCTAGTTGCGAAGATGTAGCAGGACGCTCACCATCTTTTGTGATCCAGATAAAAAATTTTTTGGGTGTGAACACTACAAAAGAAAATGCAAGCTTCTTGCTGCTTGCTGTGGGAAGTTGTTTACATGTAGATTTTGCCATGACAATGTGAGCGATCACTCAATGGATAGGTAATTTTCTGATGTAAGTTCTTTCATTTCATATTAGGCTGCTGTATTTCTGAATATTCTTCGAACAAGTTTCAGGAAAGCAACAACAGAAATTATGTGCATGCAATGCCTGAAGATTCAGCCAGTTGGCCCAACGTGCACAACACCCTCATGCAATGGGCTCTCCATGGCACAATACTACTGCAGCATATGCAAATTTTTTGATGATGAAAGGTAGAGTCAGTTTCCATGTTCCTCACAATTTGGGAGTCATCACATGTCACCTATAGTAATTAGTTATGTTATGTTTTGCTTTTATTAATCTTGCATTTGTATTTAGCATGATTTACATTTACAGTAATCTTTTCTCCTCACTCTTGTTGTTTTTTTCAAATGCTAAACTCGCCCTTGACTTGGAACTACATTAGCTCTCTTACAGGATAAAAAGAGAGAGCTTGAACTTCTGGGGAATCAATTTCTTTATTAGAAAGGGGAAAAAAAAATGAAGTAAGAACATGAAGAGGGTAAAGAATTTTGTTTTCTATGAAAATTCTCTAGTATGTTGTGTTATATTATTTTATTTTTTAAATTTTTTTATTTCAATAAGAAAAACTCTCTGAAAACCAAATATTATTTTTCAAACCAAAGAAAAAAAATCTTATTTTTACATTTACATGATATGCTAGCATCATGTCATCCAAAATAACTACTAGATATTTTGTCTTAACTTTGCAAAGGGCACAAAAGCAATGTTGGCATTAATTTCGGGGCTCTTTTTTTGTTTCTTTTTTGGGTGTACTTAATGCGTATGCCACTTTTTGTTTTTGTTCACCCAAATTGTCTTTGTATGGTGTTGTTTAGCGTTCATGTGTTGATTCGTTACATACTTGACTATTTGTCGCACATGCATACACGCTTGTATGCCAATGAGGCGAAGTCTTAATTTCTTAACCACCTAAATATGTTGTATTTATGTTTCAAGGTGTGAAATAGAAAGGGTTGGTTGAACAAAATATTACCTACCAAAAAGTCCCACAGAGCATGACTATAAGATAATTAGTTGCTTTATTAGCCCTTGGGTCCCCTCCCCTGCAAGATGGTTTTCACTGGTGAATTTTACGTATTGTGTTCGTAACACTAAGTTATTAAGTTCACTATCTATCAGAATTATGTGAGTTCTCTTTCTGGTCTGGATCTAGCGTAAAAAGGGGGTTTGGTTAGAGAGGAACTGTAGGATCTTTGAACAACTAGGGGAAGGATTTAGTGTTATATGGGAGGTGGCTAAATTTTGGCAGCTCTTCAGGTTCGTGGTGAGGGCTGGGCTTCTTTTTTTTAATTTTATGGTTTTGTGTTGGAGGTTAGCTCATTCTCGATTGCACATTATCTTTTAATTTCTGTTATCAATAATAAAAGTTTATATTAGTTGTTGTTGTGTTTTGTTTTGTTTTGTTTGTGTTTTTTTTTTTTTTTTTTAACAATTATAATTTTTGTTCCAGCACTTCTACTTTGTAATTATAGTGTTGTATGAGAAAAAAACTGAGCTGCATGTTCTGGTTTCTAAATCCTCCACCTTTACATTTTTGTATGCAATGTTACTCTTCTAACTTTTCATCTCTTTTCAGGACGGTGTATCATTGCCCATTTTGCAATTTATGCCGTGTTGGGAGGGGTCTTGGCATTGATTATTTTCATTGCATGACATGCAATTGTTGCCTGGGTATCAAGTTAGTGAACCACAAATGCTTGGAGAAAAGTTTAGAAACAAACTGCCCTATTTGTTGTGATTTCCTATTCACATCAAGTGCGGCAGTCAGAGGTCTACCTTGTGGCCATTACATGCATTCTGCTTGCTTTCAGGTCTCTACTGATCTAAAAGCTTTTTTATTATTTTTTTCTTCCTTGGTTCTTTTTAATCAAGTATTAAATTTCCATTCTTTCAAGAATGCTTAAAAGAATAGAATTTAATTTTCAACGTACTAAAAAGAGAGAATATGATTTCCTTCTTAATGCTTGTTAGGCGTACACTTGCAGTCACTATACATGTCCAATTTGCAGCAAGTCTTTAGGAGATATGGCGGTAAGAGAACTCTCTTTCTTTCCGTTGTACACTTGTTTTTGATGTGTAGACCAATATGCTATTAACTCCATTTTTATGTGGAATTTCATCCAAATGTTAGAAATTAAAGGAAAACTTTTAGGAAAATAGAATAGAATTGAGAGTGGAATGTTTGGTGAAAGGTGGGATGAAGAAAAATGAAAAAAGAAATATTTATCGATTATAGAAAATAAGCTACAAGGCAGGTGTTATGAAAGAGTAACAAACACAGCTCTTAATATTCATAGACTCTAGCGTAACGAACTCATGAAGCTTTCTAGTCGCTAATGTTACAAAAATGATTAGGATTTGCAGAAGAACTGGAATCATCAGGTATATATAGGATTACAGAATCAGGGGATTCACTCCAATTATTGCCTTCCATGCTTTGCATGCTTCTCATTTTGATTAATGATATAGTTGCTTGATTTTTATTGGGTGATAGGCATGAGTAGTGAGTCGCTAAAGCGTATGATTAAATAAGTGACACTGTTTGTTTCCTTAATTTGCCACATATCTAGCTTATTTTTTAAGGCTAACTACTGCCAATGAATAAGAATTTACAGCACACTAGAACACCCTTTTTGATGATCCTTTACTCCGACAGGATCTAGGGTTTCTCGAACAATGTGATATCTCACATTGGGTTGTGTTTTGGATACCCGTATCAGGATCTAGGGTTCCTTGAACAATGTCATATCTCACACTGGGTTGTGTTTTGGATACCTGTATAACAATCTAAGACTGTTGAAGTGACTTATTCCTGAAAATTAAGATGCATTTAAGACAGAAATTGCCGGAGTTTCCATTTGTATTCCTTAATAGTTAAATATTGCAACTGTCTAGAGATGAATTCAGCCGGTTATTGGGGAAGTTTTCCTTGCCATAATGGCATTGCTGATTTGAGTCTTCGGACATGTTCACATTTGAATACTTCTCCTTGAAGGACATTTCTAAAATGCCAATCATTTCTTTTGGAGCTCCAATCTTGATCAAGTAGTACTTTGGTGATCATATCTGCTGGTTGTTCTTCTGACTTGCAGTACTTGAATGCTGTCAATTAATTAGCTTCACCTTCTCTTGGAAAATGATGTTTGATAAAAATGAGTTCAGTTGTGAAATATAGGATTCTTTGTCATAATAATTGCAGACTTCTCATCACAGAAATATTGTAGCTTGCCTTTGAGTTTCTCCCAGGCCTTCCAGTGTTTTTAGCGAAATTGTTTGGCTTGTTGCTCTTGTTTCTACACATACTTTGCTTCAGATGATGAGTGCACAACTCTTATTTCTTTGAAATCCATTAAAATATCCCGATTCCAAGTTTAACTGCATGAACAAAAAAGCTCATCATGTCATCTAGTTAACCATCCCAATCATCGTCAGCGTATCCAACCAATCTTGTATTTGTAGCAGACTTAAACCATATCTTGTAGGTTTATGTGGATATATGCGAATTCCTTTTGTAGCTCCATGGTGAACTTGTGTTGGATTCCATATGAATCTTGAAAGTAAACTTTCCGTGCATATGATGTTTGGTCATGTGGCAGTGAGATAGAGCACTCTTCTAGTTAGACGGGTCAAAAGTGAACCATCTGCCATCGTTGATCCATCTTCGTGTAGTTTTCCTTTGTCACGAATAGCGTTGCTGCTGTCTTGCAGTCATTCATCTTCACGTTCTAGCATGCTTTATGTATTGCTTTTGCTATATGTAGATGCCATCTTCCTTTCGGTACATCTCAATGCCGAGAAAATAGTGCATCAAGCCCAAGTAATATTTGCATAGTCATCAATAAAGAGAAATGTTTAATATGGTCATGACTACTAGTTCTCAATCGGCCACAATCTTAGCAATCTTTTAGCTCCTAAAGTAGATGGAACAATTTTGTAATTTATCCAATCACTACCACTCACGTTAGTCACTCAATGGAGAGCAACACCTACCTCACTCATCCAATGTGGTGAGTGTGAAATATAATGTGAATTGGCAAGCTCACAACTTGAAGCGCACTGCTCACTTTAATACCGATATTGAAGGGCTATATATGGCCGGCCGAGTACTTCATTCTTTTTTATCTTTGAAAAATCCTAATCACTTTTTATTCCTAGTAGCTAGAAGTCTCATATATGGATTGCACTAAAGCCGTTTCTATCATAGGAAATAGGAGTTCTTTTTGTACCCTGTTGTATACCTACTAGCTTGCTTGATTAAATTCCCATTACAAGCTTTTGCTATTGCCGTTTGCTTCTATACCATTGGACTAAACATCCTAAATTTCTAAACTAACCTATTTTATTTCCTAGAGATCCTTCCAATTTCTAGTTTAAAAAAAAAAAAATAGAACTGAATGTGGTAATATCCCAAGGAGTAGGGTCACGATTCCTCCCCCCTCCACCGCCTTATGGACTGTGGTCGGCTGGTCTTGTATAAACGGAGGACTGCATTCTGTGATTAATCAGAACAGTTCTATGTTTCTTTGAACTAGCATGAAGTATCCGAATGTTGTTTTTGTGAAATGGGAGCAAGCCATAATCATATTGTGCTAAATTGATACTTGAGTCATTGTTCTGAGTTAAACAACTAGCAAACGGTTGACATCACCCTATAGCCCCCTAAAAACGCCCTTTGTTTTTCAGGTTTAAAAATTTGTAGATCCATTTCTATTGCAGGTCCAGTTGCCATCTGGTTTCAACCTTGTGGATTGATTTTACGACGAAATTTACTTTATCTGTTTTTTTATTTTTTTTTTATTTTTTATTTTTAATGAGAAAGAAAATTTACAAAAGAAGAAGAAAATTGCCAGTAAAGAAATAAAGAAAAACTATCTTTCCTGAACATTGGAAAACTTCATCCTTATTAGAATTTTAATTTTAACCTTTTATTAGACATGGTAAACCTAATATGTTTTTCGTTAAAAAGTGGAATTCATGGCTCCGATCAGTTAATTGATGTGAGAATTGAAGTGTAACCTTTGATTTCGAAAGGTTTTCTCTCCCACTTAACTAGACCTTCATTCAACTTATTAAAAGATGCCCACAGAAGAGGAAAAAGATAAGTTTTAATAGAGGACGCATTATGTTCTTCAAGGAATCTTAATTCAGTGGCATCAATAGCTACTGGTGTTAAATAGCGTCACTGACAGGCTCATCATGTGTCAAGTTGGTGTGCAGCATCTCCAGTTTAAAGGAAAGATAGCATTCAGTTTTTGTGAAGGTTTAGCATTTTGTAGGGGGTCTTGTTTGTATTTTTTTTTGGTTGCATTGTTAATGTTGCATTGTTGTTGTAGAGTTACGCCGTTTGTCAGAAGACTATATTCCGTTTTTGTGCTGGATGTCCATTACACGCAGTCCCTTATTGATTTCTCCTCCTGCTCAGGTTTATTTTGGCATGCTTGATGCCTTGCTGGCTGCTGAGGAGCTTCCAGAGGAATACAAGAACCTTTGTCAGGTACAATTGATTGCTCTTTTCTTTTTGTTCACTCTCGCTCTCGCTCTTTCTCTGTGTTCTATTTTTTTTGGTACCCTATGTGGATTATTTATTTATCCCTTTTTTCCCTTAAGGGAGGTACTCTATGAGCATTATTTCGTCTTTGGTTAGTGCATAATTTCTGAGGCATATTACTATGATACTAACATGTTTATCAAATTTTAGCATCAATTGATGTGAAGGATAATTTGTTCTTTTAAATTTGTAGGAAAACATTTAAACAAGTTATATTATAAGCAATTGGAAATTTACGAGTTAAATGTCACATCATTTGGTGGCTAAAACTTGGTCTACAAGTTGGTGCCTATGTCCCCTTTCTGGAAAAACATTGGCTTGCTTGTGTTCAGCGGTGATAAAATTATTAACTGGATCCAAAATAACCTCTTTCCGTCTTTTAGGTTTTTAGTTATTTACTTGGAAAGTTTTGACTCCCTTGTGGGGTGCTTTTAGATGGAATGTATTCCATGCACTTGCTTTTTGATTTTACAGAGGTTCTGACTGTTGATGTTTAATTATAAAATTGTAGAAGATTCCATCTGAGAAGCCAAAGTTTTTACTTTTCTTCTCCAACTTCCTAAAAGCACAAGCAAAAGCAAATACCAAACTGACCATAATTATATGTGGTGTAAAGACTTTTCGAAAGTACACACGAGGAGAAAACAGAGAAAGGAAACAACACTGCCATATTCTTTATTCCCTTGAGATTCAAATGGATTCAAAACAGCCATATGTAGGCAGGACTGAAAAACTAAAAAAGGAAAAAACAGGAGAGTTAAAATCCCTCAACTCAGGGAATTACCATAAAACAAGCAAGCCTAAAATATTCCCCCAAACTAAACGAACCCTAATTCGTCCACACTTTTTCTTTCCTCCTGTGGCTTCGCTATTGGACCTCTTGCTTGCGTGGCACTCTATAGTGGATTTCTTTTTTTCTTTTTTATTTTTTATTTTTTATTTTTTTTTTAATTTGTTTATTTTTTTTTCTTTCCGTCCAGTTTGATGTCTTTACCTTAAACGTGATATGTTCTACCTAGTTTTCTATCACAGCAGTCATGTTCCTGTAATTTTGGTCTTTGGAGTTCGCAGTGAAATCTGCATCACGCGTTCTTTTTCGCTCGGAAAAGATTATTAAAAAAGCACCCACTTCAGTCACCTTATCTAACGCATCAGTTTGTCCGATCGGTAATGCCATTGCTATCCTAATAATTTGAAGGGTGTCATCCAACGTCTGTAATTCTCTTCTGACAATGGCCTCTTACGAAGAATGTTTGGTGATATGATTTCTTTTTTTCAGATTTATGCGGACTGTGGTTTTGCTTGTTTTATTGTGTTGGATGACAAAATACTTTTCCAGTTGTATTAAAAAAAAAAAAAAAACTAAATTATTTGCATGTTAATTCAGGATATACTCTGTAATGATTGTGATCGGAAGGGCAATGCACGCTTTCACTGGTTATATCACAAGTGTGGGTTTTGTGGATCTTACAATACCCGAGTAATTAAGAATGAGACGGCAAATCCTGACTGCTCTACGTCGCATTAGCAGACTTCCACTTTTCTTTTCCTACCTTCGCAGAGGATGTATGCATGTTGTCGTTGTAGATACGTGTACAGGAAATTCAGCTTTCCCTACTAAGAAACTGGCTCACCGTGTCTTTGCCCCTTACATTTGATACGAGCTCTGGCACATCGATTTTTCGGAAGTGCTTCAAAGATCTTCATCTTTTTCATGATCTCGGGTTCCCTTGTAACCTTTTAGATATAGAGGAATGGAGACGAGTACTGTGAAATGTGATTGTACATAATGCGTTACATTTTGCACTTCTCATGGTGCGGCAAAATTTTTCCTACTCTAAGATGAGTTTCTCCTTCCATAATCTATGGCGAGATAAATATTCTTTATCTTCTCAACTTAAGATTTTCCCTTGACGTTGTTTACTCGAGTTTTGTTTACTTTCTTCTGCTTTTGTTTTTAGCTCTATGTCACGGGCCTGGTCTTTTGTAAGACAACTGTGCATTGCACTTTTGCACACACTCGATGCAAAATAAGCTCGACTTTAATCGAACACATGAGCAAGTGGCTAAGAAAAAGAACCGGAGAACCAGGACAGTTTGGGTAAATTGAGAACTTTATCATTCAGGAGAGGAATTTACTAGTCACACTTGGTTCCATGGATTGGTCCCTACGCCCAAATGAAACGAGGACTGAGGACCATCTCATATTTACAGGCCATGACCCCTTTTAATTTATGGCTATGATCAAAGCGTTATTATCCGATTGATTAGGTCTGTTTGGTAAATAGATTCAAATTATAGTGATTTAGATCTTTCTGATTTGAGTATTGTGATTCGATTTATGATTTGAGTATTGTGATTTGAATTAAAATTTGAGTTAGTGTTTGACTATGAGAGTTTTTAAATTTGAATTAAATAAAAGATTCAAGTAAGTGTTTGGAATTCTAATTTGAGAGGGAGAGGGGGGAGAGAGAGAGGCGATGAAAATAGGGAGCACAGATTCCAGCAGAGAGCACAAGACTTGATTTGATCTGCAATGCAAACCGAAGCAAGGGAGGAGTAGGACCTACCTATAATCCTACTTTCTGTCTAATCCGGTCTTTTTAGACTTCCAGGGGCTCTCTCTCTTACTTGATTTTTCATCATGTCACATGGTTCTCATCTCAATCACTGTAGCTTAGTGATTGAAGTCCAAAAAAACAAAGGCTAGGTGAACTCTGAAAACAACATTGGGAGGACTCAAGAAGTGATTCGGGTAAAAGCAATTTTAACTCATCAAACAAGAACTCACAGGTTTCATGATACTCAAGTTTGTTTTCAAGTTAAAGGAGTTACTTTAGACCTCCAACCAATCGGGTCCTAATGTCTTCACTAAGACTAGACTTCTAGTAGGGGTGATCACTAGACAGTTGTTGGCCAATCGGTTTTTGACTGATGGCTGTTGGTTTTGAGAAAGTAAAACCAATAACCAACCGAATAGATGGAGAGTCGCTTGATTTTTCACCAACAACGGTTGATTTTATGATAGTGTGTTTCGATCGATTTTTTACTAGAATAACCAGACAAGATGCCAAAAGTAATCCAATATTAACTGATGTTTACGTGACATCAATCAACATAAGCCCACAAAACTTCAAGAAAAAGAGCAACTTGTGACATCAATCAACATCAAAGCCCACAAAACTTCAAGAAAAAAAAGCAACTCATGAGAATGCCTTTTAAATACACCATCTTATTAAAAATATCTTCTAATAAATTACTTATTAAAAATGTTCCTTTATTAAAAATTAAAGATTTATCAAAACACAAAGTTGCCCTTTTTCCCAATTGCATGAACTTTTTTCCCACTAACTGATGCAAGATGCCGAAATAAAATCTATTAGATTCTATTGTGGCATCCGTCAAGTTTTGCGACAGAACCTACCGGAACCTGTCTCCTATTGTCAGCGTAGTTACAAAGCTAAAACCTACTAGATTCCAACATATTTTCTTTTAAAAACACCAATCGCCTCCGACCGTTGACATAGATGCTAGATTGTAACCCGATAGGATAAAAAATGAAGCCTATTAGATTCCAATATATTTTTTTTAAAACAAAAAAGCTGACAAATTCTGCCTCTGGTCCTAGAACCTATTAGGTTCTGTCTTAAAATCCGTCAGATTCTTATACAAAACCTGCCAAATTCCATCTTAAAATCCATCAAACTTTATTGCGTAACCCACCAACTTTCAAATTAAAAAAAAGAGAGCAGCAGATCAAGCTAAAAATAAAAATGATTACAAATGATTGCAACTTGAAATGGAAATTTAAAGATGTAACCTACTTGATTCTAACGTATGTTCTTCAAAAACAAAGAAGCACAACAATAAACTAAAACCAAACCACATCAATATATATATATATATATATATATTGATATATATATATATATATATATATATTGACATAGAGGGATTTTGAAAAGTAGCTTTAAGAAAAATTGATTTTGGAAAACTGATTTTTTTGGTAGTTTTTTGACGCAAAAAAAAAAAAAAATACTTTTGAGCATGAAAATTGCTCCAGTTTTTTTCTTTTCACTCTGTTGAGATTCCTCGCCTCGTTACAGTTATTTTCGTCTTTTTTCTAAAAAAAACTGAGACAATTTACCTACCTAAAAAAGCGTATTTTTTTAATGTCAAAAAAAAAAAAAAATCATTTCCTCAATTAGGATTTTTTTTTTGCCCTTTTGTCAAATTCTTCCATATATATATATATATCTATCTGGATACTAACATAACAATTAATAGATTACAAAAAGTATTAATAATAAATTCAAAACATATCTACAGATTCCATTATTTGAATCAAGTCCCTCCATTATACACAAATGCTTTATCTTCAATTCCAAAGAGCTAGTCAATATTAACTTGGCCGATGAATACTCTTTCACCGCATGGAGTATTGATTACCTGAAACCAAATTCTTCAGGACCATAAAAAAAATATTATATCCTCACAATTTTTAATGTCTCCATATCAACAATTAATGAAAAATCAAACCAACAAATCTCATTTCTAGCATTATGCAAAGTTATTTCCGTTATCAACATACGAATGAAAATAACAGATCTAAATTTTATTTTATTTTATAAAAAACATAAAAAAAGTCGAGATTCTCCATTGCAACTGTTGATGCTTACCGTGGTCCGGCATCGGATCAACACCCACGTGCGGCTGCACACGGTCTGACATCTCCTTGGATTCGCCTCTGCCCAGAAGTGCACACCTGCAAGAGGAGGGACGCTTCGGAGAAGATAGTGGGGTTAGTCAATAGACAAAGGCTCTCCGATGCTTAAGGCAGGTATTGCTCGGTAGAGGTCGGCAGCTAGTTAGGTGTGTAGAAGAAGTCTCTCTTTAGAATGCCATAAATGCATTCTATTTATAGGCCACCACTTAGATCGGGCGTAAGGTGGGTTTTGCCCACAACCCGGGTGTCACATCAAGGTGTGTTAGGCAGTAGGTAACAAGTGTCGCGCCCATCGACCAATGGATTGGACTCTATCGGATGGCAATGTGTCTGCTTTGTGTTGGCCTATAATGGCAAGTAGCAGCCTGCTTGCGAGTAATATTGGTCCAACCTGAGCTACTGTACATTCCGAGCTAACAGCCTTCTTAGGGCGCAGCCTTGGATGCCTGAGAGGCACCTTGGGAAAAAGTATAAAGCATCGGGGGCCAAGACCAAGCTTTCCGGTGGTTTTGCCGAGCTTATTAGCCGACCACCGAAGTTAGTGTTCTCGGTGGCGCCGCCGAGCTCACCCTCAACATAAGCCCCCCAGTTCACCGGGTCGGTGTCCGGCCGGGTGGACTAAGCCGAGTGGGTGAGGTCGGCTAGGAGGGAGGCCAAGCAACACTTAGAAAGGGGTGAGGCGAAAAGACGCATGGATCAGACGGGGGACGCGTGTCGCATTGTGGCCGTCTACGCCGCCTGAAAGGCGTAATGATCGCGCGTCCTAGTTTTTCATGCTCGAGTTTCGCGCTTGAAATGGCTATAAATAGGGCCACCCTCTCTGTTATTCGCACTTCATTTTCAAAAATTTTACACCCGAAGAGTTTTAGCTGCCGAGCTCAAGTTATATAGCAGAGGATTGTATCTCCCGAGGTACCGAGAACCCTAGCAGGTAACTTCCCTTGAGTGAAAATGAGTGATTTGTCTAATTCCCAAAACGTAGAGGTCTCCTGGTCGGATAGTAGCACAGAGAGTAGTAGTTCTTCTACCACCCAGTCCGACGCCGAAGTAGCGTCCCTGAGACGAGACGGGGCCAGTCGGCTGGAGCAAATCCTGAGGGTGGACTCCCAGACGGTACCCGAATAGGAATTTTTAAACATGTTGGACGGGCGAAGGCTCATTAGGCCGTCTAGGGAGCAAGACCCCTATGTCGGGTCTTCTATGGTGGGCTCGTCCCGAGTTAGTCTAAGGGAGAGGGCTGAGCTTCAGGCCCGCGAGGATGCTCTGAGCACATCCGGCCGGAATGTGGGGGCCCCAGTCCAAGTTGCGGGAGTGATCACGGTCGATGTCTTCGACGAGGAGAATGCAGCCGAGGAGGCAGAGACAGAGCAGCCGGAGATGGAGCAGGAGGTCCAGGTCACCCGTGTCCGAGGAGTGACGGCATATCGGGTAACCCGGCTTGGGCAAACCTCAACGGCGGGCTATACAAGCGCCATCACCGAGTCACGACTAGAGAACCTACGCGTCGAGTATGGCATCCCGGACGACGTGATTCTCATCGTCCCCGGTAAGGGAGATTCACCTTTAGACGCGCCGGAGGGATACATCACGCTTTACGCTGAGTTCTTTCAGGCTGGACTGTGTTTGCCGTTGCACCCCTTTCTCTGCCGGGCACTCAACGACTTCAACGTGTGCCCGGCCCAATTGAACCCGAACAGCTATAGGTCGCTGATCGAGATGTACATTCTATGGAAGTACCATCGGAGCACCGAGATGCTGCTGGAGGCCTTCAAGCAAGCGTTCAAGATGAAGAAGCTTCCTCGACAGTCTGGCTAGTACTTCGTCACCAGCTTCTAGAAGGATTTTATCCTGGGCAACCTCGACTCAGACAAATTATAGAAGTACGAGTGGTTCTACGTCAGGGGGAACTTTCTAGCCCGAGCCGGTGAGGCCTTCCTTGAGAATCAATAAGTACCGAGGTTGTTCGAGCAGGGGCATGTTTGGACCAAGCGTCCCTAGGCCCCGAGCCATGTCATCAGGGCAGTTGATGAGCTGTTTGAGAAGCCAGAGTCGACCAGGCAGCAGTCCTTCCTCCTTAAGAAGGGCACCTTATCCGGTTACGGCTGGTTCGGGGAGTCCAGCAGTCTTCCCGAAGCTGTCTATCCTGCCCGAGGGGCCGGGCAGGTCACAATTGCTCGTTTGAGTGCCGCGGACGTTCTGAGGCTAAGCACTTCCCGGTCCAGGTGGCCGACGAGGGAGCCTTCTATGTCCAGTTTTGAGGACTTGTCCAGTGGCTCTTTTGATACGGGGCCACCTGTAGCCGACGAGGACCTCGAGGACGTGATTAGGCTCCTATACCCGTCTCGCCAGCTCCGGATCGGAGGTCAGCCTGGAATTTTATTTTTAATGTTATCTTTTTCTTTTCCCGACCTAGCTTCAACTTTGCATTTCCTTGTGCAGAAATGATGGCACCGACCTCCCACGCCGATAGACACGCCCAGATGGCAAGCTTGAGGAAGCAGAAGGACAAGGCCGTCGACACTGGGAGAAAGCGTAAACTGACGCGAAGGCCTGAGCTTCCAACCCGCACTGGGCAGGTCTCCACATCAGTCCATGTCCCGCCACCTCTACCACAGCCGACCAGGGCCTCGCCAGAGGTTGCCCCAGCAGGCGAGGCTGCCAGAGGCTCGTCCGAGGACATGCAGAGAAGGCGCCTGAACTATCGTGGCGTCGTTCTTGAGCGCTTCGGAGATGTGGTTCCTCAAGATGACTTCTTCATGAACATTCAGGGGGAGGACTTTCAGAGTCTCTGCAACATGGCCTTCTGAGCCGTCGCCTTTGTAAGTACCCGAGCCTAACGATAGTTGGATTCTTCTTTTATCATGTTGCCAAGGATTGACGCCTTTTATCTTGCAGGTGAGCGTCGTTCTATACATGGTGCACTCCACCGGGATAAGGGAGATCCACAAGGAGAAGGAGATGCACAAGAAGACCTTCCTGAAGAAGATGGACTCCGACAAGAAGCTCAATGATAAGAACATTGAGCTAGATCAAGCCAAGGAGTCCCTCTCACGAGCCCAGGAGGAAGCTCGGAAGGCTAAGGCCGAAGCCGAGGAGGCAATGAGGCAGCTCAGGGAGGCGATAGATAGGACTGCACAGCTTGAGGGGCAGCTGATGACCCTACAGGCGGAGCACCATCAATTCGTTGCCGATCTCCCTGGTCGCCTAGTCGGTGGGGTTGAGGACTTTAAATCATCCCCAGAGTATGTCGATCTCTATTACTACGACATGACAGACCTCCGTGACCATCTGATCGAGAAGCACCCCGAGGCAGCGGGATTTGACTGGTCGGTCATCATTGAGCCCGACCAGGACAATACCGAACAATAGCGGGGTGAAGAGGACGAGGTCGTTGTGGTAGACGGCGATGACGACGGGGATGGGCAGAGCACCATAGGAGGCGGAGGTGAGGACGCGGCTGGGGGCAAGGCCCAGGCCGATTGACGTCTATATTTTTCCCTTACTTTCTTTCATTTTTTTTTGTCTGGGCTCGGGAGGTGCCTGGTTTACTTGTACCTCCCCAATGAATAAAGACTTCCCTTTTCTCTTCTCGGATTGTTGTGTGTAGTTTTTGTTTTACCTTACTTTCCACATTATTTTCCAAGTGCGAGTGTCCTCGGGTTAACAGTCTTAGCTTTAGGTGCACCTCGATGTGAGGTATTCCTCGGACATCCGGTTACTGTCATCTAGTGTCAAGTAACCATTATTGTCCAAGTTAGATGCTCCTCGGGGAGGATCCCAGGCTGGGAACCAGCCATCTCGACAGCCATGGGGTTGACTCGAGTTTGCCTTCAACGCTCGGTTAATCCAAGCAAGTAGGTTCTAACCTCGGCTCGGTTGTCGAGTTGTCCGAGCAGAGGTCAGTAGTTATCCTTCTCTGCTTGGTTAAATAATCCGAGCAGGTCTAGGTTTCTAATCTCTGTTGGGTAGAGCATAGACGGCGCATGACTACCCTTACCCTGTTGCCCCCTAGACTTGCTTAAATTTTAAAGAAGCTTGACGTGTATAGGACTCAACGGGCACAGGATTGTGCCGAGCAACTTAGCGGGTTTTCTGTACGGCGACAGACATATGGTCGGTATACCGACCAGCCCCCCAGCTTGGTTTAATAAGGATGACTCTCCTCTGGTGGGAGTTATTGTCTTCTCCTTCGAGCTAGAGTTGTGGCGTTTTGGATTTACTTTTCTTTTGAACACATTACTTGGGTGGAATGGTATAGGAAAGTTGCACTCCATTAATGTGATATGCACATGGAATTTTCTAGCCCTATTCAGTAGGTCTAGTTACAAAAGAATTGCGGCCAAAAGTCAAAAAAGGAGTCTCTGGCTTTGAATTTTAACAATAGAATCTTTTTAAGAGCTCGACATTCCATGGATGTCCGAGCTGATTCCCCTCCATATTAGTTAATCTGTAAGTGCCTGGTCGTACAATGTCTTTGACCCTAAATGGACCTTCCCATTTTGGACCAAAGGACCCGAGGCTGGGCTGTTGAACCGTGACCTTCTTTAATACTAAGTCACCAACCTTAAAGCTTTTGGGTTGGACTCTTTTATTGTAATACTAAGCTACCACCTAGTTCCGAGCTGCATTACGAATCGTTGCTCGGTTTCTTTTTTCTTCGAGTAGGTCAAGCTCGGCCATCATCAGCACCGCGTTCGGGGTCTCATCGTATTGTTCAACTCTAAATCTCGGCAAACCTACTTCGGCTGGGATGACAGCCTCAGCCCTATAAACAAGGGAAAACGGTGTTTCGTCGGTCGCTGTTCAGGTAGTTGTACGGTATGCCTAGAGCAGCTGAGGGAGTTCGTTAATCCATGCACCCTTAAGCCCCTCGAGTTTTTTCTTCAGGTTGTCTTTGATTGTCTTGTTCATGGCCTCAACCTGGCCATTACTCTGCGGATAGCTTGGGGAGGAGAAGACCTTCTTAATGCCGAGCTTCTCGCATAGACGACGTATGCCCGAGGATTCAAACTGTTTGGCATTATCGGTCACAATGGTGTGCGGGATCCCAAACCGACAATGATGTTTTTCCACACAAAGTTGATGCACTTGGTTTTGGTCATGTTGGTACAGGGTTCAACTTCGATCCACTTCGTAAGATAGTTAATGGCCACGATGCAATATCTGAATTGCGATCGGGCCGGCGGGAGAGGTCCGATCAAGTCGATGGCCCACTTTACGAATGGCCATGCAGAGGTCACTGGATTGAGAGGCTCGACGAGGGAGCCATGAATTCTAGCATACTGTTGGCATTTGAGGCATTTTTGAGCAAAGTTCTTGTAGTTCTGCTGCATGGTGGGCTAGTAGTACCCCTGTCGGAGGCACTTTTGGGCCAAAGAACATCCTCCGAAATGATTGCCGTATAGGCCTTCATGGATCTCACTCATCAGATATTCGGCCTCCTTAGGGTCCAAGCATCTCAAACATGGTGTAGTGTAGCCTCGCCGGTATAATTTTCCGCCGATCATCGAATACCGGGCTGAGCCATTATATACCCGATGTGCTTCCTCTCAGTCGTCGGGCAGTTCGGCTATGGTCAGGTATCGGATGATCGGGTCCATCCAAGTGCTTCTCGGCTTTTCGGCTACGCTTATGACTTCTTTAACGATGCTCGGTTCGGACAATCTTTCAATAGGGACCGACGTTTAGTCACTTTCGCCCAAGCCAGAGGCTAGTCGGGCAAGGACGTCGGCTTCTACGTTTTCCGACTGGGGGATCTGCTTGAAAAAATAGGACTTAAATTGTCCTAGCAGTTGTTTTGCCTCTTTCAAATATGCCGCCATAGAATCCGCCCGGGCCTGAAATCCTCCAGTGACCTGCTATACCACTAGCATCTAGCCATTGTAGATGGTGATGCGGTTGACGTCGAGATCACGGGCGATCCAAAGTTCAGCCAGTAGAGCTTCATATTCCGCCTCATTGTTAGAGGCCTTGAAGTCGAACCGGAGGGCATAGATGACCTTATACCCATTCGGGCTTGTTAAAATCAGTGCGGCCCCTGATCCGTCGACATAGGTAGAGCCGTCGACGTGCAGTTTCCAGTCCGGCTCTGGGGAGAGGCTGTCTTCACTGCAACTTGGTGTATTGGGTTCTTCAATGGGTGACTTCTCAACTTGTGGAGTCGCCTTGCCGGCGTCTGTGAATTCGGCAATGAAATCCGCTAGGACTTGAGCTTTTATGGCCATTCTCGGCATGAAATGCACATCATATTGGCCGAGTTCAACCGATCACTTGGCCATTCAGCCCGATACCTCCGGACTCTGGAAAACCTACCGAAGAGGGAACTTGGTCGGGACTTTGATGGTATGGCCCTTGTAATATGGTCGCAGCTTTCGGACCGATATTATTAAGGCAAAAGCCAGCTTCTCCAGTGGTGGGTACCGCTCCTCGACACCTTGGAATGCATGGCTGCTATAATAAACGGGTCTTTGGATCCCGTCTTCGTCTCGGACCAAGACCGAGCTAACAGCTTTCTCCGACACGGCTAAATAGATGGTTAAAGCTTCGCCGGGTAGAGGTTTGGACAGGAGCGAGGGCGTAGCCAGGTAAGTCTTCAAGCTTTGAAAAGCTTCTTCACACTCCCTACTCCACTCAAACCTCCCCTTAAGTGCCTTCAAAAAAGGGTGGCACTTGTCGGTAGCCCGGGAGACAAACCTTGACAGGGCTGCCACCATGCCAGTGAACCGTTGTACGTCCTTCACTGTCTGAGGAGAATGCATGTCAATAATCGCCTGGGCGTTCACTGGGTTGACCTCGATTCCTCGTCGATTGACCAAAAATCTGAGGAATTTGCCTGAGCTGACGCCAAAGGCGCATTTCGTCGAGTTGAGTTTCATCCCATATTCCCGAAGAATGTCGAAGCTAGCTCGGATGTTGGCCATGTGGTCTTTTTCTTGGATAGAATTTACTAGCATGTCGTCCACGTAGACCTCCATAGTTTTTCCGATCAACTGAGCAAACATCTTGTTGACGAGGCATTGGTAAGTAGCTCCGGTGTTCTTCAGGCCGAATGGCATCACGACGGAGCAATACAAACCCTGGTCGGTAACAAAGGCAGTTTTGACTTGGTCTTCTTCAGCCATCCTTATCTGATTGTACCCGAAATACGCATCCATAAAGCTTAGAAGCTCGTGGCTGGCAGTGGCATCGACAAGCTGATCTATCCAAGGAAGTGGAAAGCAGTCTTTCAGGCAGGCCTTGTTGAGATCGGTGTAGTCAATGCAGACCCGCTATTTGCCGTTCACCTTCTTGACGAGGACAACATTCGCTAACCATTTCGGGTATTTGACCTCTCTAATGAATCTAGCCCTAAGGAGTTTCTAGACTTCATCGTTGATTGCAGTGTACCTCTTCGGGTTAAAGGCCCTTCGTTTTTGTATCATCGGCCTGTGGCTAGGTTGGACGTTGAGCCGATGGCGGATAATGCTCGGATCAATGCCAGGCATGTCCTCATGGGACCACACAAAAACGTCACGATATTCGAAAAAAAGGCATTCCAGGTCGGCTCGGATCTCGGGTTGCAACTGTGATCCGAGTTGGACTGTGCATTTAGGCCTTTCAGGGTCTAGGGTGAACGGCACTAAGTCTTCGACCAGAGTGGCCCTTACCTCTTCGTCGGGCAACCTAGGGTCCAGGTCTGCCAATAATTTTGGTGCCGGGTTGGCAGGGAGATCGGTCTCGTCGATCGAGTAGACGGCTAGGACGCCATTGCGTAGGGCTGAGGCTGCTCATACAGCACTGGTGTAACAAGTCCGGGAGTCCACCTAGGACGATCGTATCACTCCAACGCCGCTGTCGGTCGGGAATTTCATGGCCAGATGGTATGTTAACACAATGGCCTTCAAGCCGTTCAGCGTTGGCCGGTCGATGATGATATTGTACTGGGAGGGTTTGTCGACAACTAAAAAGTCGACTACCCGAGTGATCCTAGCAACTCCTTCTTCGAAAGTCATTGGCAAACTGACCTTTTTGGTTGCTCGGACACATTCCCTGGCGAAGCCGTAGAGCAGGGTTCAGACCGGGACCAAGGGGGCGTTGCTTATCTTCAGTCTATCAAAAGCCTGTTTGAAGAGGATGTCGGCTGAACTGCCGTTGTCGATTAAGACACGCCGCACTACATTGTTGGAGATGGGCAGTTCGCATACCAAGGCATCGTTGTGGGGGTGTATCAATCGATCTGCTTCCTCCTCGGTGAAAGTGATCGGGGTGTCTTCTTGACGGCATATCTTGTTGATGTGCTCGGACATGTTTATGAATTCACCCCGCTCGATCCGCCGAGCTTCTCTGACGTAAGATCGTTGCCCACTCAACGTGTCCCCGATAACAGGCCCGCCGAATATCGTGTGAACAATATTCGGGGGATCCGAGGTGTTCCCACTGTCGGTCCTGGGTCGGTTCCATACGTCTTGGCCCAACGAATCATTCCTTCCCGAGGTGGGCCTGTAACGCCCCTATATGAAGGTTAACAGTTTTTAATGAATTAAAAAAAAATCAGAAATAAAAATAAAACCTTAAAAATAAAATTGACCGGGGCTTAAATGAAAACTCTCAAATCAAAAATAAAAATATAAACGATAATTAAACCACAGTTTAATGTAGCACCTTAAATTTAATAATATAAATTGTCGTCATCATAATTTTAACCCTCAACGTATTTTAATACAGTCACAGAAAGTAACAATTGATGCTTACATTAACATGAAGAAGATTCTTAATAATTGAAGCAGTCCCAATGTAATATAGCTACATCGCTACCTCAACTATTTTTCTCGTAGCCACCTCACACTTAGTGAGTCCTGAAAAGATAAAAATTTAAGGGAATGAGCAACAATATGCTCAGTAGAGAAAACCATTACTCAACTTTAGGTTTTTATCATTACCACATTAAAACCTGCATGGTTAGTTAATACTCATCATTATTTAGATTATGAGATTTATTATAATCATATTCCGTAGATACCATAGTTAGTCATAACCGAGTTTCATACATATACATATATATACGAATATTATAGTTCATCATTATTCCTAGGTACCCACGTTCAATAGAGTGTCACTCAACTCATCGAAAACCCAAATGGGCGCGCTTGATCACCCTCTAAACATTCTAAGGGTGTTCCGGTGAGGGGACATCAAGCCTCGAGTCCTCACCAAGTCGATTCCTGTACAGTGTGTTCTGGGACTTTCAACCCAAGGAAGCGTCATCACCTTCCCCCTATTTTACCTTTTAGGGTATTCATGCCCAATGACGTAACTGCTGCCCTTTTCACGTCTCACCATTTATCTATATTTAATCATTATTAATAGAGTCAGTTTTCCTAACCATGCTTCTCAATTTATAATATGTGTCAATTCATTATGTTCCTCGCCGTACAATACAAAACGAGTTCATGTCATAGTTTCATATGTGATACTCATATAATATCAGTTCAATATAGATATATTTATATATTGCGGTAAAACAATCAATTTTAATTCTATAAAAACCTCACAAAAGATGAGTAATAGAATCCCTACCTTTCAAGCTTATCAACAATCTTTTAATCTTGGAATCAATTAACGTTAGCTCCATACTCCCTTGATCCTAAGGCGTGCATAAGGACAATTAAAACTAAAGCACCACATACAACTACATTCATAAATAAATCATGTGTGAATCTATCTTACTAGTATGCCATTAAAGATTTTATGTAAATCTCTTTTGAATACCACAGTAAACAATTTTTGTCTTAACACAATATAAAATGTGAACAAGTAATCTATATGTTTTAGTCCCTAATAAGATTCATCAATCACTTAGGATAATATTGGAAAGGTTGCAAGACATTAAAGAATTAGGTGGTGAGCAAAGATGGGTTCTTGGTTTAGGTTAGCAGTTGATATATCATAACAAACTGACATGTTTACTAGTTTCCAATCCGAAAATTGAATAATTCATAGAAAATAAAATACAACTCCGATTTAGGTTTATGATAGCTCGTTAGAAAGCTTAAGATGTTTACTTTTTAAATATGCACACCAATTTATAAAATTCATTTTAATTTAATCACAAAATTTCAAGAAATAGCCACTGCCTATAGAAGTGTTATAAAGTTTAACAATATAATTTTTTTGTCTAGGGCATATACACTTAGACTTTATACATATGCTCCAAAATAGCGACAAACATATACTTAGGTTTAAGAATGCAAATTTGAATAATCCTTGAGTATATATAAAAAAAATTTATAGTTGAAAGACTCAATTTGTTCATAAGATTCTAACCTCGGATTATGGTTAGTTGGAAGCTTGAAATGGCTTCAAAACAGGTTCCTTGACTTCGGTATGACTAAAATTCTTGTTCAAATAGAGGTGATGGTGGCTGATTTTTATGGCTGCCTTGAAGAAGTTCCCTAAGTATTTTGCTTTAGCAAAGAAATGAGAAGTAGAGTGTGGGAACCGTGGAAGAAAAGGAAGAAAAGATGAAGTCTTTGAAGAGAATTAATAGAAGCAATTATGGAGGAGACATGTCGGAGCATGTCACGAAAGAAATAAAGAAAATGAGGGTCAAGAGTAGTTGGGAAAAATATTCTCATGTCTCTTCTGGAGACTTTAGCGCACATAATGCCAAAATGATATTTTTGAAATATATTAGAAGTTCCAAGACTTTTTAGTAAACATACTAAATAAGTATAGGAGAATTTTAGAAAATTTAAAAATAGATAGAAATAAATATTGTGAAATAGATTTTAAATGAAACAAATTTTTGATTGGCACACTAAAAATTAATTTAATTACCTTAATACCCGTTAGGAGAATGACAGGTGTCACAACTCTACCCCTCTTAAAGAAATTTCATCCTCGAAATTTCAATTCTAGCAATACTAGTAAAAATTTTGATTCCATTATGATTCCAATTCTGAGTCTAAACCGTTAATGTTGTTTGTTCTCCAAATTTAAGTTATCGTATTTCTACTTATTTACTTGCATAATAAATCTTACTCTAAATTCTAAATCCCTCAATGAGAGTATTTCTGACAAGTTCCAACTTATAACATTGTATAATGGTCTAGGAATCTGATCAGACATACATATTGACCATACCATGATTCCAGTCCTTCATTGTCCATGGACTATGATTTACAATTACATTTATAGAGATTGCCAGAGAAATTTTGTATACTTCATCTTTAGGTTCCTTTTGCTTTTTGAGTAAAGAAAAGTCAAAGATAGTTGATTTCATATTTCAACTAATAAACTGAAACATAGTCATGAAACATATATCACAAACACTTCTATTCAAAACCATACATTAAACTTATTCATAAAGATATTAGACGGAATCTTAGAGTTGCGAACAAACCCGACATATTTTTCATTAAACAGCTACCCTCATGACACAAACATTCAACCTAAATAATATACTCATATTTCCTATGGAATATTCCCATAACTGACTTTGATACTTCTACATAATATTAACAGAATATTACACATTACAAACATGATACGGATACGTTTCGAGAGTACAAGGCACTCCATATAGCAGCTATCCATATCATGCATGTTTAGAGAATACAAAAACATCGATAAACAAAAGATCGGACCTTAAGTAGGATGCGTTTCGAGAGTATCAAGTAATCCGTATCCAGCCATCCCGGCATTAGGCTCAATGAATCTAAAGGTTTTAACAACATACCATAAGAAATACAAAGTGTAGGGAAAACAATTAATCATGACATATGAAACACGGACGTATACGTCATGGGTACAACCAAAAGATTACATACTAAGATTCAAATCAAATGGCCGCTCTTGGCTTTTCCTTTCCCATTCAAGCTTGGATGTTGTAGTGTCGGACTCTAGATAAATGATTTCCATCTTATCTAACAATTCCTCGACTGTTGGGGCGGTAATAAAGATTTGTCTCCCTGATTCTATGATGAAGTTTTCTCCCACAGCGTAATCTAAAAATGTTAAAAGACCATCATAAAAACCATTATATTCAAAAGTCCCAAGGGTTTAGAATGAAAGCCCAATAATTGCCTACTAGCAACTATGAATATTTCCTCAAGGGTACCTAGACCACCAGGTAATGCTATAAAAGCATCAGAATTATTAATCATGATTTTATGACGTTCAGGGGTGTCCAAAACTCTTTTCTCTCTACCCATTGTTTTTCCACAAAGGTTTCCTTCAGCTAAGAGTCGAGGAATAATCCCCAAGACTTCGACACCACCAGACTTAGCTGCAGTTGCTACATTTCCCATTAATCCTAGAGTACCACCCCCATAGGTCAAGTTAATCTTTCTATGTGCTAGGACTTGCCCTAAGTGTTTTGCGGCTTCTAGATATACTTTATCTTTTCCAGGGCTAGAACCACAAAAGACACAAACATTCTTTATTTTCTTGGTGGACTGGGAAGTAGACATAGTTGGTTTATATAAGTGATTGCTTAATGTCTGCTCCACTTAGACTTCGGGTTCTACATGAGATTTTAAGGATGAGGAATACACAAAAAGAACTAAAGAGACAAATGAGTAGGTAATGAAAAGGTAATCCAAAGATTTAAACAAAATTTTGTGCGGATAAGAAAGTAAGATAAGGTGATTAATAGTTTACAGAAAATCTGATTCACCTTTTGAAATAGATTAGACTCTAATTGTATAACTTTTGACAATTGAAAACGGTTTGACAGAAGACCCTCTTAACACAACTGTAGACCTTTTGACAAATATACATCGAGTCTAGAAATTCAATATAAACGACAAATACTGTAGAACTTTTGAAATTTGAGACACAAATCTTGAAATATCTGGTTAAGTTTTCAAAATTCAAACATGTTACTGTACCGTATGTGACGTGTCTAATAAGATAATATATTTTATTATATATATATTTAAGAAAACCATAAATTAAATGAGATATTAACACTTACTGTATCATTCTCATAATCACAATTATTTCAAACACAAAAGCAAATATTCTGAGTAAAAGAAAAACACAAACTATTGAACATCAGCTAAAAACTGTTTCAAATAAGCAAAGCCTAAGTAACCTTTATAGAGCGATGAGTTATTCCCCATCTAGTTTTCTTATGGCTTGGCAAACATGATCTAAAAATACTATATTCCTGAGGCGTTGTCTTTCTGCATAAAATTTAGGCCAGAGTTTAAACATAGCTCCTTGAACATATCCACTAGGGTGACCGTGAAGAGGAGGATGGATGCTATCCAAGTTCTTCTTTGAAAGTCCATCCCAACAAAACCTTATTTTATCCTCTCTATTCGTAGACATATAATCAGGTGAAGTACATTTACTGTTACAATTTTGTCTTCCCCATTTGTTACAAGCGACCACGATGGCATGAGCTCTTCTTTTCATTGCACTAAGACTGATACCTGTTCCTGGTAAACCGACATCTTGACTGAAGTCACTCGGATGGATCCTCCCCTTTATCAACATTCTCACATCACAAGGGATGCCAAAACGCATAAGAATCCACAACCGAGTAATTCTAGCCTTGTATTTCTTTCTGAGAATCTTTTGGGAGAATGATGAGAAATACTTTCTCAGGTGTTGGTACTTTGGGTCCATGATGAGATGAAAGAAAAGTAAATAGAAAGGAAAATTAAGATAGTAAGTTGCAGAATCCTAGAATTCCTTCTTCTTTTAGAGGGAAAGAAGAATTTCTAGTGAAAAAGAAGAGGATTTACGATTTAGAGAGAAAATAACAAATTAAGAGAGAAAAAGTGAGCTCGGAGAAATAAGCTCCTATGCACAATAAATGTATATGTAAACAATAATTAAACCACTGTATATGAAACGTATAGAGACCACGTGGGAGAAACAGTGTGAATCAAACTGATTTAGGATTTGAACTAGGCCCAAATGTCCTAAGTTGAAAAGGGTCAGGTTGTTTCGGGCCTTAACACATTTAGAACGAGTTAAATAACAAACATAAAATTGAAAACCAATTTGTATAAATCTTAAACCCAATTCAAGGCCCACTATAGATAAAGTTAACTATGAACAACAAATCTAATTTAATGACAATGAAGGATCTTCCTGAATAGTATTTAAAATCATTTCATAACAACATAATGTTCCAGCAACTCAAATAATTTTGTTTTAATCAAAACCTTATTGAACAATGCATACACCCATATGTTATTCCTAATACTCAACATCTTTCAATGGATTCATCATCATTACTACGAAGGGTTTAGAATGTGACTAACCTTGAAATCGATACGATTTACGTCTTCCAAAGTAGACCATATCAATGAACAAAGACATTTGATGTTACTACTTAGGAACATCTACAATCCCCACAATTCCACTTATACAATATTTAATTTCCTCATATAACAATACTTTAGGTAACCAAATGATTCACATCTAAACATCTAAAACTTAAACCTTTTTTTGTAATTATCCAAAATTATTATAAGTGCCTTAAGTATTTTGATTTACTTAAGGAAACTCCTATTGGTCATTTTTCTATTGCATCTATTCATAAAGATTCACTGATACACTTAAATACAATGTACATAACAAAATATTCCAACTTTGAGATTCTTGCATTCTTGCCTTTACACAGTCTCAACAGACCAAAAGTCTAACGTTTATCTCTCTTAAGATTCAATAACATAGATTCCTATATTATCTCATATTCCTCAAGTAAATAGAACTTTCAAGAAAAGTTATTGACACTTATGTGCTCCACTGAATCTACACATAATCATTACTTAGGTTTGAATCAATTACGAAGAATTTGGCATATCTATGCCAAACTTTAAAATCAATAAATCAAGCCTTATATTTCTTATTGTTTTTCACAAAACAAAAGGCTCTTAAATCCTCGTATCTACATGAATTTCTCATCGTTTTATACGAATTAGATATGCTTATAGATTCTAATATTATACGAATCTCTCATAAGCATTCTACCTATAAAATCATTCCATATAATTATCATTCCCTCATAACTATTAATACTTTCCTTTTATATACTTATTGTACTCATATAACCGTTAGTATTTTCATTCTAGGGTCTTTTCATGTTACATCCTTCTAGGCTGTATGAATCAATGTGAAGGTTCATTTTGATGATGACAATGAAAATTCAGCTTCAAAACCATCTCAAAAACTTTTTTTTTTAAGTGGTGCTACACTCCCTAGGTTAACCGAACCTAGGCTCTGATACCAAAAATTCTGTAACGCCCCTATATGGGGGTTAACAGTTTTTAATGAATTAAAATAAAAATCAAAAATAAAAATAAAACCTTAAAAATAAAATTACCTGGGGCTTAAATAAAAACTCTCAAATCAAAAATAAAAATATAAACGACAATTAAACCACAGTTTAATGTAGCACCTTAAATTTAATAATATAAATTGTCATCATCATCATTTTAACCCTCAACGCATTTTAATACAGTCACAGAAAGTAACAATTGATGCTTACATTAACATGAAGAAGATTCTTAATAATTGAAGCATTCCCAATGTAATATAGCTACATCGCTTCCTTAACTATTTTTCTCGTAGCCACCTCACACTTAGTGAGTCTTGAAAAGATAAAAATATAAGGGAATGAGCAACAATATGCTCAGTAGAGAAAACCATTACTCACCTTTAGGTTTTTATCATTACCACATTAAAACCTGCATGATTAGTTAATACTCATCATTATTCAGATTATGAGATTTATTATAATCATATTCCGTAGATACCATAGTTAGTCATAACCGAGTTTCATACATATACATATATACGAATATTATAGTTCATCATTATTCCTAGGTACCCACGTTCAATAGAGTATCACTCAACTCATCGAAAACCCAAATGGGCGCGCTTGATCACCCTCTAAACATTCTAAGGGTGTTCCGATGAGGGGACATCAAGCCCCGAGTCCTCACCAAGTCGATTCCTGTACAGTGTGTTTTGGGACTTTCAACCCAAGGAAGCGTCATCACCTTCCCCCTATTTTACCTTTTAGGGTATTCATGTCCAAGGACGTAACCGCTGCCCTCTTCACGTTTCACCATTTCTCTATATTTAATAATTATTAATAGAGTCAGTTTTCCTAACCATGCTTCTCAATTTATAACATGTGTCAATTCATTATGTTCCTCGCCGTATAATACAAGACGAGTTCATACCATAGTTTCATATGTGATACTCATATAATATTAATTCAATATAGATATATTTATATCTTGCGGTAAAACAATCAATTTTAATTCTATAAAAACCTCACAAAAGATGAGTAATAGAATCCCTACCTTTCAAGCTTATCAACAATCTTTTAATCTTGGAATCAATTAACGTTAGCTCCATACTCCCTTGATCCTAAGGCGTGCATAAGGACAATTAAAAATAAAGCACAACATACAACTGCATTCATAAATAAATCATGTGTGAATCTATCTTACTAGTATGCCATTAAAGCTTTTATGTAAATCTCATTTGAATACCACAGTAAACAATTTTTGTCTTAACATAATATAAAATGTGAACAACTAATCTACATGTTTTTGTCCCTAATAAGATTCATCAATCACTTAGGATAATATTGGAAAGGTTGCAAGACATTAAAGAATTAGGTGGTGAGCAAAGATGGGTTCTTGGTTTAGGTTAGCAGCTTGTATACCATAACAAACTGACAGGTTTACTAGTTTCCAATCCAAAAATTGAATAATTCATAGAAAATAAAATACAACTCCGATTTAGGTTTATGATAGCTCGTTAGAAAGCTTAAGATGTTTACTTTTTAAATATGCAAACCAATTTATAAAATTCATTTTAATTGAATCACAGAATTTTAAAAAATAGCCACTGCCCATAGAAGTGTTACAAAGTTTAACAATATAAATTTTTTGTCTAGGGCATATACACTTAGACTTTATACATATGCTCCAAAATAGCGACAAACATATACTTAGGTTTAAGAATGCAAATTTGAATAATCCTTGAGTATATATAAAAAAATTTATAATTGAAAGACTCAATTTGTTCATAAGATTCTAACCTCGAATTATGGTTAGTTAAAAGCTTGAAATGGCTTCAAAACAGGTTCCTTGACTTCGGTATGACTAAAATTCTTGCTCAAATGGAGGTGATGGTGGCTAATTTTTGTGGCTGCCTTGAAGAAGTTCCATAAGTATTTTGCTTCAGCAAAGAAATGAGAAGAAGAGTGTGGGAACCGTGGAAGAAAAAGGAAGAAAAGATGAAGTCTTTGAAGAGAAGTGATAGAAGCAATTATGGAGGAGACATGTCGGAGCATGTCACGAAAGAAATAAAAAAAATGAGGGTCAAGAGTAGTTGGGAAAAATATTCTCATGTCTCTTCTAGAGACTTTAGCGCACATAATGCCAAAATGATATTTTTGAAATATATTAGAAGTTCCAAGACTTTTTAGTAAACATACTAAATAAGTATAGGAGAATTTTAAAAAATTTAAAAATAGATAGAAATAAATATTGTGAAATGGATTTTAAATGAAACAAATTTTTGATTGGCACACTAAAAATTAATTTAATTACCTTAATACCCGTTAGGAGAATAACGGGTGTCACAGGGCCTTAGGGCTATAACCCGCTTCACAAATTCTTGCAAATGACCTTCTCGGACCAGTCTTTCTATCTGGTCTTTCAACTGAATGTATTCCCTAGTACTGTGCCCCACATCCTTATGGAACTCGCAAAACTTTGACTGATTTCGCTTCACCTTGCTCCCTCGGAGCTTGGGTGGTGGTGTTAGTAAATTTTTGCCACTAACCTGGTCGATGGTCGCCACTAATGGTGTGTAGCTTTGAAACTTACTGGTCGACCCCTTTGGCTTCTCAGATTTCTCCTTCTTCTGCTTCTTACTATGCTCGATGCTGCTCTGCTCCGACGCCTTCTTCTGCTTCTTATCCTTCTTTGTTCCGCTCGGGCCAGCCTCTTCCTGGCGACTTTTCATGTATTCCGCAGTGTTAGCATGTCTCTGAGCATAACCGAGCATTTGAAAAAACGTGCTTGGCTGTTCAAAGGCCAGGGACCAGGTCAGCTTTTCGTCTCCAAGACCCCCTACAAAAATGTGTTTGAGGGTCTTGTCTTCGACGTGCTTGACCTCAAGAGCTGCCCGGGTAAACTGGTTAATATAATCCCTAACGCTGCCGTCTCCCTGCTTGACAGCATACAGGTACATTATTTCTTTCCTCCGCGTTTTGGTGGTGGAGAATGCGGAGGAGAAGGCGTCGGCCAGCTGTCGAAAAGAAGAAATTGATGCGGGTTCGAGTCATCAGAACCACTACCGAGTAGGGCCCGTAAGAGTGAGTGAAAATGCTTTGCACATCGCCGCGTCACTGGCGTTCTACAGTAGCATGTGCCCCCGGAAGAGTTCAACATATTCATCAGCATCTATGGTCCCATCGTAGGACTTAATCTGCGGTACCTTGAACTTCGGCGGCATAGGCGCCCGCATTATGTTGTTCGAAAAAGGTGGGTCCTGAGCTCCTGTGTCATCTAGGCCAAATATGTAATTCTGGATCTCGTCGATTTGGCTCTACAATGCCCGGAACTGGCGGCTGTTGGTGTCTTCTGGCAGTTCGACCCTGTAGGGTACTCCGCCCTCGACACGGCCTCCGGCTCTAGGCTGGAAATACCTGTTTGCTCCCTGAGACCCGAGCCGGTCAAACACCGAGGCCCATGAAGCTTATGGCGATGGAACACGAGCCGCTTGGCGTCCAAGACGGCGTTTTTGAACCAACCTATTATTAGTTGAGATCTCTCGGGAGGAGCCTGTGGACGGCTCAGATTGGTGTTCTTCAAGGTCGGCCGCACTTCGCTCTACCCGACCTCCGGCCTGGTCAACCTGGGCCGGGGGCGGCAGAGCTGGTGCAGCCTGACGCTGAGCTTGCTCACGAGCTGTTGAGTCAGGATCCAGACTGCGTCTGTAAGTTCCCGGATCGGATCTTGGGCGGCCGGGGCATCCACCGGCTCGGCCCTGGCTGTGCTCCCTTGCCCCCCAGACTAGGACCTCGCGGTCCGGGGACGGCCCCTAGGCCGGCCTGTGTTTGGTTGCCTATTTCTCACGTCGTCGGACCCCTCCTGTAGGGTTGGCTCGTCTCTGGCATTGCCTCGGGTCGTCATCTCGGGCGTTAGAGATAATGTAGCTTGATTTTGGATGAAGGTGTAGGTGCCTTCCTTCTAGTGCCAAAATGTTGATGCTTACCGTGGTCCAGCATCGGATCAACACCCACGTGCGGCTGTGCACGGTCTGACCTCTCCTTGGATTCGCCTCTACCCGAAAGTGCACACCTGCAAGAGGAGGGACGCTTCAAAGAAGATAGTGGGGTTAGTCAATAGACAAGGGCTCTCCGATGCTCAAGGCAGGTATTGCTCGGCAGAGGTCAGCAGCTAGTTAGGTGTGTAGAAGAAGTCTCTCTCTAGAATGCCATAAATGCATCCTATTTATAGGCCACCACTTGGATCGGGCGTAAGGTGGGTTTTGCCCACAACTTGGGTGTCACATCAAGGTGTGTCAAGCAGTAGGTAACAAGTGTCGCGCCCATCGCCCAATGGATTGGACTCTATCGGACGGCAATGTGTCTGCCTTGTGTTGGCCTATAATGGCGAGTAGCAGCCTACTTACAAGTAATATTGGTCTGACCCGAGCTACTGTACATTCTGAGGTGACGGCCTTCTTAGGGCGTAGCCTTGGATGCCTGAGAGGCACCTCAGGAAGAAGTATAAAGCATCGGGGGCCAAGAGCAAGCTTTCCAGTGGTTCTGCCGAGCTTATTAGCCGACCACCGAAGTTAGTGTCCTCGACGGCGGCGCCGAGTTCACCCTCAACAGCAACAAAATAAATAACTTTCTTCTTCTAGTTGGGTACAATACAATCTTCGAAAGAACATATGAATTATCTACAGGTTCTTAGAAATGGAGAGGATAAAAAGAGAAGGAAATTAGAAAGCGAGAAAAAAGAAATCTAACCTTGAAGTGCGACGAATCGGAGTAATAGAAAAATAGTTCTAGTACTCCCATAAATCACCCCCGTCTGATTCAATGACAGGGTCGGCGACGACGATGACGATGACAGTGCACTATGACGCTGTTTAGTTCAGGCGACCAATCCTGAAGATTGCCGATTAAATAAACGAAATTCCTCTGACGAAGGCGCAGACACGAAACAAACGTCGAATCTCAGCCAACGACGGCCATGGAACCACCGGATCGACGGAGACGATCGCGAGTTCTCGCATGGCGTGGATCGCTAGTTCTCGCCAGATCCTGTTGCCGAACTACTTTGCGGTGGAGATCACAGAGCAGATCGGATTGGCAGCAGTCTGACAAAAATTGATAGTTGGGAGGAGAGAGAGTGACAGAGGCAAAAAGAGAGCAAGGAAACCTGAGAGAAAGAGAGGAGAGCGAGAAAAGCTGTTTGGCTGAGAAAGACAGAAGAGAGAGACATATAGGCTGAGAAAATTAGGGTTTTAATTCTTGAAAGCGAATCATAATAATCAAGATAGTAATATTTAATTAAAAGTTTAAAAAATAAAATTTTAAAAAATAGGATTGTTTTAATAAGTGTTATCATATACGATACAATTTTCTCAAAAAAAAAAATAAAAATTAAAGCTAAAACTATCCCTCGATCGTCAATAGTTTAGCCAATGTGTTTATACGACCTAAAAAAACCTCACTTATAGCTATTTGAGTAATTCGTCCGGTTGCTTTTATAAAATTTCCCTCTTGTACCATCAAACTGTAACTAAATAAAATACAAAAAAATTCACGGCAAATATCAGATCAAATACAATGCATACTCACGAAGCAAAAACAGAAAGAAAAAAATTTTCAATCTGTATGACCCACAAAGAACGAAGCTTTGATTAATTGTTCTCCACTGTTGAAGCCCAAATGGGTGTGCCCATATTTGTCAAAACTTTCGCCAGACGATTCTTCCAGAGTCTTCACAAAGTGGACTCATCACCTTAAAGTCGTCGGATTAATGCCAATGAATAAAAAACTGGACAGAGACAGACAACTTGTCCATAGAGAGAGACGCCGAGAGAGAGGCACCAGATTTGAGATTGGCCGACAAAGGTGGACGGATGGTTGGGGGTTGTTGGCGCAGCGGGTAAGGGTTCCAAGATCTGAAATTGTAAATGGGGTGGGTGGGGGGTGGGGCTTGGGGCGGTGGTGCGTGTGTGAGGCTCTGTTGAGAGATGTGAGATTGTATTCTTTTTTAAGGAAAATCTGAGATTGTTGAACTTATATTTCATTATATGTTATTATGTCATATATGTCATAATCTATCTCATACTCCCTATTTTGGAAGTTGAAAGTCCTCAGTCGATTGATTACCGACCGATGCACATTGTTATCTCTGAAAATTGACCAAAGGAAAAGCACAGGCGTCGCTTTTTGAACCGATTTTATCAGTTTTTTCTCACAAACTGATTTTTTTGGTTTTCTTTGGTTGGTTTGGGGAACAGTTTTGGTTTTATAGTTTTTTTAAACAACCCTAATTTCTAGATATTTATCAAGTATAGCAGGTGTCTTTGTAGAAAATCAAACTTGTTTAAGAATCATGTATTCCCTAGAAAGTTCTAGAAGGATCACAAACTATTTAGTATGCTTACATATCATGAGTTCAATAAATCTTTCTAGAACACTCCACAAATAGAGTGCTAACTACTAGCCACCACCAAAAAAAAATAAAAAATCATCTAAATTATTTGCATGTTAAATTTTTTTTTTTTGGGTTAAAAAGTTATTAATATTTATGGCCTCTAAACTTTATAGTTTTTTCCACTTTATCCCCTGAATTTTAAAAATCACCACTTCATAATTTAAACTCTTAAAACTCTTCACTTTGCCTTTTAAATTTTAAAAACCATTATTTTGCTTTTGAACTTTCAATGATCCTCATTTTGTCTCCTATTTTTCGATTGTTATTCAAATAGACAGAATTAAGCTCATGTGATTTATACATAGGTCACTTATAAGGGAAAAAATAAAATTTTATCACTCTCAAATTATGTTTCACGTTTACACTCTCATTTAACGTCTCTTTTATCTGCTCTCATTTAGAAGAGTTTGTATGTATATTTTCTTTTCGATATTATTCGCTGATATCTCCTCATCTTTAATACGTAACTCACCTTTTTTAGCATTCAAATTCAAATATGAGTGAACAATATTGTCTTATTAAATGAGTTATGCATTAAAATGAGAAGAAATGTATGGACAAATTCTTCCTAAATTGGAGTTCAGATAAAAAGAACTAAAAAGTCTAGTGAGAGTATAAACGTGAAACAAAACTTAGGAGTAATAAAATCTCAATTTTGCCCTTATAGATGACCTATGTGTAAATCGTATAGGCTTAATTCTGTCTATTTGATGGAAAATAAAAAATTTAGTTGACAAAGTAAGGAACTTTAAAAGTTCAAGGGCAAATAGTGATTTTTTAAATTCAGGAGGCAAAGTAAGGGGTTTTGAAAGTTCAAGGAGTAAAATGGTAAATTTTAAAGTTTGGGGGGTAAAGTGAGGAAGAAATTAAAGTTTACGGGCCATTAGTTTGTTAAGAGGGAGATGTATATTAATATTCAAGGAATTTGCACTAGCTAAGTGAGGAAGAGGCATCTTCATATTGCAGAGCGCAAACTACAAAAAATGAGCTCTTAACAATTCCAAAAAAAAAGAAGACTACTAAAGTCACTATCTTGCCAAGTAGCGAGCAAAAACTTAGCTCTATCACAAATAACATCGTATCTTTCCTCTCCATCCTCAAATATTCTATGATTTTTGAACAACCAAATCACTCAAAAGATTACTAGAACAACCACCTTCCACAGGTGTTTCGTCCCACAATTAAGACTAGGGAGGAAAGAAAAACTAGAGGTCTCAATTTTGGGCCCTGTCAAAGTGGACGGCTTAAAGCTTTCTTTCTTGGCCCGGTGCTTGCCCAACCTAACCCACATATAGACCCAGCCCCACCCGACCTCGTGTGTGTGTTTTTTCTTCCCGTTAAAATTGCCTTGTACAAAATGCGAGCCCCAAGGCTTAGCCTATCCTCATGGCCATGTAGACTTCGAACTAGGTCTACCTTTTCTTTATTCGGCCTTATATGCTTTTTCCTTTTGGCCTGTATGGTGATTTGGATTGATCCCTCTAAGGAAAACTTGCAAAATTCTCTACAAGTCTTAGGAATAATTCATGAGATCCCTCGCTCCCTTAATAGCTTGCGCCAAACTCTTCTATATTCAACCTCCTCCCAAAGTTGTACCCTCTGCAATCTCCTCTAATTCCCCATTAGTTAGATTCCTTGGAAACTTGAAATCCCACCCTACCTTCCTCCTCCTCACGAGTAATTAAAAGCAAAGTGTGGCCCCTCGACACCAAATGCGTTCCCAAAACCTAATTAAGTCCCCTTTCCTTAGCTTCCACTTCATCTGTTTGAGAAAACCTACTAGTACTAATTAAACATATTTTCCCAGGCAATCCAAAGGTAACTTTAAAAGCAGGCCATAAATCTGGTTTGTTTGGCCATAGCCCATATTTTTCCTTAACCTTGTACCACAACAATTCTTCCTCTAAGGAGAATATCGTTAACTACTTGCTTAACTCCTCATTCCTTAAAACAATGTTTCCTATGCCTAAATCACCTTTCTCTTTAGGCCTGCACACCAACTCTAGTATAGACCTTCTCCAAAAAATTCCACTCTCACTCGATCATATGCTTTTTCTAAGTCAATTATCACTAATTGTTTCTTCTTTACACAAAGACCAATAATCCTCCACTACCTCATTAGCTATTAATACCAAATCCACTATCTGTCTCCCTACTACTAAAGCACCTTACATTTCAAAGATGGTCTCCTCAAGCATGTCTTTCAATCCTTCAAACAACTTCTTAGAAATGATTTTGTAGATTGGTAACTAAACTTAGGGGTTAGAGATCTCCAGCCATACAGGAATTTGCATTTTTTGGGATGAGGCAAATTTAAGTTTTGTTGGCAACCCGATCGATCACCATAGACCTTTACTATTGTTCATAAATCTTCATGGTGTCTCTACTCAGAATATCCTAACAATTTTGAAAGAAAGCTTGAAACCTATTGAGACTAGGGGCCTTGTTTCTGTCACAACTAAAAGCTGCTTTCTTGACTTGGCCAAACTTAAATGGTTTGTCCAACATCTTTGCATCACTCCTCGAAATAGGGCTCCACTCCATGCCAAAAATGTCATCAAATGCTCCTACAGAAGTCTTATAGAGGTCTTTGTAAAAATTTTATTCCTATGACAATCTCCTACTCATTGTCCACTATGAACCCATCACTGGTTCCAATTTGAAATTGAGTTCTTGGCCTAACGAATAAATAACTTTGTATTTGTGTCCTCTTCTTTAGTTTAGATTCATCTAGCCTTTAGTTTTAACTATTTTGTCCTCCTTCTCTGGATCTGATTACGTGATGATTTCAAGTCTTTTCAAACCTCAAAGCTCTATTGAAACTCTTTCTTTTCTAACCCATCACTCCTCGAAATAGGGCTCCACTTTCTTAAACCTCTATTGAAACTCTTTCTTTTCTAACCAAAAGTTGTCAGTTTTGAACAGTTTTAGGCCCTAATAAGTTAGGTCTATATACAGTAAAATGGTACAGTGATTCGAGATTGTTTCTTTTGTCTAAAATAAGAATACTTGTCTGACCATCCTGATGATGACCCAAAAAAAAGTCCAATTTGAAACATATTGGGATTTCTTAAAATTTTGACAATACAAAATAAGCTTTGAGCAAATGTTGGCCTAACAAGCTAAGATCCCTACTCAATTCATCAAACAACTTCAAGCTCTTTGTTATTCTCGTATTATTGCTACTTTTCTGATAAAAACAAAACCACATTGAAATTTAAGTCCTCATAGACGTCATAATCCAACGAGCATCCCCCCTACCCCACACAACCAAAATAATAATAATAATAATAATAATAATGATATTGACTTCATTAGGATTCCTTACAATCTTCCTTTAAATCACTAGTAATTGCCTTTATCCCTCCCCTTGTTTGTGATTGAGAATTTACCTAGGAAACTTTCCTCCACTTTTAATCTCTCGATATCCCAAATGAGCAAAATCCCCTCCAATTGGCGATGCCAGTCAACAACACTAATTCCTTGAACTTGGAACTTCATATGCTCCCCACAAATCTTTTATCCACCTCTCCCTTCTTGACTTCTTGAATGTAAGATATCCATATTTTGCTTTCCTCACAACCTCTCTAATTTCTTTTCGTTTTGTTGAGGAATTCTCCTCTAATGGTCTATGATAATCTTTATTTGAAAATAAAGGTGCCCCATAGTTGGATTGGTTCTCATACTTAATATTGAATTCCAAGTTCTTCAGCATCCTCTCCTTGCGTTTTCTTCTGGTTGATATGCTAACGACGGCCTCAATTAACCCTATATTAGAACTAGACAAATTTGTATGCGTACTTTTTAATAAATTTCTAAGTTTCCTCCATTCCACCTTATTACTTCCAATTTCTTGTTTGTTGTGCTTTTAGCCATATGTAACGATTTCTTTAGGGGACAATACAATCGGATCTAGTCTTCTCTAAGGATATAATTTTTTTGACCTCCCTTTAATCTCCTTCATCCTTCACCCTTTATCCGAATCAAAATTGTAATACTTGACTTTTAGGCATCTTGCTTGAAGTTATTAATTTTGAGTAAGCTAAAAAGTCATGAATTGAGGATCGGAAGATTTTTAGAAGTTTTAAAAAATTGTAGTAAGTTAAGTACAAGGTGGTAATTAGAAGAAGTTAGGTGTTAATAATTTAAGCCAAGTTGTGACTCATTACTCAAGAAAGACAACGTGTTGTCATGAGGTTTGCAACTACCTTAAGCATGAAACATAGGCATTAGGTGGCAAGCGTTCAAAGAGACACATAGGAGCTAGATGTGAAGCATGCAACATAGAAACTTGGAAAGCATGAATGGGTGCTTAGTATCTTGAAAACCACATGGCTTACATGCAAGATGACAGTTGGCACACAAGCATAATAGCTAGGTGGTGAAGAAAGCCACGTGAATTACATGCACATCAACACATGGCGACAGGTGTCGAGCTACAATTTAGTCTATGCATTATTGTGCTTAATAAGATACTTGTATATAGGGAGCTTGACACCTATTTGAAAAGAGATAACAATTGTTCTTTCTTAAGCAGCTTGATGTAAGTACACCTTCCACTGCATCAGTTGAATATTAATATGTTTATGAAATCTTGTTTTCAATTTAAGTTATGATGACTATGATATTAACATGTTTTATACGTTTTATGAAGAGTATTTTATGTGTATGGTAAGAACTCTTGTGCTTATCATGAGCCAAAAAAAGAATATTTTAAGAACTGAATCCTTTGAGGAAAAGAATTTCAAATAAAGGAGGCCAATAAATATGAAGTAAGGTTCTAATAATATAAGACTACATTATACTAGAGCGCCTTTAAGTTACATTTAAAGAGAAATATTTTCAAAGTGGATACTCTATAGTTTACTAACTAAGTATTCACTCATACAATGCTTGTGATGTAGGTAGTTTACTAACCAAGTAGAGATTATAGATGACGGACAAGAGTGGTCTAAAGTACCATAATAAGTCTAGAGATCTTAAGATGTAAAATTTATGATTTCTAGTATCTTGTATAATGACTGTCTTTGATTTTATAATAAAGATTATTTTTCTATAGTGTAACATTATTTATATTTTGTTTTCAACGCTAGATGTTAGGATAAAGTAAAGGTTGGAAGTCAAGCTAACATTTTCTCTCAGTTGGTAGGATTTGCAGCTGCTAGCTTAGGAGGGACATTAGTGAAAAAAGAAAAATTTAATATGTAGTTCTTAGAAAAAATTTTATATGTCATCATTGTTAGAAATATTTCGTGATGTTCTTAAGTGATTGACATGTCAATTAATCCTATTATTTAATATTTAAAATTTAAATAGTCAATAAGTGATGTGGTTATTGCCATATATCTAATAGGAGCTACTAGATATCGGGGATTGAATTTTGGTAGGTCAAGGATTTTTGATACCCACTATCTCAACCACTTTCTTGATGGAAGAAAGTGATGAGACTTCTTACAAATAATTGATGATCCCTAACTTAGCCTAACACTAGAAAAATATACATGTATCTCTATTTCATATATCATAAGGATGAGGCACTATAATGCTTTAAGATTTATAAAGCAGAAATAGAGAAACAAAAGGAACAAAACATTAAAATTTTTCAATCAAACAAGGGTGGAGAATATTATGAAAGGTTCACTAAAAAAGGTCAAATGTTTAATCCATTTGTTTAGTTTCTTCAAGAAGAAAGCACAATTGCACAATATATAATGCCAGGCACACTACAACAAATTGATGTAGTTGAAAGGAGAAATTAAATTTTAATGGACATGGTCAGGAGTAAGATAAGCACTTCAGGCCTTCCCTAAAACTTTTAGAGTAAAGTCTTATAAACTGTTGTGTCTATTTTGATTAGGGTTCCCTACAGTTCCAAAGTTGGAAACTAAGTTTAAAACATTTACACATATAGGGTTGTCCAATGAAGTGAAAATTTATAATTCTCAAGTAAAGAAACTGGACCCAAGAACCATTAATGGTTATTCTATAGGGTATCAAGCTAATTTCGAGTGTTATAGGTTGTACTGATCTTTACACTATTAGAATTGTTGAAGTTAGAAGTGCAAAACTTCTAAAGGATCATGATTTGATAGGGAGTGAGTTTTTTAAAAACATTAAATTTCATGAAGAATGAGAAATAATTGAATGTTTCTCAAGAAGATATAATAATTTTTTGCTAAGAAAACACTGTAGAAACAAATAAAGAGCAGAAGATCTAACAACTACCACTCAATATAGAATGTGTAGAGCCTACAATTCAAACTTTACAAAATAAGAATAAAATAAGAAGATTCTTTATAGTAAGGAAATATGTAATTTCAAACGACTATTAAGTATATCTTCAAGAGTCTGACTTTGTTGTTAGACTCGATAATGATCCAAGTTTGTTTTTACAAGCCATGAATGGAGAAAGTTCTATGTTATAGTATGATACCATGAAAGGAGAGATGAAATCCATGGTTAAAATTCAAATTTGGAATCTCATTAGGTTTTCATCTTGTCATGCAACTATAAGCTGCAAATGGGTTTATAAAACCAAAAAGGAAGGCATCTAGCAACATTAGACGATATAAAGCTAGACTTGTAGCTAAGGATTTCATTCAAGCACTGATTATCATGAAATGTTTTCTCTAGTTTCAAAGAAAGATTCCTTTAGAATTATTATATCTTTAGTAGATCATTTGGATATGGAGTTTATCAAATAGATGTGAGAACATCGTTTCTAAATATATGAAATAATATGAAGGATTTGATAACAATGGAAATGGTCACTTAGTTTGCAAATTACATATTCTTTTGCTTGACTTACAGATGCTTAATTAATCCCCTTAATTAATATTGGAAATTAAATAAATATTTTCTTAAAGTAATTAATTAATTATAATTACTTTACCATTTTCTTTAAAGGAATTACTTGCTTAATTATGATTAACTTCCTAAAACTTGAGGATTTCTAACTTACTATTTCATCTAAAGTCAATTAGTTAAATACAATTGACTAATTTTCATAATCAATTTTTGTTAATTATCTTGAAGAAAATCGATCATCATAATTAATCAATTATTTATTTATTTTCATAATTTTTTTTAATAAACTTTTAACATAGATTATTAATCCTCACAATCCTAATTATGTGAAGGTTGGATTTCAAGTCTTCTTAAATCTTGGTTATAGTTGGGGATGTTACTACCAATAGGCCCATTTTCCATGATAAATTTATTAGCATCATAATGTTGTATTTCTCCAAATTGGATAGGATTGTAAAGTTCAGATTGAACTGCATAGGACTAGATAGGACTATGTAATATCTTATCTTGTGTTTGGTACACTGTCAGATTAAATGTCTTGAAAAGTAATTTAATGTTTGGTACATTATCAAATTGGACTTAATCAAATATAACAATTAAATTTAATTAAATAATAAAATCAAATGAAAAAATTATCCCAACAATAACAGATAGTAACAAAATTAAACTAAAACTTGATTTAAAATTAAAAAAATCCATTATTAATGAAATCATGATACAAAAAAGATTTTTTCCCCAAAAAATGATTTTTTACCCTAAAAATGATTAAAAGCTCTATTTCTCTCTCTATCTCCTACTGTGACAATGGAGCACAAAAGGTTGGCTATGACGGCTAAAAATCTCAATGAAGTGTGGTGGTGAGGATGAAGAGTGGAGTTTTGGTGGAGATCTGGTGATGGGAGGCCATGTCCGATAGAGATACGAGCTAGCGTCTGGCTATGATCTATAGATATCAGAAAATAACGTTGGAGATTTTATGAAAAGGGGGAGGATGAAGATCCAAGATAGAGGGCAGAAATAGATAGAGATCAACAAGGGGAACATGACGCGGCTGGTGAGTGGTGATCGACAGACATATAGAATGGGGGTTTGTGAGTATTATCAACAAAGATCGGCGGCCAAATGTTAGAAATCTTGTGAAGAAGGGGGCAATGACGAGCTCCGACTAGTGAGGGCAACAAATTTGTGGTCTAATGTGTTAGACATGTATGCCCTAAGGAGTAAAAATGTAATATGTTTTTGGAGACATTTTTATTAATAAAGAATTTATTCAGTATTTATATACCAAATCTTATCCTATTTATGTTCATATTTGTTGAATGTATGTTAAGCAAACAATAGTCTGAGACTGTCAGTCTAAACCTTAAGAATTGGGCATATGATGGACGGATTATGCGGAAGACATAATTCTTAAGGTGATGGTCTAAATCATATGATCCGCAATCGAGGGAATAAAGTTGGGCGCTTTATTCATGCAAAGATTGTTATGTTGTCTATATCCCTTTTGGGAGATGGTTTGTCTTGACCATCAGAGGTGGACTCCTTGAATAGAAACATTGGCACGTTGTCATAGGTGACGATGTGTTGGATCGGGACATAAATTTAATTGATTTGGATTAATAATTTTGTCTCAGCAAATTGATTCACTTTAGACAATCATTTGTGTTGTATCTTAATCCTGAGATGAATAGTGGGCCCGTTGTCTTGACTTATGTCTTTTGATGTACCAAAGGGTGACACCCACATCTTAATAGTGGTATGCATGCCGGTACGTTGGAGGCATGAATCTTGATGGCGTAGACTTGTTATTCATAGATGTAGAATCCATAGCTCCTCTTTAGGAGTAATGATATCCTCTTATATGCGTTATCCTGTAATTGAAAAACTGGAGCGCTCAACCATTTGGATACATAGGTGTAACTGAATGGTATACTGTCTTTGGATGGTAAGTTTTCTAATAGTGAAATGATGGAACGTAAGATAAAAATAATCAGGAAGGTAAGACAAAACTTGTCCTCAAGCCGATTATGGATTATCATATGGGCATACGATACACTATGATATGTCATGGAGACTTAGCTATACGGGCTTCGTAATTCTATGTAGTTTGAGGGTGCAGCTCTAAGCTTTTAGTGGAGTAGCTTTGGAGTTGATAATTATGAAATGTATATATGGGATATTGGGTTTCGTAATTATCGTGAGCTTGAACTATGTAGGTTCATTTGGTCCCCTTTGCTAGCTCACAACATCCTGTAACGACACGGCGTGTTTTTCCAATAATTGGTGACTTATGTCGGATTTATCAGATTGGTTAAGATTTGAAAAAATTAAATAATTCATGTCTGTTTATCGGTTGAATTAATTTTGTAATAAAAAATTAATTCAAGATAAACTTGTTGAATTATTGGGATCGGATAATTATTGTTTGTTTATCGGTTGATTTAATTTTAGATAACTTAGATCAAGATAAACTTGTAGAATTATTGGGAATTGATTTATTTTCTTAGAGATTATCTAGATAAATTTGTTTTGATCAGATAACTTCTTTATTGGGTTATTTGAATTAAAATTGAGACTTTATCTTATAGAATCTTGGGTGAAAAATAAAAGATTCGCGAGATTTTTTATTCAGCAGTTCGGCCTGCCAATGGGACCTGTTCGTCCTGCCGATCAGGTGGTTTGGCCTGCCGATTAGCAAAGGATAAGATCACGCGTTTTCACACGGATCTTTTCATATATTGATCAGAATTTGATTCTGATCCGAGTTTTGAGACTTAATTTGATAAGAACTGACCCTAGGACCAACCTCTATAAATAGGGACTGATTCTCACAAGTTACTTAAATTAATTGTGAGATTAAGAGTTATACTCTGTTAAGTGAGAATCTAAAAAGAAAATACATGAATTAAATCACCGGTGGAAGAGTTGTACGTGTGAGCCCACGTACGTGCGATCTCACACTCACTCCGGTCGGAAGGAGAGTCACTTGCTTTGGATTCTCTCAATTGGTTGGAAGGAGAGTCACCGGTGGAAGAGCTGTACGTGTGAGCCCACACTCACTCCAGTCGTGGATAGAGAATAGTAAAGAAGACCAGTTCGTTGAGGCTCTTCTGGAACGTTATTTCTCTTCACAGATTACGGAGGTTCTTCAGCATACAAAGGTTAGTAAGATCTGGTTAATTTATACATATAGCATGTCAAACTTGTGTTTTGAAAATTACTCTGATATAAAATTTTTTAAAATTTTGCTGCACACTCTTTTTCCAACAATTGGTATCAGAGCCATGTTTTTTACATAAATTTACGAGTTTGTGATCATGTTATATGTATAAATTTAGTGATCTTAATCTCTCCTATGCTTGAATTTAATTTTATAGAGAGTTGACACTTTAGGTTTCTATATATTATATATGTTGTCATGGATTATGTGGTGAATGTTTATTAATTAATTATGGTTGATTAAATCATTATTTAATTAATTATTAATTAATTTATACCGGCTATGGTTCCTTAGAGGTTAGAATGCGTATCTAGTTTTTTCATGTAATTAGATGGTGGACTATCATCTCCATCTAGGAAATATTATTTATTTTTAAATTTGTAAGAATTTTATAATTAAATAATTACTCGAAGAAGACGGATCTAGAAGATTGATGGTGATGCTCATAGGTATTTCCTGAGTCTCTAATTTTATGTTTTTGAATTGTTGAAAATAAAATTGATGAATTGCATTAAAAAAAAATTGTATTTTCTGCAATGGAGATCTCTGCTCGGTCGGCATGCCGAACCTCACAATTCGACAGGCCGATGGTCACAGATCGGCAGGTCGTTAGTGGGGCAGAAATCAGCTGGCTCTGCTGGCAGGCCAAACTTTCATAGGTCGGTAGGCTGATGGAGCATGACCGGCAGGCCGATCACCCAGATCGGCCTGCCGACCGAGAGCTGGAAAATTTTCAGAAAAGGTGTAGTTTTTTCGATGTAGTTTTAATTTTGTTTTTGGGACAATTCTGAGAAACAATAAATTTGGATATGATCGGAAATATGAAGTGTTCAATTCATACGGGATTGAATACTTGAAGATGGAATTACATGAAGAAGGATACAGCTTGAGGATTCAAGGATGAAGAATCGATAATATGTCTCGATTATTCTCTTGTAATCTTAGTGTTCTATTCTCTAGGGTGGACAAATAATATTACGGTTATATATTATTTTGCTTGTAGCTTTGCTTGTCTGCATCACGCATATTCTTAAAAGAAAACCTTGATTTCAAAAGATTGAGTGGGAGAAGGTTTTCGAAGAAAGAACCTAAGGCCTCCATCGTTGGTCCATAGGCTAAACATGGTGGTCCCGACCCCTAGGAAGGGATTTCTATCATGTACTAGATTGGATCTTTGAGAGGATAAGATATTTTAGCATGATTTATCATTGCACACCACTAGGTGGTGATTATAAATCATGAATAAAATATTGAAACGATGGTTATACACTCACGTTAATTTTATTATTAACATCTCCTAAGAGCTCTGTTAATAAAATTAATGGCCTACGAAACGATTATTAATATATGTTGGATCATACGGTCCTAGATGGCATATATTAATCAGGAGGGGATTCGTGTTCCTGATTGAATTTGGCATGACTCCCCTAGGAGCTTGTTGAATTATGAGTTGGGAATTATCGTTGTAAGGTTGTGATATTTTCAAGGTTTTGACACATAAACACGTTTGTATGATTTTTACATGATTGTGTTATCTTACTAAATTATTATTATATGTTTGCTTATGTTTGGTATATGATTCTTTATTGTAGATTAAAAATGTCTAAAAGCACTTTATCATCGATACTTGACAAAAACCTATTAACCAGTGAGAACTATAATGATTGGAAATGGAACCTAGATATCGTCCTGTCCTTTGAGAAACTTAAATATGTACTGACAACCCCTTGTCCTCCTGAGCCTACAGGAGACTCAAGTAATGAGCAATTCCAAGCGTATGATCGCTGGAAAGATGCTAATGATCAGGCCCGCTGCTATGTTATGGCTAGCATGAACAACATGGTACAGGCTCAATATCAGGATTATGAGATTGCAAAGCAGATCTTAGATAATCTTAAAGATATGTTTGGAGGCCAAGCCATAACAAAGCGGCAAGGGGCGCTTCAGAAACTCTTAAACTATAGATGAAGGCCGGGGACATTTTTAAAGGAGCACATGATATTGGTCATGGGTTACCTCGCTGAGGCTCAAACCAATGGAGCTGACATCGATGCTGAAACTCAGATGACTATGGTCTTTGAGACTCTGTCTAAGGAATTTATTCCATTTAGAGCTACTATTAATTTAAGCAATAGACGGGATATGACCTTGACGGAATTGATGAAACAGTTATAGGAGTTCGAACTGCTGATCAAGGAGTCTCCTGCGGGTGGTGAGGCCAACATGGTAGCTGCTTCTGGTTTCAATCCTATCTCTGGGAATGGAAAGAAGCAACGGTCCAAGAATGGGAAGTCTTCTATTCCTGCTACTACCAAGAGCAAGAAGAAGAAGAAGAAGAACCCAAAGAAACTTAAGTGCTTCTTCTGTGGAAAGGAGGTAGGTGTGATCTTCTGTACTTAGAAACTTGTTTGGTCGAGAAATCCAGTGACATCTGGGTCATAGATTCTAGTGCAACTAATCATGTTTGTGTTTCTCTACAAGGGTTCAAAGAAACGAGAAGTCTGCTGTATGAAGACTTCACGCTTCGGATGGGCGATGGATCCTTGGTCTCAGCGGAAGCAATGAGAGACATCCATCTTTATTTTGATAATTATAGGAATTTATTTTTGCAAGATTGTTTTTATGTTCCTAAATTTAAAAGGAATTTAATTTCTGTAGCTTGTTTATTCAAAGACTCCTACTTGGTTTCTTTTAATGATAAAGTGGTGATTCGTAAAAACAAATCTTTTATCTGTTCTGGATGGATGCAAAATAATCTATATTTTATCAAACCTAAGATGGACTTATTGCTTAATGCTGAGATGAATGATAATAACTCTAAAAGACTTAAAACTTCTCACTCTAATAAGACTTATTTTTGGCATTTGTGCCTTGGTCATATTAATTTGAATAGGATTCAATGGTTGGTAAGGGATGGACCTTTAAGTCACTTAGAGGTGGAATCCATACCTCAATGTGAGTCTTGTTTGGAGGGAAAAATCACCAAAAGACCATTCGGGTCTAAGGGCAATAGGGCTGAAGGGGTTCTAGAACTTGTGCATAGTAATGTTTGCGGACCGATGAACATCCGGCCACGAGGAGGGTATGAGTACTTCATCACTTTTATTGATGATTACTCAAGATATGAGTATGTGTACCTGATGCACCACAAAAGTGAAACTTTTGACAAGTTCAGGGAGTTTCGGGTTGAAGTGGAAAAGCAATTGGGTAGACCCATAAAGGCACTTCGATCGGATCGAGGTGGGGAATACCTTTCTGATGAGTTCTTGGAACACTTGTTAGAGAATGAGATTTTATCCTATTTGACTGCGCCGGGCACTCCGCAGTAGAATGGCGTAGCAGAGAGAAGAAATAGGACTTTGTTGGACATGATTAGGTCCATGATGAGTTATTCATCATTGCCTTTATCCTTTTGGGGATATGCACTACAAACTGCATGTTATCTTTTGAACAATGTGCCTTCAAAATCGGTCCCTATAACTCCCACGAGTTGTGGACGAGTAGGAAGATATCCTTAAATCATATTTGCATATGGGGATGTCCAGCTCATGTCCTATTTAAGGATCCCAATAAGTTGGAAGCACGTTCGGAAGTTTGCATGTTTGTAGGATATCCAAAAGGGACTAAAGGAGGTTATTTTTATAACCCAAAGGAAAATGAAGTCGTGGTTTCAATAAATGCAACTTTCCTTAAGGAGATTTACATGAACGACTTTAAACCTCGAAGCAAAGTGGTGCTTGAAGAGTTAAGGAGTGATCCGATCACTCGGGAGGTTCCGAATGAAACAGTTCCAATAAGTGTAGAAAAACCAAACACACATGAATAACAACCTCAGGGGCTTCGGCATAGTAGGAGGATCGGGCGTCAACCTGAGAGGTATATGTTCAATGGGGAGGTCTTCTTGGCTGAACCAGATGAACATGACAAGGATCCTTATACTTACACAGAAGCTATGGAGGATGTTGATTCAAAACTCTAGACAGAGTCCACGAACGCAGAGATGAAGTCTATGGAGACTAATAAGGTCTGGGAGCTTATGGATCTTCCCGAAGGGGTAAAACCCATAGGGTGTAAGTGGATCTACAAAAGGAAAAGAGGAGTGGATGGAAAGGTCAAAACCTTTAAGGCTAGACTGGCAGCTAAGGGTTATACGCAAAAGGAAGGAATCGATTATGAGGAAACCTTTTCGCCTGTAGCCATGCTTAAGTCCATCTGGATTCTCTTGTCCATAGCTGCCGCTCTCGACTACGAGATTTGGCAGATGGATGTCAAGACGGATTTTTTGAATTGCTATCTTGATGAGTCCATTTATATGGAACAACCAGACAGGTTCAAGGTCACGGGTCAAGAAGGTAAGGTTTGTAAGCTGCTGAAGTCAATTTATAGACTTAAGCAGGCTTCTCGTTCTTGGAACATAATATTTGATCACGTGATCAAGACTTATGGGTTCTTACAAAATGTAGATGAACCATGTGTTTACAAACACATTAAGGATAGGAAGGTGGTTTTTCTACTGCTCTATGTAGATGACATTCTACTAATTGGCAATGATGTTGGGCCATTGTCATCGCGTAATCTTATCTCTCGCTGATCGACAGGCCGAACAGGCCCCATCGGCAGGTCGAACACGTAGATCGACAGGCCAAACTGCTGTGTAAATATCTCCGTGAATCATTTATTTTTCACCAGAGATTCTATAGGATAAAGTCTCAGTTTTTATTCAAATAACCCAATAGAGAAGTTATCTGATCAAAACAAACTTTATCAAGATAATCTCTAAGAAAATAAATCAATTCACAATAATTCTACAAGTTTATCTTGATTTAATTTATCCAATTAAATCAACCGATAAACAGACAAGAATTATCCGATCCCAATAATTCAACAAGTTTATCTTAAATTAATTTTTGTTACAAAATTAATTCAACCAATAAACAGACATGAACTATTTAATTCTTTCAAATTTTAAACCAATCCGATAAATCCGACATAAGTCACCAATTATTGAAAAAGCACGCCGTATCGTTATAGGATTTTGTGAGCTAGCAAAGGGGACCAAAATGGACCTATAAAGTTCAAGCTCATGATAATTATGAAACCCAATATCCCAGATATACATTTCACAATTATCAACTCCAACGCTACTCCACTAAAAGCTTGGAGCTGAACTCTCGAACTTTATAGAATTACAAAGCCTATATAGCTCAGTCTCCATGACATATCAAAGTGTATCGTATCCCCATATGATAATCCATAATCGGCTTAAGGACAAGTTTTGTCTTACCTTCCCGATTATTTTTATCTTACGTTCCATTATCTCACCATTAGAAAACTTACCATCCAAAGATAGTATACCATTCGGTTACACCTATGTGTCCAAATGGTTGAGCGCTCCAGTTTTTCAATTACAGGATAACGCATATAAGAGTATATCATTACTCCTAAAGAGGAGTTATGGATTCCATATCTATGAATAACAAGTCTACGCCATCAAGAGTCATGCCTCCAACGTACCGGCATGCATACCACTATAGAGATGTGGGTGTCACCCTTTGGCACATCAAAAGACATAAGTCAAGATAACAGGCCCACTATTCATTTCAAGATTAAGATACAACACAACTGATTGTCTAAAGTGAATCCATTTGCCAAGACAGAATTATTAATCAAGATCAATTCACTTTGTGCCTCGATCCAACAAATCCTCACCTATGACAACGTGCCAATGTTTCTATTAACGGAGTCCAACTTCGATGGTTAAGACAAACCATCTCCTTATAGGGACATAGACAACATAACAATCTTTGCATGAATAAAGTGCCCAACTTTATTCCCTCGATTGCGGATCATATGTTTTAGACCATCACCTTAAGAATCGTGTCTTTCGCATAATCAGTCCATCATATGCCCAATTCTTAAAGGTTTAGACCGACAGTCTCAAACCACTGTTTGCTTAACATACATTCAACAAATATGAACGTAAAGAGGACAAGATTTGGTATATATAAATGAATAAATTCTTTATTGATAAAAATGTCTCCAAAAACGTATTATATTTTTACTCCTTAGGGCATACATATCTAACAATCTCCCACTTGCACTAGGTGAGTAAATACAGCAAATCTCACATCCCCATAGCTTCCACATGTTTCTTGAAGACTCTCCCTATAAGTGTCTTCGTAAATGGATCAGCTAAATTGTCCTCTGACGCGATCTTGCACACCGTGACATGCCCGCCCTCAACGAAGTCCTTTATCACATGATACTTTCGATCAATATGTTTACTCTTCTTATGAAATCTTGGTTCCTTAGCATTAGCTACCGTCGCACTGTTATCACAATACAGTGATACCGCCTTATCCATACCAGGAACAACCTCAAGATCCCAAGGAACTTGCGGAGCCACACTGCTTCTTCCGAAGCATCACTAGCCGCCACATACTTGGCCTCCATCGTTGAATCCGAAGTGCAATCTTGCTTCGCACTTCTCCAACTAATGGCACCGCCTGCCTAGAGTAAACACAAACCCCAAAGTCGACTTCCTAGAATCCAGAAAGGATTGAAAATCCGAGTTAGTGTATCCTAGAGGAGTCAGGTCCTCACCCGAATACACAAGCATATACTCTCGAGTCCTTCTAGGTACTTGAAAATATGCTTTACCGCAACCCAGTGGTTCGGTCCTAGATCCTGCCTGAAATCGACTTACAATCCCGACCGCATAGCTAATATCCGGTCGAGTGCAAAGCATGGCATACATGAGACTACCCACTGCTGAAGCATAAGGCACCTTCTTCATGTATTCTCTTTCTTCATAAGACTTTGGGGAGTCTTTCTTAGAAAGAGTAATTCCAGACCTAGATGGTTGCCCACCTTTCTTGGAATCCTGCATCGCAAACCTCCTGAGAATTTTATCTATGTAGCCGGCCTGAGACAAAGCTATCATTTTGTTCTTCCTATCCCAAAAGATCTGGATACCAAGAACAAAATTAGCCTCACCCAAGTCCTTCATGTCAAACTGCTTGGTCAACCATAATTTGACCGATGACAACGCCCCAATGTTGTTGCCAATTAGCAAAATGTCATCTACATAGAGCAGTAGAAAAACCACATTCCCATCCTTAATGTGTTTGTAAACACATGGTTCATCCACATTTTGTGAGAACCCATAAGTCTTGATCACTTGATCAAATCTTATGTTCCAAGAACGAGAAGCCTGCTTAAGTCCATAAATTGACTTTAGCAGCTTACAAACCTTACCCTCTTGACCCGTGACCTTGAACCCGTCTGGCTATTCCATATAAATGGACTCATCAAGATAGCCATTTAGAAAGGCCGTCTTGACATCCATCTGCCAAATCTCATAGTCGAGAGCGGTAGCTATGGATAAGAGAATCTGGATGGACTTAAGCATGGCTACAGGCGAAAAGGTTTTCTCATAATCGATTCCTTCCTTTTGCGTGGCGAAAAGGTTTTCTCATAATCGATTCCTTCCTTTTGCGTATAACCTTTAGCTACCAGTCTAGCCTTGAAGGTTTCGACCTTTCCATCCACTCCTCTTTTCCTCTTGTAGATCCACTTACACCCTATGGGTTTTACTCCTTTGGGAAGATCCACAAGCTCCTAGACCTGATTAGTCTCCATAGACTTCATCTCTATGTTCATGGCCTCTGTCTAGAGTTTTGAATCAACATCCTCCATAGCTTCTGCGTAAGTATAAGGATCCCTATCATGTTCATCCGGTTCAGCCAAGAAGGCCTCCTGCATTGAACATATACCTTTTAGGTTGACGCCTGATCCTCCCACTACTGCCGAAGCCCCTGAGATTGTTGTTCAAGTTTGTTTGGTTTTTCTACACTGATCAGAACGGTTTCATTCAGAACCTCCAGAGTGATCTGATCACTCCTTAACTCCTCAAGCACCACTTTGCTTCGAGGTTTAAAGTCGTCCATGTAACTCTCCTCAAGGAAAGTTGCATTAGCAGAAATTACGACTTTATTTTCCTTTGGGTTATAAAAATAACCCCCTTTAGTCCCTTTTCGATATCCTACAAACACGCAAACTTTCGAACGTGCTTCCAACTTATTCGGATCCTTAAAGAAGACATAAGCCGGACATCCCCAAATGCGAATATGGTTTAAGGATGTCTTCCTTCTTGTCCACAACTCTTGAGGAGTTTTAGGGAACGATTTTAAAGGCACATTGTTCAGAAGATAACATGCGGTTTGTAGTGCATATCTCCAAAAGGATAAAGGAAATGATGAATAACTCATCATGGACCTGACCATGTCCAAGAAATTCCTATTTCTTATCTCCGCTACGCCATTCTGCTGCGGAGTGCCTGGCGCAGTCAAATGGGATAAAATCCCATTCTCTAACAAGTGTCCCAAGAACTCATCAGAAAGGTATTCTGCACCTCGATCAGATCAAAGTGCCTTTATGGGTCTACCCAATTGCTTTTCCACTTCAGCCCTGAAACTCCTTGAACTTGTCAAAAGTTTCACTTTTGTGGTGCATCAGGCACACATACACATATCTTGAGTAATCTTCAATAAAAGTGACGAAGTACTCATACCCTCCTCGTGCCCAGATGTTCATCGGTCCGCAAACATCACTATACACAAGTTCTAGAACCCCTTCGGCCCTATTGCCTTTAGACCCGTATGGTCTTTTGGTCATTTTACCCTCCAAACAAGATTCACATTGAGGTATAGATTCCACCTTTAAGTGACTTAAAGGTCCATCCCTTACCAACCTTTGAATCCTGCTCAGGTTAATGTGACCAAGGCGTAAATGTCAAAGATAAGTCTTATTAAAGTGAAAGTTTTAAGTCTTTTAGAGTTATTATCATTCATCTCAGCATTACGCAATAAGTCCATCTTAGGTTTGATAAAATATAGATTATTTTGCATCCATCTAGAAGAAATAAAAGATTTATTTTTACGAATCACCACTTTTTCATTAAAAGATACCACGTAGGAGTCTTTAAATAAACAAGATACAGAAATTAAATTCCTTTTAAATTTAGGAACATAAAAACAATCTTGCAAAAATAAATTCCTATAGTTATCAAAGTAAAGATGGATGTCTCCCGTTGCTTCCGCTGAGACCAAGGATCCATCGCCCATCCGAAGCGTGAAGTCTTCATGTAGCAGACTTCTCGTTTCTTTGAACCCCTGTAGAGAAACACAAACATGATTAGTTGCATTGGAATCTATGACCCAAATGTCACTGGATTCCTCAACCAAACAAGTTTCTAAATACAGAAGATCACACCTACGTCCTTTTGAAAGGAAGTCCTTGCAATGCTTCTTAATATGCCTGACCTTTCCACAAAAGAAGCACTTAAGCTTCTTTGGGTTCTTTTTCTTCTTCTTCTTCCTCTTGGTATTAGCAGGAACAGAAGACTTCCCATTCTTGGCCTGTTGCTTCTTTCCATTCCCAGAGTTAGAATTGGAGCTAGAAGCAGCTACCATGTTGGCCTCACTACCCGCAGGAGACTCCCTGATCAGCACTTCGAACTCCTACAACTGTTTCATCAGTTCTGTCAAGGTCATATCCTATCTATTGCTTAAATTAAATGTAGCTCTAAACGGAATAAATTCCTTAGACAGAGTCTCAAAGACCATAGTCATCTGAGTTTCAGCATCAATGTCGGCTCCATTGGTTTGAGCCTTAGCTAGGTAACCCATGACCAACATCATATGCTCCTTTACAGATGTCTTCGGTCTCTGTCTATAGTTTAAGAGTTTCTGAAGTGCCCCTTGCCGCTTTGTTATAGCCTGGCCTCCAAACATGTCCTCAAGATTATCCAAGATCTGCTTCGTAGTCTCATAATCTTGATGTTGAGCCTGCAGCACATTATTCATGCTGGCCATAAGATAGCAGCAGGCCTGATCATTGGCATCTTTCCAGCAGTCATAAGCTTGGAATTTCTCATTAGATGAGTCTCCTGTAGGCTCGGGAGGACAAGGGGTTGTCAGAACATATTTCAGTTTCTCAAAGGACAGAACGATATCCAGGTTCCGTTTTCAATCATTATAATTCTCACCAGTTAACAGGTTTTTGTCAAGTATCGATGACAAATCGTTTTTAGACATTTTTAATCTATAATTAAGAATCATATACCAAACATAAGCAAACATATCATAATAATTTAGTAAGATAACACAATCATCTAAAAACATACAAATGTGTTTATGTGTCAAAACCTTGAAAATATCACAACCTTACAATGGTAATTCCCAACTCAGAATTCAACAAGCTCCTAGGGGAGTCCTGCCAAATTCAATCAGGAATACGGATCCCCTCTTGATTAATATATGTCATCTAGGACCCGTATGATCCAGCATATAGTAATAATCATTTCTTTGGCTATTAATTTTATTAACAGAGCTCCTAGGGGAGGTTAATAATAAAATTAATGTGAGTGTATAACCATCGTTTCAATGTTTTATCCATGATTTATAATCACCACCTAGGGGTGTGCAACTATAAATCATGCTAAAATACCTTATCCTCTCAGAGATCCAATCTCGTACATGATGGAAATCCCTTCCTAGGGGTTGGGACCACCATGTTCTTCCTATGGACCAACGATGGAGGCCTTAGGTTCTCTCTTCGAAAACCTTCTCCCACTCAATCTTTTGAAATCAAGGTTTTATTTTAAAATTATGCGTGAACAATTTTAATATGAGTGGCACTTTCTATTCTATATGACATGTTATCAATATACATGGCATATCATATTATAATGCAGACAAGCAAAGCAATCAAGCAAAGCTACAAGCAAAATAATAATAACCGTAATATTATGGTTCCACCCTAGAGAATAGAAAACTAAGATTACAAGAGAATAATCGAGACATATATCGATTCTTCATCCTTGAATCCTCAAGTTGTATCCTTCTTCATGTAATTCCCATCTTCAAGTCTTCAATTTCGTATGAATCAAATACTTAATATTTCTGGTTATATTCAAATTTAATGTTTCTCATAATCGTCTCAAAAAATAAAATTAAAACTGCATTGCAAAAATTGCACATTTTCTGAAAAATTTGTAGCTCTCGGTCGGTAGGCCGATCTGAGTGATCGGCCTGCCGGTCATGCTTCATCGGCCTACCGATCGAAAAGATCAGCCTGCCGACCCATGAAAGTTCGGCATGCCAAACTAGAAGTTCGGCCTGCCGGCAGAGCTAGCCTATTTCTGCCCCACTGACGGCCTATTGAACCACACGTCTGGCATGCCAATCTGTGACCATCAGCTTGCCAAACTGAAGGTTCGGCATGCCGACCAAGTAGAAATCTCCATTCTAGAAAATACATTTTAATGCAATTCATTAATTTTATTTTCAACAATTCAAAAACAGAAAATTAGAGACACAGAAAATACCTGGGTGCGCCATCATCTATCTTCTAGATCTGTCTTTTGCGAATAACAATTTTAAAATTAAATAACAATTTTAAGATGGAGATGATAGTCCTCCATCTAATTGCATGAAAAAACATGAATACACATTCTAACCTCTAAGGAACTATAACCGGCATAAATTAATTAAATAATTGAATAACAATTTAATCAACCATAATTAATTAATGAACATTCACCACATAATCCATGACAACATATAATTATATAGAAACCTAGAGTGCCAACTCTCTATAAAATTAAATTCAAGCATAGGAGAGATTAAGATCACAAAATTTATACATATAGTATGATCACAAAGTTGTAAATTTATGCAAAAACCTTGGCTCTGATACCAATTGTTGGAAAAAACAATGTGAGGTGTGCAACGGGAATTTTAAAAATTTTAACATCAGAGTATTTTTCTGAAACATAAGTTTGACATGCTATATGTATAAATTAAACAGATCTTACTAACCTTTGTGTGCCGAAGAACCTCCGCAACCCGTGAAGAGAAGTAACGTTCCAGAAGAGCCTCAACCAACTGGTCTTTTTTGTTATTCTCTATCCACAACCAGAGTGAGTGTGGGCTCACATGTACAGCTCTTCCACCGGTGACTCTTTTTCCAACTAATCTAGAGAACCCAAAGCTAGCGTTCGGGATTTGTGAACAAAAGCTCTCAAGGAGTTTTCAGATGCTCACCAGAAGAGTATCACTCTTCATCTCTCAATTGATCTGAGTAACTCATGAGACTTACTCCCTTTATATAGCGATTGGTCCTGGGGTCATTCCTTATCATATTAGGTCTCAAAAACTCGAAACAGAATCAAGTTCGGATCAATATCTGATAAGATCCACGTGAAAATGTGTAATCTTATCCCTCGCTGATCGGCAGACCGAACACGTAGATCGACAGGCCAAACTGCCGTGTAAATATCTCCACGAATCTTTTATTTTTCACCCGAGATTCTATAGGATAAAGTCTCAGTTTTGATTCAAATAACCCAATAGAGAAGTTATCTTATCAAAACAAACTTTATCAAGATAATCTCTAAGAAAATAAATCAATTCACAATAATTCTACAAGTTTATCTTGATTTAATTTATCCAATTAAATCAACCGATAAACAGACAAGAATTATCCGATCCCAATAATTCAACAAGTTTATCTTGAATTAATTTTTATTACAAAATTAATTCAACCAATAAACAGACATGAATTATTTGATTCTTTCAAATTTTAAACCAATCCAATAAATCCAACATAAGTCACCAATTATTGAAAAAGCACGTCGTATCATTATAGGATTTTGTGAGCTAGCAAAGGGGACCAATATGGACCTATAAAGTTCAAGCTCACGGTAATTATGAAACCCAATATCCCAGATATACATTTCACAATTATCAACTCCAACGCTACTCCACTAAAAGCTTGGAGCTAAACCCTCAAACTTTATAGAATTACGAAGCTTATATAGCTAAGTCTCCATGACATATCAAAGTGTATCGTATCCCCATATGATAATCCATAATCGGTTTAAGGACAAATTCTATCTTACTTTTTCGATTATTTTTATCTTACGTTCCAATATCTCACCATTAGAAAACTTACCATCCAAAGATAGTATACCATTCAGTCACACCTATGTATCCAAATGGTTGAGCGCTTTAGTTTTTCAATTACAGGATAACGCATATAAGAGGATATCATTACTCCTAAAGAGGAGTTATGGATTCCATATCTATGAATAATAAGTCTACGCCATCAAGAGTCATGCCTCCAACGTACCGGCATGCATACCACTATAGAGATATGGGTGTCACCCTTTGGCATATCAAAAGACATAAGTCAAGATAACGGGCCTACTATTCATCTCAGGATTAAGATACAACATAAATGATTGTCTAAAGTGAATCGATTTGCCAAGACAGAATTATTAATCCAGATCAATTCACTTTGCATCCCGATCCAACACATCGTCACCTATGACAACGTGCCAATGTTTCTATTCATAGAGTCCAACTCCGATGGTCAAGACAAACCATCTCTCTATAGGGATATAGACAACATAACAATCTTTGCATGAATAAAGCGCCCAACTTTTTTCCCTCGATTGCGGATCATATGTTTTAGACCGTCACCTTAAGAATCGTGTCTTCTGCATAATCAGTCCATCATATGCCCAATTCTTAAAGGTTTAGACCGACAGTCTCAGACCACTGTTTGCTTAACATACATTCAACAAATATGAATGTAAAGAGGACAAGATTTGGTATATATAAATGAATAAATTCTTTATTGATAAAAATGTCTCCAAAAACGTATTACATTTTTACTCCTTAGGGCATACATATCTAACAGAAGACACAATTCTTAAGATGATGGTCTAAATCATATGATCCACAATCGAGGGAATAAGGTTGGGCGCTTTATTCATGCAAAGATTGTTATGTTGTCTATATCCCTTTTGGGAGATGGTTTGTTTTGACCATCGGAGGTGGACTCCATGAATTGAAACATTGGCACGTTGTCATAGGTGACGATGTGTTGGATTGGGACATAAAGTGAATTGATTTGGATTAATAATTCTATCTTGGCAAATCGATTCACTTTAGACAATCATTTGTGTTGTATCTTAATCCTAAGATGAATAGTAGGCCCGTTATCTTGACTTGTGTCTTTTGATGTACCAAAGGGTGACACCCACATCTTAATAGTGGTATGCATGCCGGTACATTTGAGGCATGACTCTTGATGGCGTAGACTTGTTATTCATAGATATGGAATCCATATCTCCTCTTTAGGAGTAATGATATCCTCTTATATACGGTATCCTGTAATTAAAAAACTGGAGCGCTCAACCATTTGGTTACATAGGTGTAACCGAATGGTATATTGTCTTTGGATGGTAAGTTTTCTAATGGTGAAATGATGGAACATAAGATAAAAATAATCAGAAAGGTAAGACAGAACTTGTCCTTAAGCCGATTATGGATTGTCATATGGGGATACGATACACTATGATATGTCATGGAGACTTAGCTATACGGGCTTCGTAATTCTATGTAGTTTGAGGGTGCAGCTCCAAGCTTTTAGTGGAGTAGCGTTGGAGTTGATAATTATAAAATGTATATCTGAGATATTGGGTTTCGTAATTATCATGAGCTTAAACTATATAGGTCCATTTGGTCCCCTTTACTAGCTCACAACATCCTGTAACGACACGACATGTTTTTTCAATAATTGGTGACTTATGTCAGGATTTATCATATTGGTTAAGATTTGGAAGAATTAAATAATTCATGTCTTTTTATCGGTTGAATTAATTTTGTAATAAAAAATTATTTCAAGATAAAGTTGTTGAATTATTGGGATCGAATAATTCTTGTTTGTTTATCGGTTGATTTAATTTTAGATAACTTAGATCAAGATAAACTTGTAGAATTATTGGGAATTGATTTATTTTCTTAGAGATTATCTAGATAAAGTTGTTTTGATCAGAAAACTTCTCTATTAGGTTATTTGAATTAAAACTAAGACTTTATCTTATAGAATCTCGGGTGAAAACTAAAAGATTCGCTAGATTTTTTATTCTACAGTTCGGCTTACCGATGGACGCGTTCGGCCAGTCGATGGGACCTGTTCGTCCTGCCGATCAGGTGGTTCGGCCTACCGATTAGCGAAGGATAAGATCATGCGTTTTCACGCGGATCTTATCAGATATTGATCCGAATTTGATTCTGATCCGAGTTTTGAGACTTAATCTGATAAGGACTGACCCTAAGACCAACCTCTATAAATAGGGAGTGATTCTCACAAGTTACTTAGATCAATTGAGAGATTAAGAGTGATATTCTGCTAAGTGAGAATTTGAAAAACTCCCTGAGAGCTTTTGTTCACAAATCACGAACACTTGCTTTGGGTTCTCTCGATTGGTTGGAAGGAGAGTCACTGGTGGAAGAGCTATACGTGTGAGCCCACACTCACTCCGGTCGTGGATAGAGAATAGTAAAGAAGACCAGTTGGTTGAGGCTCTTCTAGATCATTATTTCTTTTTACAGATTACGGAGGTTCTTTGGCACACAAAGGTTAGTAAGATCTGGTTGATTTATACATATAGCATGTTAAACTTGTGTTTTGAAAATTACTCTGATCTAAAATTTTTTAAAATTTGCTGCGCACTCTTTTTCCAACATAATGGGGCAGGGACTTTGATGTGGTGATTTCTTTTCTGGTCTGATGAGTGATGAAGTGGGGAATGTAGTGGGGAACATAATTACAACCCAAGACATGTGATTGATAATCCTATGGTTTTGTGAGGGATTATTAATCCCATAAAAGTAGAACTATTTTGGAATCTTTGGATTAGTTATCCAGTCCAAAGTTGTCACCAAACTTGAAATTAGGATAATTTATCCTAACCCTAGTCCTAGTCCCATGTAGCAAATAAGGCCTAAAGGTTTTAGGTGGTATTTCCAGTCCATTAGATTCATTAGGTCATGCTTGAAGAATTGTTTTTGGCTCCTCATATCTGTTAGACTTAAAATGTTTTGGAGAAAAGTTGAGGCCCAAACTTGAGGACTGGTTTTGGTTTGACAATATTTTCCCTTGAGGTATAAAATGATTGTTTTACTCTCAATGAGTCTTGGGAACCTAACTTCACAGTTCCATTGTGTTTCTCCTAAAGGAACATATCGTCCCCAAGGACGTTTAAGTAAAACATGAAACTTGGTGTTTGTTTTAATTGTCTTATCATCGTAGTTAAAACTAACTATTTTAATACTAACATGTTGTGAGGACTATCATTTAACTTTGGTCCTACCTGTTATACCCTTTTTAGGCTAGTTTTCTCGGTTTTGGCATTTTTATCGCCAAAAGTAAAATTTTCACATTTTTACCTCTATAATCGTCCAAAACTATTATGTATAAATTGGTTTAGTTTTTTTGCAAGGATTTAATCTAAAATACCATAAGCTAATTCCAAATATCTAAATGTCATTTTGTCATTTTTCTCTAGGATGAAATGAAATTACATCTCTACTGCTTATTTGATTTTAGAATATGTCCAAGGTCAAAACTGAGAAGTTTTAGATCTTTAAAACAAATTTTCAGTCTGTGTTCATAATACCTTTTTGATATTTCTCAATTTTTTTTTTATACAATCAACGCCCTTCAACTTTGTGTTTTCTGGCAAATCGGCTCCTCAACTTATAATTTTGGCAATCTCTCCTTCAAACTTTGTAGTTCGTATAATACTGGTCCAATTATAGATGGAATCAATTTTATGGATGGAATGAAGCATGTGACTCTTACGTGAACTTCTTATGAGGAAACCTAGGTCATTTTTTATCAGCTGGTCCCTATCTCTTTCTAAAAACAAACAAACTTCTGAAACATAGGACTCGGAATTTGAGAAAATATTAGGAGTACCACAGTAGTGGGTAAGATTTTGGTTGTTTGTTTTTTGTTTTTGTTTTTTTTTTTTTCCTTTTTTGTCTAGTTAAGGGTATGTTTTTGGATGGGTATTTATTTATTGGGGTTGTTTAGATAGTTTTTATGTTATTTGATTTTTTAATTTGTTTTTTGTTTGTAGACGTTAGTTAGTTTATGATTGGTAATAATATATGGAGTTGAAAGCTTTTAGCTTTCTTTTTTATTTTTATTTTTATTCTGAGAAGACCATCATTGAACACTAATGGAAAAATTAGTAATGTAGTATGGTTTATAAGCTAACTAATACAATGGTGTTTGGTTTATAAATTATAATCCATTTTTGTAAGAAAAGGAAACTGCTTCTTTTTTTTTTCTTTTTTTAGTTACATTGTTTTTAAAGATCAATGAGTTTGATTTTCTGAAAAAGTCAGATTTGTTTACGACAATAGTTGAAATATATGTATTCCATCCAAGTTTTTTGATTTTGCAGGAAAGTGGGTGTAGTTTTTTCAATGGGAAGACCCACTAGTATGCCATCCTTCAAGATTGATTACAACCGGATTGCTTCGAAGAATCAGGACACATGAGGAGCTGAATGAGAGGCAATGTGTAAGGGAAAATATTTTTTTTGCTGTTGCTTGTTGGTAGCTAGGTTTGTTATTTTTGGTTTCATTATTGGAAGGTCAAATTGATGTTCATCATGGAATGAATATTAGTTTAATGAAAGGGTTGTTTTTAATTTTTTTTGTGAAAAAGATGGAAGTCAAATTGTTGTCATTGGTTGGTTTCGTGTATGTGGGAAGATGGTAGTAAATGAACATGTTGTACGAAGTTATTTATGAAGCGACTCATGTATGAAAGGCATACGAATGAACATGCTACTTAGAAGTAGTGAGTGGGGGATTTTGAGAAAGGGCCTCCGGCTAAATTTTTTTTTTGGTAAATAGACCACTTTTTTTGGACAGTAAAGGCTTTTTGGACATCAAAACGGTTCCATTTTTTTTTTTATCATGTTGAGGTTTCTTATTCTGCTACAATCATTTTTCTTATTTTGTTGAAAAAAAATGGAACAGTTTACCTGCACAAAAAAAGCGTGTTTTTTTGTTCCAAAAAAAAAAAAGGCCTTTTATCCAATTCAAATTTTTTTTTGTCTCCTTCTTCAAAATCTTCCTGAATTGAATTGTAAACTAGTTGTATGAAGGCCTTTATGAGATAAGCTGAGGAAAAAAAAAAGAGACAATTTAGAATGAAACTTTCTTCTTTATTTTCGTCGTGAAGTTTGGTTTGATAAGCCAATATAAACATAGAACTCATTAAAAAAATTGACTGACCATCATTAAGTGCAACATCAATGAATTTACCTATTGTTATAGCTTCACAAAATAAATCTGTACACACTATTTCCTATGCCTTCGCACACAATATAAGGCTATAAAAAATATACCCATACTCTATTTGTCTTATGCCTTTACAAACAATGTAAGGCTATACAAAATATTCTTGGATAATCAACATAGAGAGTCAGCTGCCAACAAAATAATAAAAAAAGCCATATCTTCCATCTTGCTCAAGCATTCTTTGGAGGTTAATACCCCTCTTGTGTGCATTGTTGGCTCCCTGGAAGGAAAAAAAAAAAAAAAGGTTATAAATTTCACTTGGAAATAAACACATATTTAACAAAGGAAAACAAAAAGATCTTGAACTTATATTAACCTGAGGCGTTGTGTTGAGTAATAGTTTTTTTGGTGCCGCTGGTAGGACACCCCTTCCTATTGTGGCCGGATGTTCCACATATACATACTTAATTGTCAATCCCTCTTTTTCCCCCTTCAACCTTGTTGGTTGTAAGGATCGAACTTGAACTTTATTGGGCTTTTCACGCCTAACACTTCTCCGCATACTAGGACGCCTCTTGAAATCCGGTTGCTTTGGTGGTGTTAAACCAATGTCCGTCCACATCTTAAGGCCCATTCATTGGCTTCACAAGAATAGGACTCCTTATTGTGACACTCATGTATAAAATCTATTTGCTCTAAATCTCAAATATAAATGCATGCAATGGTATGTAGACAAGTAAGTCCATTAATTTCCCAACTCTTACAGATGCATGTTTTCTTATTGAGATCAACACAATATTGATCATTCCAAATACGTAACAGAATTTTAAAATTTTAAAATTAAACCATTTTTCGTAAATGAATTAGACATATTATATACAATAAATGATAATGGATCTTTTCATACCTTATAAAATCAGAACTAAACTCCTGACAGAAAATTGTTTAACAAAACTACTACTAAGAATCGCGTCTGGAAGAGACTCAACCAACTGGTCTTCTTTGTTATTTTCTTTTCCATGACTGGAGTACTAGTGGACACACTGTTAGACATGTATGCCCTAAAGAGTAAAAATGTAATTTGTTTTTGGAGAAATTTTTATTAATAAAGAATTCATTTATTATTCATATATCAAATATTATCCTCTTTACGTTCATATTTGTTGAATGCATGTTAAGCAAACAAAAGTCTAAGACAACGGTCTAAACCTTTGAGAATCAAGCATACTGTGGACAGATTATGCAGAAGACATAATTCTTAGGGTGACGGTCTAAATTATAAGATCCGCAATCGAGGAAATAAAGTTGGGCACTTTATTCATATAAAGATTGTTATGTTGTCTATTGTTAGACATGTATGCCCTAAGGAGTAAAAATGTAATACGTTTTTGGAGACATTTTTATTAATAAAGAATTTATTCATTTATATATACCAAATCTTGTCCTCTTTACGTTCATATTTGTTGAATGTATGATAAGCAAACAGTAGTCTGAGACTGTCAGTCTAAACCTTAAGAGTTGGGCATATGATGAATTGATTATACAGAAGACACGATTCTTAAGGTGATGGTCTAAAACATATGATCCGCAATCAAGGGAATAAAGTTGGGCGCTTTATTCATGTAAAGATTGTTATGTTGTCTGTATCCCTTTTGGGAGATGGTTTGTCTTGACCATCGGAGTTGGACTCCGTGAATAGAAACATTGGCATGTTGTCATAGGTGACGATGTGTTGGATCGGGACATAAAGTGAATAGATTTGGATTAATAATTCTGTCTTGGCAAATCGATTCACTTTAGACAGTCATTTGTGTTGTATCTTAATCCTGAGATGAATAGTGGGCCCGTTGTCTCAACTTGTGTCTTTTGATGTACCAATGGGTGACTCCCATATCTCTATAGTGGTATGCATGCCGGTACGTTGGAGGCATGACTTTTGATAGCGTAGACTTGTTATTCATAGATATGGAATCCATAGCTCCTCTTTAGGAGTAATGATATCCTCTTATATGCGTTGTCCTGTAATTGGAAAACTGGAGCGCTCAACCATTTGGATACATAAGTGTAACCGAATGGTATACTATCTTTGGATGGTAAGTTTTCTAATGGTGAGACAATGGAACGTAAGACAAAAATAATCAAGAAGGTAAGACAGTACTTGTCCTTAAGCCGATTATGGTTTATCATATGGGGATACGATACACTTTGATATGTCATGAAGACTTAGCTACACGAGCTTCGTAATTCTATAAAGTTCGAGAGTGCAGCTCCAAGCTTTTAGTGGAGTAGCGTTGGAGTTGATAATTGTGAAATGTATATCTGGGATATTGGGTTTCATAATTATCATGAGCTTGAACTTTATAGGTCCATTTTGGTCCCCTTTGCTAGCTCACAAAATCCTGTAACGACACGACGTGCTTTTCCAATAATTGGTGACCGATGTCGGATTTATCAGATTGGTTTAAAACTTGTTGAATTATTGCGATCAGAAAATTCTTGTCTGTTTATTGGTTGTTTTAATTTTGGACATAATTAGAACAAGATAAACTTGTAGAATTATTGTGAATTGATTTATTTTCTTAGAGATTATCTTGATAAAGTTTGTTTTGATCAGATAACTTGTCTATTGGGTTATTTGAATCAAAACTGAGACTTTATCCTTTAGAATCTCGGGTGGAAAATAAAAGATTCGTGGAAATTTTTTCTCGGGAGTTCGGCTTGCCGGATGACGTGTTCGGCCTACCGAACTGAATGTTCGGCCTACCGATCAGCGGTAGATAAGATTACGCGTTTTCACGTGGATCTTATCAGATATTGATCCGAACTTGATTATGTTTCAAGTTTTTGAGACCTAATCTGATATGGACTGACCCTAGGACCAATAGGTATAAAAAGGGAGTGAGTCTCATGATTTACTCAGATCAATTTGAGAGATTAAGAGTGATACTCTTCTAGTGAGCATATGAAAACTCCCTGAGAGCTTTTGTTCACAAATCACGAGCACTAGCTTTGGGTTCTCTCTGTTGGTTGGAAGGAGAGTCACCGGTGGAAGAGCTGTACGTGTGAGCCCACACTCACTCTTGTTGTGGATAGAGAATAGCAAAGAAGACCAGTTGGTTGAGGCTCTTCTGGAACGTTACTTCTCTACACAGCTTGCGGAGGTTCTTCGGCACACTGAGGTTAGTAAGATCTGTTTAATTTATACATATAACATGTCAAACTTGTGTTTTAGAAATTACTCTGATGAAAAATTTTAAAATTCCGCTGCGCACTTTGTTTCCAACAATTGGTATCAGAGCTAGGTTTTTACATAAATTTGTAAGTTTGTGATCATGTTATATGCATAAATTTTGTGATCTTAATCTCTCCTATGCTTGAATTGAATTTTATAGAGAGATGGCACTCTAGGTTTCTATATAATATATATGTTGTCATGGATTATATGGTGAATGTTTATTAATTAATTATGATTGATTAAATCATTGTTTAATTATTTATTAGTTAATTAATACCGGTTATGGTTCCTTAGAGGTTAGAATGTGTATCTAGGTTTTTCAAGTAATTAGATGGCAGACTATCATCTCCATCTAGGAATTGTTATTTAATTTTTAATTTGTAAGAATTTTGTAATTAAATAATTATCCAGAGAAGACGTATCGAGAAGTCGGATGTAGAAGATTGATGATGGCACCTCCAGGTATTTCCTAAGTCTCTAATTTTATGTTTTTGAATTGTTGAAAATAAAATTGATGAATTGCATTAAAATTGTATTTTCTGGATTACTGGTTTTTCTGCTCGATCGGCATGCCGGACCTCACAGTTCGGCAGGCCGAAGGTCACAGATCGGTAGGCCGAACGTGTGGTCTGGCAGGCCGATAGTGGGGCAGAAATTTTGGTGCTCTGCCAGCAGGCCGAACCTTCATAATCGACAAGCCGATCACCCAAACCGGCCTGCCGACCGAGAACTGTCGGGTGTCCAGAAAAGGTGCAATTTTTCCGGTGAAGTTTTAATTTTATTTTTGAGACGATTCTGAGAAACATTAAATTTGGATATGACTGGAAATATGAAGTATTCGATTCATACGGGATTGAAGACTTGAAGATGGATATTACATGAAGAAGGATATAGCTTGAGGATTCAAGGATGAAGAATCGATAAATGTCTCGATTATTCTCTTGTAATCTTAGTTTTTCTATTCTCTAGGGTGGAACCATAATATTACGGTTATTATTATTTTGCTTGTAGCTTTGCTTGTCTGCATTATAATATAATTTACCATGTATATTGATAACATGTCATAAAGAATAGGGAGTGCCGCTCATATTAAAATTATTCATACATAATTTTAAAATAAAAACTTGACTTCAAAAGATTGAGTGGGAGAAGGTTTTCGAAGAGAGGACCTAAGGCCTCCATCGTTGGTCCATAGGAAGAACATGGTGGTCCCGACCCCTAGGAAGGGATTTCTATCATGTACCAGATTGGATCTCGGAAAGGATAAGGTATTTTAGTATGATTTATGGTTGCACACCCCTAGGTGGTGATTATAAATCATGGATAAAATATTGAAACGGTGGTTATACACTCACGTTGATTTTATTATTAACCTCCCATAGGAGCTCTGTTAATAAAATTAATGGCCAAAGAAACGATTATTAGTATATGCTGGATCATACGGGTCCTGGATGGCATATATTAATCAGGAGGGGATCCGTGTTCCTGATTGAATTTGGCATGACTCCCCTAGGAGCTTGTTGAATTCTGAGTTGGGAATTATCGTTGTAAGGTTGTGATATTTTCAAGGTTTTGACACATAAACTCATTTGTATTATTTTACATGATTGTGTTATCTTACTAAATTATTATATATGTTTGCTTATGTTTGGTATATGATTCTTTATTGTAGATTGAAAATGTCTAAAAATGCTTTATCATCGATACTTGACAAAAACCAATTAACCAGTGAGAACTATAATGATTGGAAACGGAACCTGGACATCGTCCTTTCCTTTGAGAAACTGAAATATGTTCTGACAACTCCTTGTCCTCCCGAGCCTACGGGAGACTCAAGTAATGAGCAATTCTAAGCGTACGACCTCTAGAAAGATGCTAATGATCAGGCCCGCTGCTATGTTATGGCTAGCATGAACAACGTGCTGCAGGTTCAACATCAGGATTATGAGACTGCGAAGCAGATCTTGGATAATCTTGAGGATATGTTCGGAGGCCAGGCCATAACGTAGCGACAAGGGGTGCTTCGGAAACTCTTAAACTATAGACAAAGACCGGAGACATCTGTAAAGGAGCACATGATGTTGGTCATGGGTTACCTCGCTGAGGCTCAAACCAATGGAGCTGACATCGATGCTGAAACTCAGATGACTATGGTCTTTGAGACTCTATCTAAGGAATTTATTCCTGTTAGAGCTACATTTAATTTAAGCAATAGACGGGATATGGCCTTGACAGAACTGATGAAACAGTTATAGGAGTTTGAACTGCTGATCAGAGAGTCTCCTGCTGGTGGTGAGGCCAATATGGTAGCTGCTTTTGGTTCCAATCCTAACTCTAGGAATGGAAAGAAGCAATGAGCCAAGAGTGGGAATTCTTCTATTCCTGCTGCTACCAAGAGCAAGAAGAAGAAGAAGAAGAAGAAGAACCCAAAGAAGCTTAAGTGCTTCTTCTGTGGTAAGGTCGGGCATATAAAGAAGTATTGCAAGGACTTCCTTTCCAAGGGAGGTAGGTGTGATCTTCTATACTTAGAAACTTGTTTGGTTGAGGAATCCAGTGACGTCTGGGTCATAGATTCTGGTGCAACTAATCATGTTGGTGTTTCTCTGCAGGGATTCAAAGAAACGAGAAGTCTACTTCGTGAAGACTTAACGCTTCTGATAGGCGATGGATCCTTGGTCTCAGCGGAAGCAGTGGGAGATGTCCATCTTTATTTTGATAATTATAGGAGTTTAATTTTGCGAGACTGTTTTTATGTTCCTAAATTTAAAAGGAATTTAATTTCTGTATCTTCTTTATTTAAAGACTCCTACGTGGTATCTTTTAATGAAAAAGTGGTGATTCGTAAAAACAAATCTTTTATCTGTTCTGGATGGATGCAAAATAATCTATATTTTATCAAACCTAAGATGGACTTATTGCTTAATGCTGAGATAAATGATAATAACTCAAAAAGACCTAAAAATTCTCACTCTAATAAGACTTATCTTTGGCATTTACGCCTTGGCCATATTAACCTAATAGGATTCAAAGGTTGGTAAGGGATGGACCTTTAAGTCACTAAAGGTGGAATCTATACCTCAAGTGTGAGTCTTGTTTGGAGGGTAAAATGACCAAAAGACCATACGGGTCTAAGGGCAATAGGGCCGAAGGGGTTCTAGAACTTGTGCATAGTGATGTTTGCGGACCGATGAACATCCGGGCACGAGGAGGGTATGAGTACTTCGTCACTTTTATTGACGATTACTCTAAGATATGGGTATGTGTACCTAATGCACCACAAAAGCGAAACTTATGATAAGTTCAGGGAGTTTCGGGCTGAAGTGGAAAAGCAATTGGGTAGACCCATAAAGGACACTTCGATCAGATCGAGATGGGGAATACCTTTCTGATGAGTTCTTGGGACACTTGTTAGAGAATGGAATTTTATCCCATTTGACTACGCCGGGCACTCCGCAGCAGAATGGCGTAAGGAAGAGAAGGAATAGGACTTTGTTGGACATGATTCGGTCCATGATGAGTTATTCATCATTGCATTTATCCTTTTGGGGATATGCACTACAAACCGCATGTTATCTTTTGAATAATGTGCCTTCAAAATCGGTCCCTAAAACTCCTCACGAGTTGTGGACAAGATGGAAGACATCCTTAAACCATATTCGCATATGGGGATGTCCAGCTCATGTCCTGTTTAAGGATCCGAATAAGTTGGAAAGCACGTTCAGAAGTTTGCGTGTTTGTAGGATATCCAAAAGGGACTAAAGGGGGTTATTTTTATAACCCAAAGGAAAATAAAGTCGTGGTTTCAACTAATGCAACTTTCCTTGAGGAGAGTTACATGGAACGACTTTAAACCTCGAAGCAAAGTGGTGCTTGAGGAGTTAGGGGTGAATCAGTTCACTCCGAAGGTTTCGAATGAAACCATTCTGATCGGTGTAGAAAAACCAAACAAACCTGAACAACAACCTCAGGGGCTTCGGCGTAGTGGGAGGATCGAGTCGTCAACCTGAAAGGTATATGTTCAATGGGGAGGTCTTCTTGGCTGAACCGGATGAACATGACAGGGATCCTTATACTTACGTAGAAGCTATGGAGGATGTTGATTCAAAACTCTGGACAGAGGCCATGAGCATTGAGATGAAGTCTATGGAGACTAATCGGGTCTGGGAGCTTGTGGATCTTCCCGAAGGGGTAAAACCCATAGGGTGTAAGTGGATCTACAAGAGGAAAAGAGGAGTGGATGGAAAGGTCGAAACCTTTAAGGCTAGACTGGTAGCTAAAGGTTATACGCAAAATGAAGGAATCGATTATGAGGAAACCTTTTCGCCTGTAGCCATGCTTAAGTCCATCTGGATTCTCTTGTCCATAGCTGCCACTCTCGACTATGAGATTTGGCAGATGGATGTCAAGACGGCTTTTCTGAATGGCTATCTTGATGAGTCCATTTATATGGAACAACCAGACGGGTTCAAGGTCGCGGGTCAAGAGGGTAAGGTTTGTAAGCTGCTAAAGCCTATTTATGGACTTAAGTAGGCTTCTCGTTCTTGGAACATATGATTTGATCAAGTGATCAAGACTTATGGGTTCTCACAAAACGTGGATGAACCATGTGTTTACAAACACATTAAGGACGGGAAGGTGGTTTTTCTACTGCTCTATGTAGATGACATTCTGCTAATTGGCAATGACGTTGGGGCGTTGTCATCGGTCAAATTATGGTTGACCAAGCAGTTTGACATGAAGGACTTAGGTGAGGCTAATTTGTTCTCGGTATCTAAATTTTTCGGGATAGGAAGAATAAAATGATAGCTTTGTCTCAGGCCGGCTACATAGATAAAATTCTCAGGAGGTTTGCAATGCAGGATTCCAAGAAGGGTGGGCAACCATCTAGGTCTGGAATTACTCTTTCTAAGAAAGACTCTCCGAAGTCTTATGAAGAAAGAGAATACATGAAGAAGGTGCCTTATGCTTCGGCAGTGGGTAGTCTCATGTATGCCATGCTTTGCACTCGACCGGATATTAGCTATGCGGTCGGGATTGTAAGTCGATTTCAGGCGGATCCAGGACCGAACCATTGGGTTGCGGTAAAGCATATTTTCAAGTACCTGAGAAGGACTCGAGGGTATATGCTTGTGTATTCGGGTGAGGACTTAACTCCTCTAGGATACACTGATTCGGATTTTCAATCCTGTCTGGATTCTAGGAAATCGACTTCGGGGTTTGTGTTTACTATGGGCAGCGGTGCCATCAGTTGGAGAAGTGCGAAGCAAGATTGCACTTCGGGTTCAACGATGGAGGCCAAGTATGTGGCGGCTAGTGATGCTTCGGAAGAAGCAGTGTGGCTCCGCAAGTTCCTTGGGGATCTTGAGGTAGTTCCTGGTATGGATAAAGCGGTATCACTATACTGTGATAACAGTGCGGCGGTAGCTAATGCTAAGGAACCAAGATTTTACAAGAAGAGTAAGCACATTGATCGGAAGTATCATGTGATAAAAGACTTCGTTGAGGGCGGGCATGTCACGGTGTGCAAGATCGCGTCAGAGGACAATTTAGCTGATCCATTTACGAAGACACTTACTGGGAGAGTCTTCGAGAGGCATGTGGAAGCTATGGGGATGCAAAATTTGCTGTATTTACTCACTTAGTGCAAGTGGGAGATTGTTAGACATGTATGCCCTAAGGAGTAAAAATGTAAAACGTTTTTTGAGACATTTTTATTAATAAAGAATTTATTCATTTATATATACCAAATCTTGTCCTCTTTACGTTCATATTTGTTGAATGTATGATAAGCAAACAGTAGTCTGAGACTGTCAGTCTAAACCTTAAGAGTTGGGCATATGATGGATTGATTATGCGAAAGACACGATTCTTAAGGTGATGGTCTAAAACATATGATCCGCAATCGAGGGAATAAAGTTCGGCGCTTTATTCATGTAAAGATTGTTATGTTGTCTGTATCCCTTTTGGGAGATGGTTTGTCTTGACCATCGGAGTTGGACTCCGTGAATAGAAACATTGGCACGTTGTCATAGATGACGATGTGTTGGATCGGGACATAAAGTGAATTGATTTGGATTAATAATTCTGTCTTGGAAAATCAATTCACTTTAGACAGTCATTTGTGTTGTATCTTAATCCTGAGATGAATAGTGGGCCTGTTTTCTCGACTTGTGTCTTTTGATGTACCAATGGGTGACTCCCACATCTCTATAGTGGTATGCATGCCTGTACGTTGGAGGCATGACTTTTGATAGCGTAGACTTGTTATTCATAGATATGGAATCCATAGCTCCTCTTTAGGAGCAATGATATCCTCTTATATGCGTTGTCCTGTAATTGAAAAACTGGAGCGCTCAACCATTTGGATACATAAGTGTAACCGAATGGTATACTATCTTTGGATGGTAAGTTTTCTAATGGTGAAACAATGGAACGTAAGATAAAAATAATCGAGAAGGTAAGACAGAACTTGTCCTTAAGCCGATTATGGTTTATCATATGGGGATACGATACACTTTGATATGCCATGAAGACTTAGCTACACGAGCTTCGTAATTCTATAAAGTTCGAGAGTGCAGCTCCAAGCTTTTAGTGGAGTAGCGTTGGAGTTGATAATTGTGAAATGTATATCTGGGATATTGGGTTTCATAATTATCATGAGCTTGAACTTTATAGGTCCATTTTGGTCCCCTTTGCTAGCTCACAAAATCCTGTAACGACACGACGTGCTTTTCCAATAATTGGTGACCTATGTCAGATTTATCAGATTGGTTTAAAACTTGTTGAATTATTACGATCAGATAATTCTTGTCTGTTTATCGGTTGTTTTAATTTTGGACATAATTAGAACAAGATAAACTTGTAGAATTATTGTGAATTGATTTATTTTCTTAGAGATTATCTTGATAAAGTTTGTTTTGATCAGATAACTTCTCTATTGGGTTATTTGAATCAAAACTGAGACTTTATCCTTTAGAATCTCGGGTGGAAAATAAAAGATTCGCGGAGATTTTTTCTCAGGAGTTCAGCCTGCCGGATGACGTGTTCGGCCTGCCGATCAGCGGTAGATAAGATTACGCGTTTTCACGTGGATCTTATCAGATATTGATCCAAACTTGATTTTGTTTCGAGTTTTTGTGACCTAATCTGATATGGACTGACCCCAGGACCAATAGGTATATAAAGGGAGTGAGTCTCATGATTTACTCAGATCAATTTGAGAGATTAAGAGTGATACTCTTCTAGTGAGCATCTGAAAACTCCCTGAGAGCTTTTGTTCACAAATCACGAGCACTAGCTTTGGGTTCTCTCTGTTGGTTGGAAGGAGAGTCACCGGTGGAAGAGTTGTACGTGTGACCCCACACTCACTCCTGTTGTGGATAGAGAATAGCAAAGAAGACCAGTTGGTTGAGGCTCTTCTGGAACGTTACTTCTCTACACAGGTTGTGGAGGTTCTTTGGCACACTGAGGTTAGTAAGATCTGTTTAATTTATACATATAACATGTCAAACTTGTGTTTTAGAAATTACTCTGATGAAAAATTTTAAAATTCTGTTGCGCACTTTGTTTCCAACAATTGGTATCCTTAATGGGAGATGGTTTGTCTTAGCTAGCAGAGGTGGACTTTGCGAATAGAAACATTGGTACATTATCATAGGTGATGATATATTGGATCGAGACATAAAGTGTATTTGATTTAGATTAATAATTCTGTCTCAAAAAATCAATTTACTTTAGACAATCATATGTATTGTATCTTAATCCTAAGATGAATAGTGGGCCTATTGTCTTGACTTATGTCTTTTGATATGCCAAAGGGTGACATCTATATTTTATGATGGTACGCATATTGGTACATTGAAGAAACGACTCTTGATAGCATAGATTTGTTATTCATAAATGTGAAATCCATAGCTTCTCTTTAAGAGTCGATGATATCCTCTTATATGTGTTATCCTATAATTGGAAAACTAGAGCGTTCAACCATTTGGATGCATAAATGCAACCGAATGGTATACTTGTTGGGATTGGTGCCTTAAAGATGTGACATTATACATATTGTTAATAAATAAATAAAGTGGCATTTATAATTAATTTTGTTGCTCATATGTATTATGAATACTTTTATAAACATCAAGAAAATTCCATGATTATTTATGTGACTATAAATTTAGCATATAAGTGTTAATGCTTAGAGATAAAATTTATAGATAATAATGTAAATAGTTTGTAATAATTAATTAAAGTTTGGGATCTTTAATTCAATATTACAAGTATGGTCCAATCTTTTTTCGAATGAAATAGTCTTATCCAGGCTATTAATGTAGAGACATTAGATTAGAGGTACTTTATATAATGAGATTATATAGAACTAGACCAGATAAATTATGAATATCTAATAATCATCCGTTGCAAATAGAGTATTCAAATTTATCACTATGATAATCATATATTTTGACAGTCTCAATCTTGAGTATTTATTAGACTCTTGTTTATGATATTATGTTTTTTGACTTGCATGGTAAGATTTGTATAAATACAGATCATAACTTAGCATCTTGGAAACATAATGTAATAAATGGCTGAGAATAATATTATACAGATATGGAATCCATTCCTTTCTTATGGAAGTTAGATAAATAGTTCTCTTGAGTGATGATTCAAAGTTTAAACAGTAGAGTGCTCGTTCATAATAAAATTATGAATTAGTTGTTCATCAGAAATTATTGGAACTCAAGGATAAAGATATAATAAGAGAGGTAAACGAAAATTGAACCTAGCTCTTCTTATGACCTATTTATGGAGGACTGACTTATATGTAATGATTATATCAATGTAGCGTTAATTTTCTTTGAGTAATTTTCACTATAATCTCAAGAGTTCAGTTTTAGGTTTTTAGTGGAGTAACATTGAAACTAATAAATTTGACATATTAATTAAAGAGTTTAATTGATTTTCAAATTTATTGGAGCTTGGGTTATAGGTCTATAGGTCCCCAATGCCACCTCTATAACACTATATTGGATTTAATACATTAAATGAATTATACATATTTAATTTAGAATTTTGAATTTCGAATTAATTATTTCCCACTTAAGATATTAATGTGATAGAGAAAAATGTACTCTATGACATATAATATACTGTGATAAATGTTGTCACATTTAACTGAGCATTAGTTAATAAATTAATTGATTATTTTTAAAATTTATTCTTGAATAAATAAGATTTATTTTTTGAATTTTAAAAAATATATATATATTAGATTTTATTATTTATTAATATATATATTAAGTAAATGAACGTTTATGTTTTGCTTTTTAAATATATAAACTTATATATATTTATATATACGTAATTATTAACTTAAAAGAAAAAGGTGATTCCGTTTATGTAACGTAAATGTGTGAATGTGTGTGTGTGTGTGTATATTAAAAGAATCACATAACGTGATTCATTTTTTTAAAATAAAAAAAGGGATAAGGAATAGAATGTAGAGTATCTCCCTTCCCCATATATTTGATATGGTGGTTATTTCAAATTTAAAATTAATTGAAAAATAACTAATTACTTAGATAGAAAAAGGTAGAGATAACCGTTATCTCGACAGATCTATCATTCACGTAACTTTTGCAGAATACTCAAAGAGAAAAACTGAGAGTTCTTCTCTAAAAAAAAGTTTGCTATCTCATATGTTGAGTACATAGCAGATTCAGAAAATTGCGAGGTTAATTTATTCTTGCAGTTTGACGCCCATTCATCTTTCCATTGGTGTGGAGGCCTAACTTGGAAGATCGTGGTGTCAAAGAGGAAAGCTAAGATACTTTGATAGTCTTCAAAAGGGTTAGTAAAATTGTCAATGCTTTCTACTATTAATTAAAATTATATAGCTATTCCCGATAAATAAAATTTTCAGAAAATTTTTGTTTGTCAACGATCCGTTCTTTCCGCTACGTTTCGTCTTTTATTCTAACAAATGGCATCATAGCAGGTTATAGCATATATAATTTTAATTAACATGATTTTATTTTGATAATATCATGTTCTTGATGCATGTTTCATGTTTGTGGGCACTTTGTATTTTTGCAATTTTTATTCATGTGATGAATGGTTATTTTATGAATGGATTTTTGGTCATTAATTATGTGGTATTTTTGGATTGCTATTTTTATTCTCAATTTGATTAGATCAAATCTGTGTAAGCCTATAAGAGGGCATAGGTTTTTTGTAATTTATTATTATTATTTCTTTTCTATTTTTTTTCACTTGCTGCGCTTGGGCTCACAAGTTTGTCCTATGCATGTAATGCCTTTGCAAGTTCAAAAGTTGAACTTCACAATTTTTACACCTGCACTTGGCCACTTTTAAAGTTCAGTTTTCTTTTTTTGCATTGTGATGCACATGGGATAAAGGCAACATTTATATAAAAAAAAAGGCCATTAATGCACATTCACATGAAAGGCTCTCTCACGTGCACAGTAAATTGCAATTAATGCACATTAATGTGCAGAAGACTTTATTAAAAAAAAAAGGTTGCTATACGTGGAGTGGTGAAGAAGATGAAGTTCTTTGGTGACACAGCTGAGAACTTGGGCCTTTCAAATTCTAAAGGTAAACCAGCATTGTTTCACACAGTATATCATCCGATGAAGTCTACAAAATTGGAGTAGGAAATTATGTATAATTATAAGAAGACCACTGTAATTTTTTAAACTATTTTTATAGGTTGTAATTTAATTATCCAATAGAACCCGATCAAAAATCCATTATTTATTTTCATATTATTTTATGTGATGATTGTGATAACATGTTCATGCATTATAATATGTCATCTAGGAAAGTGCCTACTTATAGTTATTGTAACATGACATGCATACACTTGCATATTATTTCATTGTGTGTAAAGTGGTTTATAAAATAATTTAATATGTGTTAGAATTAATTTAATGAGATTAAATTAATTGGGTTGGTTTTATAGAATTTTAATTTATTAATCAACTGAATAATGTGAATTTAGTTTTAATAGTTAAGACTTGGTAAAATTCATATTAATTCCAAGTTTTCTAATTTTAAATTGTTTAATATTGGGTAACTTCAATAATTTATAATAAATTTAGATTTTTTTAAAAAATCTAGTAATTTATTTAAGTGTAAATAGGATAGGATTCTATAAACATAAAATGTAACCTAGTAATTAAAAATTGTATTTATTTACTAGAATTATGAAACATATGATGCTTTATAAGATAAAACACATCTTTTAAAATAATGAGTGAAAGAAGGTAATATGATAATATAACCTGTGGTCTCCACTATTAGCACAACACCGTGAGATTTAGGTGGCGTCTCGTGACATTTTGATTTCGTCCTCCCTACGGAGAGTGTCTATTTAAATCAATAACAACATTGGCTTCCAAGAGATATGATTTTATAATGTATTTCAAAATTGACCTACCATACAGCGGTAATTTTGAGTTAAGTTGTTAAAATTTGAAATATTGGGTTACACTCATAAGGATATAATTAATTTGTTAATTATATCTTGATCAAAATAAACGGTTATTAATAAATATAGAAAATATGAGATATTTTGAATATATTTATTAATTAAAAATGTCTCAATTCAATTCATAAATAATTTGACCTACCCTACGGCGGCACTTTATTTATTAAAATTGAATAATCATGGAATTAGTAAAATATTTTTTTGTGTGTTTTTCCATATGCATCATGCATCATGTTTACTATTCCAAAACATATATTTATGATGTTTATGCAACCATTTTAATTTACGTCATTTTATTTATTACAGCAATAATGTCTAATCTAATCATTGTTATTCTCTCAAATGAAAAATTATCTAGAGATAATTTTGTCAAGTGGAAACGTAACTTGAAAATTGTACTAATCTACGAAAATTACAAGTTTGTCCTGATGGAGGAATGTCATCCACCGCCTGTTGCCAATGCCCATCGAATGTATGAGAAGCATATGATCGTTGCATCGAGGCAAACAACAAGGCCCGCTGCTTTCTTTTGGTTGGCATGTCTAACATGCTTAAGATGAAGCACGAAAGCATGGAAACTGCTTATGAGATAATATAGTCTCTACAAGATATGTTTAGCAAACCTTCTAAAAAGGCATGCCATGAAACTGTTAAGGTTGTAATGAATGCCAAAATAAAGGCAAGGATTTTGGTCAAAGAACATGTTCTCAGCATGGTTAACTACCTCCATGAGGCCGAGGTAAATGAGGCAGTGATAGATGAAGCCACACAAGTGGGGATGATTTTGGAAACCCTCTCTCCTGCATTCCTTTAGTTCAAAAACAACTATTTCATCAACAAACTGAAATATAACATGACTGAGTTGCTTAATGAGCTGCAAACCTTTGAGTCTATTTCAAAAGAAAAAACTAAAGAAGGTGAGGCAAATGTTGCAGAAGCTCAACCCTCCTATTATACTCGAAAGAATAAGAAGAGGAAGAGGACTAAAGGAAGTGGTAAGTCTAAGAATGAAGGGCAACCTAAGAAGAACAAAAGCAACAACAACAAAAGGAGCTCAAAGCAAAAGAAACCCAAAGGAAAATGTTTCCACTGCAGCATAGTTAGGCACTGGAAGAGAAACTGCAAGAAGTATCTTTAGGAGCACAAAGAAAAGAACAACAACGGTAAATCAGATTTACTCGCTTTAGAAGCTTGTTTAGTTGAGATGATAATTCACCTTGGACAATTGATTCAAGGGCAACTAACCATGTATGTTCTTCTTTGTAGATGCTTAGGTCTTCAAGGAAGCTTGCTGATGGGGAACAAACGATGAGAGTGAAAACAGGAGAGGTTGTTTCAGCAAGAGCAGTGGGAGTCGGTAAACTTTATTTTAGAAATAAGTTTTTAATTTTGGACAATGTTTATTACATTCCTAGTTTTCATAGAAATTTGATTTCTGTTTTTAGGTTGTTTGAACAAATGTTTAATGTTTTTTTTAATAATAATTATGTTAATATTTCTAGAGATGGTTTGGATATTTATTCTACACATATGGAAAAAGGGCTTTACACCTTGAGGCCCAACAAAAAATCACTGCTAAATATCGAAATGTTCAAAGTTGAACAACCAAAACCTAAGAAGCAAAACATTTCTTCTGATGATGAAACATACCTATGGCACCTTAGATTAGGTCATGTAAACCTTGACATAATTAACAGCCTAGTAAAGGATGATCCTTTAAGAGAACTAAAGGTTAGTTCTCCACTAATTTGTGAATCTTGTCTTGAAGGTAAAATGACTAAAAGGCCTTTTTCTGCAAAAGGCGAAGGGCCAAGAAACCACTTGAGCTAATACATTCGGACATCTGCGGTCTATTGAATGTACAAGCATGTGGTGGTTACAAATATTTCATCATATTTATTGACGATAATACGAGGTATGGATACATGTACCTAACATAAAGGAAATCTGAAACTTTTGAAAAGTTCAAAGAATTCCAAACAGAAGCTGAAAAACAATTAGGAAAGACGGTGAATACTCTACGATCTAATTGAGGAGGGGAATACCTTGATACTAAATTCAAGGACTATATGATAGAACATGGTATTCTATCACAACTTACCGCACCTGGAACACCACAACAGAATGGTGTTGTAGAGAGAAGAAATTGGACGTTGCTTATGTAGGTAAAATAGTACGTAGTGGAATTTTAAAATTTTATATCAGATTGTTTTTCAAAAACAAGTTTGACATGCTATATGCATTAATTAATTAGATCTTACTAACCCTTGAATGCCGAAGAACTTCCGTAATCTGTGATGAGAAGTAACGTTCTAGAAGAGCCTCAACCAACTAGTCTTCTTTGCTATTCTCTATCCACGATCGGAGTGAGTGTGGGCTCACACGTACAGCTCTTCCTCTAGGTGACTCTCCTTCCAACCGATTGAGAGAACCCAAAGTTAGTGTTCATGATTTGTGAACAAGAGCTCTCAGGGAGTTACAGATTCTCACCAGCAAAGTATCACTCTTAATCTCTCAATTGATCTAAATAACTTATGAGACTCACTCCCTATTTATAGAGGTTGGGTCTAGGGTCAGTCCTTATCAGATAAGATCTCAAAAATTTGAATCAGAATCAAATTCGAATCAATATCTGATGAAATTTGCGTAAAACCACGTGATCTTTTTATCGCGCATTGGCAGGCCGAACTTGCCCCATCGACAGGCCGAACTTGAGGATTGACATACCAAACTGTCGAAAAAAATCTTAGCGAATCTTTTATTTTCCACCCGAGATTTAATAGGATAAGGTCTCAATTTTAATTCAAATAACCCAATAGAGAAGTTATCTAATTAAAACAACTTTATCTAGATAATCTAGATAATCTCTTGGAAAATAAATGAATTCCTAATAATTTTACAAGTTTATCTTGATCTAATTTATTCAAAAACTAAATCAATCGATAAACAGACAAGAATTATCCAATCGCAATAATTCAACAAGTTTATCTTGAATTAATTTCGTCACAAAATTAATTCAACCGATAAACAGACTTGAATTATTTTATTCTTCTGAATTTCAACCAATCTAATAAATCTGACATAAGTTACCAATTATTGGAAAAGCATGCCGCATCGTTACAGGATGTTGTGAGCTAGCAAAGGGGACCAAATGGACCAATATAGTTCAAGCTCCTGATAATTATGAAACCCAATATCTTATATATATATTTCAAAATTATCAGCTCCAACGCTACTCCACTAAAAGCTTAGAGCTGCACTCTCAAACTACATAGAATTACGAAGCCCGTATAGCTAAGTCTCCATGACATAACATAGTGTATCGTATCCCCATAGGATTATCCATAATCGGCTTAAGGACAAGTTTTGTCTTACCTTCACGATTATTTTTATCTTATGTTCCATTATCTTACCATTGGAAAACTTATCATCCAAAGACAGTATATCATTCGGTTACACCTATGTATCCAAATGATTGAGTGCTCCAGTTTTTCAATTATAGGATAACGCATATAAGAGGATATCACTACTCCTAAAGAGGAGCTATGGATTCCATATCAATGAATAACAGGTCTACGCTATCAAGAGTCATGCCTTCAACGTACCGGCATGCATACCACTATTAAGATGTGGGTGTCACCCTTTGGTATATCAAAAGACACAAGTCAAGACAACAGGCCCACTATTCATCTCAGGAGTAAGATACAATACAAATGATTGTCTAAAGTGAATCGATTTGCCGAGATAGAATTATTAATTCAAATCAATTCACTTTATATCCTGATCCAACACATCGTCACCTATGACAATGTGCCAATGTTTCTATTCATAGAGTCCACCTCTAATGGCCAAGACAAACCATCTCCCAATAGGAATATAGACAACATAACAATCTTTACATAAATAAAGCGCCCAAATTTATTTCCTCAATTACGGATCTTATGATTTAGACCATCACCTTAAGAATTGCGTCTTCTGCATAATCTGTCTATCATATACCCAATTCTTAAGGTTTAGACCGACGATCTCAGACGTTTGTTTGCTTAACATATATTCAACAAATATGAACATAAAGAGGACAAGATTTGGTATATAAACAATAAATATGTTCTTTATTGATAAAAATGTCTCCAAAAACTTATTACATTTTTACTCCTTAAGGCATATACGTCTAACAATCTCCCACTTGTACTAAGTGAGTAAATATGACAAATCTCGCATCCCCATAGCTTCCACATACTTCTCGAAGACTCTCCCAGTAAGTGTCTTCGTAAATGGATCAGCTAAATTGTCCTCTGACGCGATCTTGCACACCGTGACATGCCCGCCCTCAACGAAGTCCTTTATCACATGATACTTCCGATTAATATGCTTACTCTTCTTGTGAAATATTAGTTCCTTAGCATTAGCTACCGCTGCACTGTTATCACAGTACAGTGATACCGCCTTATCCATACCAGGAACTACCTCAACATCCCTAAGGAACTTGTGGAGCTACACTGCTTCTTTCGCAGCATCACTAGCTGCCACATACTCGGCCTCCATCATTGAATCTGAAGTGCAATCTTGCTTTACACTTCTCCAACTGATAGCACCGCCCGAAGTCAATTTCCTAGAATCCAGACAGGATTAAAAATCTAAGTCAGTATATCCTAAAGCAGTCAAGTCCACACCCAAATATACAAGCATATACCCTCGAGTCCTTCTCAGGTGCTTGAAATATGCTTTACCGCAACCTAGTGGTTCGATCCTAGATCCGCCTGAAGTCGACTTACAATCCCGACCGCATAACAAATATCTGGTTATGTGCAAAGCATGGCATACATGAGACTACCTACTGTCGAAGCATAAGGCACCTTCTTCATATATTCTCTTTCTTCATCAATCTTTGGAGAGTCTTTATTAGAAAGAGTAATTCTAGACCTAGATGGTTTCCCACCTTTCTTGAAATCCTGCATTGCAAACCTCTTGAGAATTTTATCTGTGTAGCCGGCCTAGGACAAAGCTATCATTTTGTTCCATATAAATGGACTCATCAAGTCCATAAATTGACTTTAGCAGCTTACAAACCTTACCCTCTTGACCCTTGACCTTGAAATCGTCTGGTTGTTCCATATAAATGGACTCATCAAGAAAGCCATTTAGAAAAGTTGTCTTGAAATCCATTTGCCAAATCTTGTAGTCGAGAGCGACAGTTATGGACAAGAGAATCCGGATGGAATTAAGCATGGCTACAGGTGAAAAGATTTCCTCATAATTGATTCATTCCTTTTGCGTATAACCCATAGTTATTAGTCTAGCCTTAAAGGTTTCGACCTTTCCATCTACTCCTCTTTTTCGCTTGTAGATCCATTTATACCCAATGGGTTTTACCGCTTCGAGAAGATCCACAAGATCCCAGACCTGATTAGTCTCCATAGACTTCATCTCTGTGTTCATGGCCTCTATCCAGAGTTTTGAATCAACATCCTCCATAGCCTCTGCGTAAGTATAAGGATCCCTATCATGTTCATTCGGTTCAGCCAAGAAGACCCCCCCATTAACATATACCTCTCATGTTGACGCCCGATTCTCCCACTACGACGAAGCCCCTTAGGTTGTTGTTCAGTATCATTTGGTTTTTCTACACTAATCGGAACGGTTTCATTCGGAATCTTCAGAGTGATTGGATCACTCCTTAACTCCTCAAGCACCACTTTGCTTCGAGGCTTAAAGTCGTCCATATAACTCTCCTCAAGGGAAGTTGCATTAGTTGAAACCACGACTTTATTTTCCTTTGGGTTATAGAAATAACCCCCTTTAGTCTCTTTTGGATATCTTATAAATATGCAAACTTCCAAACATACTTCCAACGTATTCGCATCCTTAAACAAGACATGAGCCAGACATCCTCATATACGAATATGGTTTAAGGATGTCTTCCTGCCCATCCACAACTCATGAGCAGTTCTAAGGACCGATTTTGAAGGCATATTGTTCAAAAGATAACATGCGATTTGTAGTGTATATCCCCAAAAAGGATAAAGAAAATGATAAATAAATCATCATAGACCTAACCATGTCCAATAAAGTTCTATTCTTTCTCTCTGCTACGCCATTCTGCTACGGAGTGCCCGGCGCAGTCAAATGGGATAAAATCTCATCTCTCATAAGTGCACCAAGAACTCATCAGAAAAGTATTCTCCACCTCGATCGGATCGAAGTACCTTTATGGGTCTACCCAATTGCTTTTCCACTTTAGCCCCAAAACTCGCTGAACTTGTCATAAATTTTGCTTTTGTGGTGCATCAGGTACACATACCCATATCTTGAGTAATCGTCAATAAAAGTGACGAAGTACTCATACCCTTCTCGTGCTTGGATGTTCATCGGTCCACAAACATCATTATGCACAAGTTCTAAAACCCCTTCTGCCCTATTGCTCTTAGACCCGAATGGTCTTTTGGTCATTTTACCCTCTAAACAAGATTCACATTGAGGCATGGATTCCACCTTTAAGTGACTAAAGGTCATCCCTTACCAACCTTTGAATCCTTTTCAGGTTAATATGACCAAGGCGCTAATGCCAAAGATAAGTCTTATTAGAGTGGGAAGTTTTAAGTCTTTTAGAGTTATTATCATTCATCTTAACATTAATAAGTAAGTCCATCTTAGGTTTGATAAAATATAGATTATTTTGCATCCATACAGAATAGATAAAAGATTTGTTTTTACGAATCACGACTTTACCATTAAAAGAAACCAAATAGGAGTCTTTAAATAAACAAGCTACAGAAATTAAATTCCTTTTAAATTTAGGAACATGAAAACAATCTCACAAAATTAAATTCCTATAACTATCAAAATAAAGATGGACGTCTCCCACTACTTTCGCTAAGACCAAGGATCCATCGCCCATCCGAAGCATGATGTCTTCATGTAGCAGACTTCTCAGTTTCTTTGAAACCCTGTAGAGAAACACAAACATGATTAGTTGCACTAGAATCTATGACCCAAATGTCACTAGATTCCTCAACCAAAAAAGTTTCTAAATACAAAAGATCATATCTACCTCCATTAGAAAGGAAGTCCTTACAATGCTTCTTTATGTGCCTGATCTTCCCGCAGAAGAAGCACTTAAGCTTCTTTGGGTTCTTCTTCTTCTTTTTCTTGCTCTTGGTGCTGGCAGGAATAGAAGACTTCCCATTCTTGGCCCGTTGTTTCTTTCCATTCCTAGAATTGAGATTGGAACCAAAAGCAGCTACCATATTGGCCTCTTCACCCACATGAGACTCTTTGATCAGCAGTTCAAACTCCTGTAATTGTTTCATTAATTCTGTTAAGGTCATATCCCGCCTATTACTCAAATTAAAAGTAGCTCTAAATGGAATAAATTCCTTTGACAGAGTCTCAAAGACCATAGTCATCTGAGTTTCAACATCAATGTCAGCTCCATTGGTTTGAGGCTCAACAAGGTAACCCATGACCAACATCATGTGCTCCTTTACAGATGTCCCCGGTATTTGCTTATAGTTCAAGAGTTTCTGAAGCACCCCTTGCCACTTTGTTATGGCCTAGCCTCCAAACATATCTTCAAGATTATCCAAGATCTGCTTCGCAGTCTCATAATCTTCATGTTGAGCCTGCAGCATGTTATTCATCCAAGATCGTACACTTGGAATTGCTCATTGGTGGAATCTCCCATACATTTGGGAGGACAAGCGGTTGTCAGCACAAATTTCAGTTTCTCAAAGGAGAGGACGATATCCAGGTTCCGTTTTCAATCATTATAATTCTCTCCGGTTAATAGGTTTTTGTCAAGTATGGAAGATAAAATGTTTTTAGACATTTTTAATTTACAATAAAGAATTATATACCAAACATAGGCAAACAAACAATAATAATTTAATAAGATAACACAATCATGTGAAAACATATAAATGTGTTTATGTGTAAAAACTTTGAAAATATCACAACCTTACAACGATAATTCCCAACTCAGAATTCAACAAGCTCCTAGGGGAGTCATGCCAAATTCAATTAGGAACACAGATCCCCTCCTGATTAATATATGCCATCCAGGACCCATATGATCCAACATATATTAATAATTGTTTCTTTGGCCATTAATTCTATTAATAGAGCTCCTAGGGGAGGTTAATAATAAAATTAACGTAAGTGTATAACCATCATTTCAATATTTTATCAATGATTTATAATCATCACCTAGGAGTGTGCAACCATACATCATGATAAAATATTTTATTCTCTCAGAGATCTAACTTGGTACATGATAGAAATCCCTTACTAGGGGTCGGGACCACCATGTTCTTCCTATGGACTAACGATAGAGGCCTTAGGTCCTCTCTTCGAAAACCTTCTCTTACTCAATCTTTTGAAATCAGGGTTTTATTTTAAAAACATGCATGAACAATTTTAATATAAACGGCACTCCCTATTCTATATGACATGTTATCAATGTACATAGTAAATCATATTATAATGCAGACAAGCAAAGCTACAAGCAAAATAATAATAACCTTAATATTATGGTTCCACCCTAGAGAATAGAAAACAAAGATTACAAGAGAATAATCGAAACATATTATCAATTCTTCATCCTTGAATCCTCAAGCTGTATCCTTCTTCATGTAATGCCTATCTTCAAGTCTTCAATCTGTACGAATCGAATACTTCATATTTGCGGTCATATCCAAATTTAATGTTTCTTAGAATTATCCAAAAATAAAATTAAAACTACACCTTTTTTGAAAAAATTTCTAACTCTCTGCCGACAAGCCGATCTGGGTGATCGGCCTGCCGGTCATGACCCACCAGCCTGCCGCTCTTCATAGATCAGCCTGCCGATTCTTGACAGATCGGCCTGTCGAACTAGAAGTTCGACCGGCCACTAAAACCACCTGATTTCTACCCCATTGATAACCTACCGAACCTTGCGTCGTGCCTGCCGATCTGCAAGCATCGGCATGCTGAACTCTTCAGTTCGACATGCCAACCGAGCAAAAATCACCATTTCTAGAAAAAATATAATTTTTAATGCAATTCATCAATTTTATTTCCAACAATTCAAAAACATAAAATTAGAGAATCAGGAAATACCTGGGAGCGCCATCATCTATCTTCTAGATATGCCTTCTAGATCCGTCTTCTCAAAATGATTATTTAATTATAAAATTTTTACAAATTTAAAATTAAATAATAATTCTTAGACAGACATGATAGTCCGCCATCTAATTATATAAAAAACCTAGATACACATTCTAACCTCTAAGGAACAATAACTGGTATAAATTAATTAATTAATAAATAATTAAATAACAATTTAATCAACCATAATTAATTAATAAACATGCACCATATAATCCATGACAACATATACAATATATAGAAACCTAGAGTGCTAACTCTCTATAAAATTAAATTCAAGCATGGGAGAGATCAAGATCGCATAATTTATACATGTAGCATGATCACAAACTTGTAAATTTACATAAAAACCTGGCTCTGATACCAATTGTTGAAAAAATAATACACAGTGGAATTTTAAAAAATTTATATCAGAGTATTTTCTAAAACACAAGTTTGACATGCTATATTCATAAATTAACCAGATCTTACTAACCTTTGAATGCCAAAGAACTTCTGCAATCTGTGAAGAGAAGTAACGTTCCAGAAAAGCCTCAACCAACTGGCTTTCTTTGCTATTCTCTATCCACGATCGGAGTGAGTGTGGGCTCACACGTACAGCTCTTCCTCCAGGTGACTCTCCTTCCAACTAATTGAAAGAACCCAAAGTTAGTGTTCGTGATTTGTGAACAAGAGCTCTTAGGGAGTTTTTAGATTCTCACCAATAAAGTATCACTCTTAATCTCTCAATTAATCTGAATAACTAATGAGACTCACTTCCTATTTATAAAGGTTGGGTCTAGGGTCAGTCCTTGTTAGATAGGGTCTCAAAAAATTGAATTAGAATCAAATTCGGATCAATATCTGATGAAATCTACGTGAAAACGCGTGATTTTTTTTTCATGCATAGGCAGGCCAATATGTCTAATAGGCAGGCCGAACTTGCCCCATTGGTAGGCCGAATTATCGATAAAAATTTCAGCGAATCTTTTATTTTTCACCCGAGATTCTATAGGATAAAGTCTCAGTTTTAATTCAAATAACCCAATAGAAAAGTTATCTAATTAAAATAACTTTATCTAGATAATCTCTAGGAAAATAAATGAATTCCTAATAATTCTACAAGTTTATCTTGATTTAATTTATTCAAAATTAAATCAACTGATAAACAGACAAGAATTATCTGATCCCAATAATTCAACAAGTTTATCTTGAATCAATTTTATCACAAAATTAATTCAACCGATAAACAGACATGAATTATTTGATTCTTCTGAATTTTAGCAAATCTGATTAATCTGACATAAGTCACTAATTATTGAAAAAGCACGCCGTATCGTTATAGGATTTTGTGAGCTAGCAAAGAGGACCAAATGGACCAATATAGTTCAAGCTCCTGATAATTATGAAACCCAATATCCTAGATATACATTTTATAATTATCAACTCTAACGCTACTCCACTAAAAGCTTGAAGCAACACTCTCAAATTATATAGAATTACGAAGCCCATATAGCTAAGTCTCTATGACATACTATAGTATATCATATCCCCATAGGATTATCCATAACTGGCTTAAGGACAAGTTCTGTCTTGTAACGCCTGCCTACTTTATGTAACGAACCACGTCAAGTTAGTAACGTTGATAAGAAATGTTAATAATAAATAACGTTATATGATATGATATGTGATGTGCATGTTACTAACTTTTTATGTCAAGTTCTGTGATAGGTGACGACCGCATGGGATCGTTGTGCTCTAGTGTTCATGTGAAATTTTAAATATATGATTATTTATGATGCAATGATGTATGAATGTTTTATGTTATGGCATTAAATGACAGATCAGCAGGCCAAACTTTTAAGATCGGCAGGCCGAAATGACTGCCCAAGAACGGCAGGCCGAAGAAATCCACCGGCAGGCCGAAGGGGAAAACCGGCAGGCCGAACATGGCTGACAAGCAATCAGCAGAAATTTCTCCAAAATTATGGCTGAGTTAATTACATTAATTGGGTGAATTAATGTGATTAATTGGCATAATAATGGAATGTTTTTATCAGTTAAGGAAATTAAAGGATTTGATTTGTATTATTTTAAGAGGTTTCCTATTTTTAGAAGGTAAATTAAGGTAAGATTGATGATGTTTGACCTTCCTCTTCCTCTTCCCACGCCTCACGCCCCCAACAGTCAGAATTTCCTGACTTAATGATGGCCATGAATGCTCATTATGTTTATTATGTTAAAAATTTTAACGTTTCTTCTTTTTATTATTTTCTCTCCTCTCACGCTCTCTCTCTCTCTCTCAAAAAGTCTGAGACATTTTCTGATTTCTCTATCTTCCTCTTCTCTTCTTCTTCACGAAATTTCTCTCTCTCTCCCATGAAAATTTTCTGAGTATATTGAAAGAAAAAGTTTTGTTTCGTTGGTGAAATCAAGAGTTTTGGGAAGAAATTCCAAGGTAAGAACTCAGTTTTCTTTGTGTTTTTGAAAAGAACTTTTTCTTCTCGTTTCGTCTACAATATCCTCTCTAGGAATTGTATTTTTGTTCTGAGTTTTTATTACGATGTTCATGTGATGATTTTTCACGTTTCATGTCTTCTCGGATTTTATGAAAATGGATATTTCTGTCTTCTACCCTTCGCAGTAATGTTATTGTTTTATTTTGATGAATAAAATGTAATGATTATTCAAGGGGTAATTATGATGTTTTCATGACAAGTTGTTAAAATATGCATACGTATGAGTATGTAAGATGAATGTATTTTATTTATATGTTATGAAATTTTTATGGGAATTCATTAAGAAAAATGTTTCAATAAATGTTATTTCTGGATTTTTTTGTTTATGAAATGTTATGTATGTTTAAAAGATTTTATGATAATAAAATAATTTCATACATGATAATATGATGCTTGTATGAAGTTTTAAATTAAAATATAAATATATTAATTGTTCGAAAATGTTTTATTTAAAAGATAATTATGTTCAAAATGTATGGTTTGTTTTATATGCTTAAGGTAATTTTTATGATTTAAGAAAAATCATAATAACATGTTTATATGATGACGATTTTTATGGTTATGAATTATGTTTATAATATGAGATGAGTGTACGTATATGTGAATATTATATGAATAAATGTTATGTGTATGGATATTTCATGATAAGTATTGATTTTTATTGCATCTTTAAAATGGATAAATGGCATGAACACTCAAGGAAGCGAGCACATCGAGACCGCGGCATCGTCACCAAGTGCATTTTTAAGGTTAAGTAAGCTATCGTTGAAGTAAGTACATTCTCACCTACAACATGACACATTTTTTTTTTACAAGGTTTGATGATATGTTTACAAGGATACTCATGAAGATTTTATAATGATTTTCCTTAAAGGATTTCTTATGAAATATTTTCATGATTTTAAGTTATGCATGATGTTTATGGCATGTTTCAAAGTATGAAAAGTATGTATATATGTATCACCTAATAAGTGTTGCACACCCAATGTTATGAAATGTTATGTTATGATGTCATGTTTGGTTTAGGATTAGCTACCCTTCTCCTCTCATGACGGCGCGCCTATGATAATGTTTATGGTGCAACACTTGGGCCCTTAAGATAAAAATGGATTAAGTTTTAACATGGTCAACGTTATGAAAGATATGTTCTATGAAATTGTGCTTAAGGCACTTTATGATATGCCGACCATGATGATGATGATGATGTTTATGAAATGCTTTAAAAATTGTGAGAATTATATGTACTTACTAAGCGTTAGCTTAATCATGTTTTATATGTCATGTTGCAGATAAGGGTAAGAGAATCATGGACTAGGAGGAGGACATGGGAAGGCGTGTGAGCAACATGAACGATGAATTGTAACCGGAAGCACGCCAAGAAAAACGATTTTATGATTTAAACAAGTTATATATTTTGAGCATATATTTTTATGTTAAGTTTTAAGAATACTTATATTATGGTCTTATAAGATATTTTATCATTTTTAATGAATTATGAACTTCCGCTATATTTTACGTAAAGTTGGTATGTCTAAAATTAAGTTTTCCAAAGGAATTTGGTCTCGGATGGCCTGCCGAACTCTGTGGCCGGCCTGCCGAAGACCAGAAGTTCAGCCTGCCGATCAAATTTTTCGGCCTGTCGAACATGGATGAATTTTTGGTCAAAATTGCAAAGCCTCTGCCGGTCTGTCGGTTGAGGGAACTCCAGCCTGCCGATGATATTCGGCCTGCCGAAGTCCCAAGTTCGGCCTGCCGAACTATGGGAGTAAGTAAGTTTTAATCGATTTGATGTTTAATGTGATATGTTGTGATATTTTTATAAGTCCTGATTTTACAACTTAATATATCTATTTTATTAATATAAGTTCATGATTAATTTAAAGTATAAATGAATAAATTATGTTATGGAATAAATTAAACAATGATTTTCGAAACAACGTTAAGTTAAAAAAAAAAAAAAAACGTATGAATGGATCCTGGTAATGTAAGTTTAAGTACTTTTAAAATCAATAGTAACGATTAAGTTTGATATTATTTATAAGTTTAAGGTTTATTCATGTACGAATGTAAGTATGTAACGACATCTATGACGTCCGAATTAAGGGGCGTTGCATGTCTTACCTTCCCGATTATTTTTATCTTACGTTCTATTATCTCACCATTGAAAAACTTACTATCCAAAGACAGTATACCATTCAGTTACACCTATGTATCCAAATGGATGAGCGCTCTAGTTTTCTAATTACAAAATAACGCATATAAGAGGATATCACTACTCCTAAAGAGGAGCTATGGATTCCATATCTATGAATAACAGGTCTACGCTATCAAGAGTCATCCCTCCAACGTACCGGCATGCATACCACTATTAAAATGTGGATGTCATCCTTTGGTATATCAAAAGACACAAGTCAAGACAAAGGGCCCACTATTCATCTTAGGATTAAGATATGATACAAATTCTTGTCTAAAGTGAATCAATTTGCTAAGACAGAATTATTAATCTAAATCAATTCACTTTATGTCCTGATCCAACATATTATCACCTATGACAACGTGCCAATGTTTTTATTCATGGAGTCCACCTTCAATGGTCAAGACAAACCATCTCCCAACAGGGGTATAGACAACATAACAATTTTTACATGAATAAAGCACCCCAACTTTATTCCCTCGATTGCAGATTTTATGATTTAGACCATCACCTTAAAAATCGTGTCTTCCGCGTAATTTGTCCATCATATGCCCAATTCTTAAAGGTTTAGACTAACAGCCTCAGACTTTTGTTTGCTTAACATACATTCAACAAATATGAACGTAAAGAAGACAAGATTTGGTATATTAATAATGAATAAATTCTTTATTAATAAAAATGTCTCCAAAAACATATTACGTTTTTGCTCCTTAGGGCATACATGTCTAACACTTTCTTCCTTCTTCTATTTGTACTTGCAATTATTTTGATGATGGCCTCTCTTTCCGCAAAGAAGCAACTTTAGAAAAACATTTTCAGGCTATTTTTAGATTTCTTGAACTTCTTGTCATTATTGACTTTGAAGTTCTAAAATTTATTAGCTTTGACAATATTAATTGTAGAGGAATCCATTACCTTGCCTTTGGAATCATGAGACTTAGTTTACTCCTCGATTCTCAAGGTTTTTGCAATTCCTCCAAGGTTATGTCATCCTCCTATGAAAGAGTTTCTTTCTATAACCATTCCAACTCTAGGATAATTTAGCAATAATATCCCCCACTTAAATTGATTCAGAAATTTCAACCTTTAATTCACGAAGCTTAGTAACAGTGACTTGCAATTTATGTATTTGATGTGTTACTTGCAATTTATGTATTTGATGTGTTACTTATTTCAAATCAACCATGAAAAATTCTAAATATTTCAAGATAAGGAATTTTCCATACTTTCTTTCTCGATTTTGTATTTGTACTCGAGAGCATTCTAAATCTCTACCAGTGATTGCATCGAGTTGTAGAGATTATAGAGCCTATCTGAGAGTGTGTTGCGAATGTGAGCCCGACACATCACCTCATCATCTTCATGCTTCTTTTTTGCAGCCTTCACTTTGATGGAATCATTATCCTTTAGTTTCGGAAGTGGCTTCAACTTTGGAGTGATATTGAAGATAATGAGAGGAAGAACAAATTTCCTTTCTAGCAGGTGAGGTTTGTTCCATCAAACTGATTGAGTTGAACATTTGGAAAGAGGCCATATTCTTTTCAACTGCCATTGCAGTGACTAAAACCTTTAAGATTGTTAGAGAATATGAGGGTAGAACAAGAAATAAAGGTTAAGAAAATCTAAAAACAATGATAGGTTTGAGACGTATAGGAATACTGTCCTTAAATGTTTTATTTGCCTTGACTACTATGTTTGCTAACGGGTTATAACGACACATTACCCCAAGGATACAACAAACTTTTGAACGCAATATCTAACAATAATATTGTGTTCCAGAAAAAAGATTGAAACCTATAAATTTTCTGGAGATTTAGTAAAATACAAGGGGGTGTTATTTCATGAACCAATACAATCATTGCAACATATGCAGCTATTCACATAAAGATATCTTTGCATTGCAAAGGCGTCTCCTCATGTAGCATCTCTTCTATTACAATTGATATATCTGTTGGTAAATAACATTCAAGTTTGTAGAAACATACAACCAATAAACATATTGGTTTGAAACAACACATAGACACATTATTATTTTAAGTGACATCAGTTCAGGCAAGTTAGCACCACTGTCCTCATTACATAGCACTCAAATTTGTGTTGAAACCCATGTGACACCATGGCACCAACTCGTGGTGTCGAAGCAACCTCGGTCCTCCTTAGTGCTGGGCTCTCTGTCCCAAAAATGTTGATTGTAGATTCTAGTGCTGCAGCCTTAAATTTTGACGCCATGACGCTAGGCACTAACTCCAAATACTTCAAAAAAATATGTATTTTCATATTCTTTTGTGTGTCTTAGATCTTATAACACATGAAAAAGATATTCTTACACTTTTAACCTCAGCACTCGTTCAATTTTTTCTATAATTCTATCCATGTTCTTTATTTGCCACCTGCCCAAGTCATCCATGATGCAAACCGGCACTAACAGTTTGCAAAAGGATTACGTTACATAACCTAAACCAGTATACCCCTACAATGCCATCTAGACAATTTGCCTACAATTAAACTAGGTTATTCTATCTAAGCATAATTAAAAACTTGAATTAAATCTGGGTCGAAGTGAAATCCTCTATATATATACACACCCGGATTTGTAAAGAAGACAGATGGGTGACAATACACCTGCCTCTATATATATATATATATATATATATATATATATATATATATATATATATATATATATATATATCTTTCATATACGGGTTTGTAAAGTAGACAGAGGGGTGACAATACACCTGCCTTTTTTAAAAACAAAAGATATTTACATAAATTTTTTATTCAGCAAGGTGTTTCTCTAATTTCACCCAAACATAATGGACGCCAGTATAAAAGCCCTTTCTCAAAGAAACAATGTGGGCTCTAATTTAAGCAAATAAAAATAGTCACTTTGATAAAAAGAAATAAATAAAAATAATAAAAAAACTCTACGTTGTGAATTCAAAAATCCCACGTATGCTACATTTGTTTTATCATTAAAAAAGGGGGGTTGTTTCTTCCATAAGAAGTCGACGTGGTTCACATTATACTGATTGTGCACATGTTTTTCAAAAAATTTTCCCCACCTTGTAGATGTACATAAACTAAATATAGTGCTCCCTAATTGGATATTAAAAAAATAGCTTACGGTAAAACACAATTTTAGACGGTAAATTACTTAATATGAGAAAAAAAAAATCATATAATAAAATTTAATTAAAATCTCACCGAACATAAAAATAAATATTAAAAAAATTCATTTTTTTGATTTGCGCATAAACAAGTAGCCAAATGTTACGTATCCTCACGAGATAAATATCCCGTCTCTCACAGTTGGTGGGGCCCATAAGGTGAGAGGACGCCTCCTCTGGACTAATGGTGGTACTCTAGCCAATGACTTATCATTACAAATTCCACGTCAAGTTCACCTTCGCCAAATCTTGTCATGCCAACATCTCCATCGAAATAATGTAAAGAACGTACAATATGAAGTGTTTAAACAACGAAAGGCCTCCACAGAGCTTACTCTAATTTGGTGGCCATAATGTATATAAAAGGTAACAAAAGGACAACCACAATACATGGTCCTTGTTTGAACCAATTAGTTGAGCAGGAGAAGCAACAAAATTAAACAAAAAAAAAAAAAGAAGCTTAATATAGACAAGAAATTCAAAAAGTAGAGGACGACATTTGATATTTGGGACTTGTTTTTGAAACCCATTCCAAGTGAATTAGACCCTCCAATCGTCTTGGATGTTTCACAATCCTTACAAGAAAAAGTAGGAATCTTTAATCTTGCAATAACAAACAAAATGTTTAGCCAAACAAACGGCATCTACCCCATGAAAAAACACCATGTCATTCAAAGTAGATATTGACATATTAGCATAAACAAAAAAGAAAAGAAGCAATCTTTAGATTTAAGAAAAAGCATCCCCCAAAAATAGAAGAAAAGAAAAGAAATATAAAAAAGAGAACAAGAATGAGACAAACCCTGTATTATGGGTACCTGTTTATGTGTCTCCTAAGCTTGTGACAGGTGAATGTGCGTAAGGCTTCCAATCCCTTCTAATTCTATACAAACCGTTCCGATCAGTGTAGAAAAACCAAACAAACTTGAACAATAATCTCAGGGGTTTCGACGTAGTGGGAGGATCGGGCGTCAACCTGAAAGGTATATGTTCAATGGAGAGGTCTTCTTGGCTGAACCAGATGAACATGACAGGGATCCTTATACTTACGCAGAAGCTATGGAGGATGTTGATTCAAAACTCTGGACAGAGGCAATGAACATAGAGATGAAGTCTATGGAGACTAATCAGGTCTGGGAGCTTGTGGATCTTCCCGAAGGGGTAAAACCCATAGGGTGTAAGTGGATCTACAAGAGGAAAAGAGGAGTAGATGGAAAGGTCGAAACCTTTAAGACTAGACTGGTAGCTAAGGGTTATACGTAAAAGGAAGGAATCGATTATGAGGAAACCTTTTCGCCTATAGCCATGCTTAAGTCCATCCGGATTCTCTTATCCATAGCTGCTGCTCTCGACTATGAGATTTGGCAGATGGATGTCAAGACGGCTTTTCTAAATAGCTATCTTGATGAGTCCATTCATATGGAACAACCAGACAGGTTTAAGGTCATGGGTCAAGAGGGTAAGGTTTGTAAGCTGCTAAAGTCAATTTATGGACTTAACCAGGCTTCTCGTTCTTGGAACATAAGATTTGATCAGGTGATCAAGACTTTTGGGTTCTCACAAAATGTGGATGAACCATGTGTTTACAAACACATTAAGGATGAGAATGTGGTTTTTCTACTGCTCTATGTTGATGACATTTCGCTAATTGGCAATGACGTTGGGGCGTTGTCATCGGTCAAATTATGGTTGACTAAGCAGTTTGACATGAAGGACTTGGGTGAGGCTAATTTTGTTCTCGATATCCAGATCTTTCAGGATAGGAAGAACAAAATGATAACTTTGTCTTAGGCCGGCTACATAGATAAAATTCTCAGGAGGTTTGCAATGCACGATTCCAAGAAAGGCAGGCAACCATCTAGGTCTGGAATTACTCTTTCTAAGAAAGACTCCCCAAAGTCTTATGAAGAAAGAGAATACATGAAGAATGTGCCTTATGCTTCGGCAGTGGGTAGTCTCATGTATGCCATGCTTTGCACACGACTGGATATAAGTTATGCGGTCGGGATTGTAAGTCGATTTTAGGCAGATCCAAGACCGAACCACTGGGTTGCGGTAAAGCATATTTTCAAGTACCTGAGAAGGACTCGAGGGTGTATGCTTGTGTATTCGGGTGAGGACTTGACTCCTCTAGGATACACTGACTCGGATTTTCAATCTTGTCTGGATTCTAGGAAATCGACTTCGGGGTTTGTGTTTACTTTGGGCGACGGTGCCATCGGTTGGAGAAGTGCGAAGCAAGATTGCACTTCGGATTCAACGATGGAGGCTGAGTATGTGGTAGCTAGTGATGCTTCAAAAGAAGCAGTGTGGCTTCGCAAGTTCCTTGAGGATCTTGAGGTTGTTCCTGGTATGGATAAGGCGGTATCACTGTATTGTGATAACAGTGTGGTGGTAGCTAATGCTAAGGAACCAAGATTTCACAAGAAGAGTAAACATATTGATCGGAAGTATCATGTGATAAAGGACTTGGGCGGGCATGTCACGGTTTGCAAGATCGCGTCAGAGGACAATTTAGCTGATCCATTTACGAAGACACTTACAGAAAAAGTCTTCCAAAAACATGTGGAAGCTATGGGGATGCGAGATTTGCTGTATTTACTCACTTAGTGCAAGTGAAAGATTGTTAGACATATATGCCCTAAGGAGTAAAAATGTAATACGTTTTTGGAGACATTTTTATCAATAAAGAATTTATTCATTTATATATACCAAATCTTGTCCTCTTTACGTTCATATTTGTTGAATGCATGTTAAGCAAACAGTAGTCGGAGACTGTCAGTCTAAACCTTTAAGAATTGGGCATATGATAGACTGATTATGCGGAAGACACGATTCTTAAGGTGACGGTCTGAAACATATGATCTGCAATCGAGGGAATAAAGTTGGGTGCTTTATTCATATAAAGATTGTTATGTTTTCTATATCCCTATAAGGAGATGGTTTGTCTTGACCATCGGAGTTGGACTCCGTGAATAGAAACATTGGCACGTTGTAATAGGTGACGATGTGTTGGATCGGGACACAAAGTGAATTGATCTGGATTAATAATTCTGTCTTAGCAAATCGATTCACTTTAGACAATCATTTGTGTTGTATCTTAATCTTGAGATTAATAGTAGGTCTGTTATCTTGACTTGTGTCTTTTGATGTACCAAAGGGTGACACCTACATCTCTATAGTGGTATGCATGTCGGTACGTTGGAGGCATAACTCTTGATGGCGTAGACTTGTTATCATAGATATAGAATCCATAACTCCTCTTTAGGAGTAATGATATCCTCTTATATGCGTTATCCTGTAATTAAAAAACTGGAGCGCTCAACCATTTGGATATATAGGTGTGACCGAATGGTATGCTATCTTTGGATGGTAAGTTTTCTAATGGTGAGATAATGGAACGTAAGATAAAAATAATCGGGAAGGTAAGACAGAACTTGTCCTTAAGCCGATTATGGATTATCATATAGGAATACGATACACTTTGATATGTCATGGAGACTTAGCTATACGGGCTTCGTAATTCTATAAAGTTTGAGAGGGCAACTCTAAGCATTTAGTGGAGTAGCGTTGGAGTTGATAATTGTGAAATGTATATATGGGATATTGGTTTTCATAATTATCGTGAGCTTGAACTTTATAGGTCCATTTTGGTCCCCTTTGCTAGCTCACAAAATCCTGTAATGATACGGCGGGCTTTTTCAATAATTGGTGACTTATGTCGGATTTATCGAATTGGTTAAAATTTGAAAGAATCAAATAATTCATGTCTGTTTATTGGTTGAATTAATTTTGTAATAAAATTAATTTAAGATAAACTTGTTGAATTATTAGGATCGGATAATTCTTGTCTATTTATGTAACACCCGTATTTTTAACGGGCATGATTTTGTAAAATTTAATGAATAAAATGTGACTATTTAAAATTACTAAGTTGTTTACGATCATTAAAAAAAAAAATACCACTTTAGTATTTTCTTACCAAGTCTTCCTAAGAAACATTCAAAATTTACCAATACTTCTACCAATCTTGTCTCCCTAAATTATTGCTCAATTATATAGCCTTCTTCTTATTTTGCTAAAGGTATCCGAAGGGGACATTGAATTATTTTCCCTCAATTCATAAAAGACGTGGAGATATTTTCTCAACCACCTCTTTAATTATTTCCTTATCTTCTTCTATAATTCACTCCAATTGTCCCCTCAATTATGTTAGCATGATTTGCTAAAAATCTTCATGGGAGACAAGATGATATTTTCCTTTAAGACTCTTTTGTTTCTTCTTACAACTTTCCCCCGTAAACATCCCATTCCTCTTAAGCATTTTGATATCTTTTTATTTAACTATCACCACCTTCTTCTCTAGTTCTCATTCTCTCCCTTTCTCACTTCAAATTTCTAACTAAAGACATAGAGCACAAAGCTCTCTTTGTGGCCAAGACAATTATAATTCCCAACCATGATCGAGGCGGTTTTAGAGTTAATTCAAGCTTGATTGTTAACCCGAACTTTGGTGCTTTTCAAAGAAGTTTTGAGGTAGGTTTTCTTTAATCTAAACTTAGTTTTTAGTATGTATTTTCTCCATGTTTAATGCATAATTTTCGTGTTCAAAATTCATGCAAATTTCTAGTTAAGTTAACATGCATCCTTAAACATTTATGAACAAAAACTTGAGTCTTGAGTTACAACCCACAACCAACTTTTATTTTGGTTTGATGACAATGTTAGAAACATGTTAGGAATGTTTAAAACCGGTTTCCATAACTTTAAGATTGATGTTCTAATGTTGAGCTTAAAGAGCAAATTTAAGCATGTTTTCATCATTATTTACAAGAAAGGCTAGAGATATAATTTGATAATGATTTTGGTATAAAACTCATGAGAATATGTTTATTCTGATTATATAATGCATGTTGCATATTTTGGAATGGTTTTGAGATTTTAAACAAGGATAATATGCTTTAAGTTAAAGAAAAATTTGACATCCCATAAACTTTATAATACCTCTATGGGCAGTGGCTATTTCTTAAAATTCTGGAGTTAAATGAAAATGAATTTTGTAAATTGGTTTGCATATTTAAAAAGTAGACATCCTAAGCTTTCCAATGAGCTATCATGACCCTAAATCGGAGTTGTATTTTAATTTCTATGAATTTTTCAATTTTCGGATTAGAAACTAGTAAACCTGCCAGTGGTAATAAACCACCCGTCTATCTTAAGTAAACCACCTGTTAACCCGTGTGTTAATTGTAGATAGTGAACCCGCCTTTTTACAAAAGTATACCACCAAGTTGCCATGGTATACTAGCTGTTAACTTGAACCAAAAACCCAATTTTGCTCACCTTCTAGTCTCTTAATGTCTTACAACCTTTCCAATACTACCCTAAATGATTTATGAATTCTTATTAGAGACTAAAACATAAAAATTGCTTGTATGTATTTTATATTGCGTTTAAGATAAAAATTGTTTACTTGGTATTTAAAGAACAATTGCATAAAAATACTTTAATGGCACTAGTAGACGGGTTTACACATAATTCACTTATGAATGTGATTATACGTTGTGCTTTAGTTTTAATTGTCCTTATGCATGCCTTAGGGTCAAGGATGTGTGGAGCTAACGTTGATTAATTCCGAGAATAAAAGTTTGTTGTTAAGCTTTGAAGGTAGGGATTCTATTACTCATCTTTTGTGAGGTTTTGGTAAATTAAATTTGATTGTTTTATATTGTAAAATATGTATATTGTATAGCGATAAATATAATGATTTGACATATGTTATAAATTGAGAAGCATGGTTAGGAAATTGACTCTATAAATATAAATTGAATACAAAGGAATAGTGAGATGTAAAAAGGGCAACGGTTACGTCCTTGGGCACGAATACCCTAAAAGGAAAAATAGGGGGAAGGTGATGACGCTTCCTTGGGTTGAAAGTCCCAGAACATACTGTACAGGAATCGATTTGGTGAGGACTCGGGGCTTGATGTCCCCTCACCGGAACACCCTTGAAATGTTTATAGGGTGATCAAGTACGCCCATTTGGGTTTCGATGAGTTGAGTGATACTCAATTTAACATGGATACCTAGGAACAATGATGATTGGTAATATTTGTATAAATGTGTAATTATGACACTTGGTAATGATTAACTACGGTATCCATAAGATGTGATCATAATAAACCTCATAATCTGGAATATGATGTAACCTACTAACCATGCAGTTTTTAATGTGGTAATGGATAAACCATAAGGTGAGTCATGATTTCCCTACTGGGCATGTCGATGCTCATCCCTATCATATCTTCATATCTCAGGTGGAACTCAGTGCAACATATTTGAAGAGGAATAAGCGAAAACAATCTTGCTGTTTTCGTGTTAGAAGACCCTGTTTAATTACAACTTATCTACAACATGTAAGAGTTGTATTATTTTTTTTTATGGCTGTGTTAAGTTATTTGGGAATTGTACTATGGTGATGATGACTGTAATTATATATATTTGGTGCTACACTAAAAACTGTGGTTTGTATTTAAAACGTTTATTTTTATTTTTCTTGTTGTTTAAAGACCCATGGGCATTGTTTAATTGATTTAAATAATATAAAATTTAAAATTATTTTTATTTATTTAAAACTGTTAACCCCCACATAGGGGTGTTACAGAATTTTTGGTATCAGAGCCTAGGTTCGATTAACCTAGGGGGTATAGCACCACCTTAAAAATTAATCTTTGGGAATGGTTTTAAAGTTAGGTGTTAATGTCATCATCATTTGGTACTGATCCTAGTTAAATTTTCGCAGCCAGTAGAAACTATGCCACCAAGACGTCAAATGCAATCGTCTGAGCTGTCACAACCGGTTGAACATGCTCAAGAAGTTGAGCAACCGGAACCGATGGAACAAGCTCAAGAAGATGAGCAACTACAACATGCAACACAATCCCCGCCAGCTGCACCAGAAGTAAATAATTTAGGACAAATTCTTCAAGCATTACAAAATGTGCAAAGACCTGTGGAGGTTCGTGATCCCGAACAACGACATCTAACTCTGTTGAAGGAGTTTATGAAGCAGAAACCACCCACATTTAGTGGAGAACCTAACCCGGTCATAGCAGAACAATGGCTAAAGGCAGTCAAAAAGAAGTTGGACACCTTGAGGATTCCACGGGAGTATTGGGTTAGCTTTTCAACATATATATTTGAGGGTAAAGCCGAAGAATGGTGGGATCTTCAGAAAGACGACTATGACGTGCCGAATCTTACATGGGAGCAGTTCGAAACCATTTTTCGCAACACCTATATTCCTCAGAGCCATAGGCAAGCAATGATGCGAGAATTTGAAAACCTGGTGCAGGGAGATACAACAGTTGCTGAATACCATGCTCGATTTATAGAATTGTCTCGCTACAATCCCGGGGCTGTATCGGATCCAATGGCGAGATGCGAAAAATTTAGAAATAACCTGAGGCCGAAAATCAGACAAATGATAGCTGCTGTTCCATCAACAGATTTTCTTGATCTTGTAGCTGCGGCACAGCGGGCAGAGACAGAACTAAATAACTCCTATGGAGAGTATAAGGGTTCTGGTGGGCGTCAAAGGAAAATAAGTAAGAAAGAGAAGTCACAAGGGCAAGTCATTCAGCATAGTGGAGTGACTATTGGTGGTGGATCTTCTGGTAGTGGTCGTTTCCAACCGTATGCTTGTCATAACTGTGGACAAGTGGGACATCTGAGGAGAAATTGCCCTAACCACCCTACACAATCATCCTTTGCACCAAGGCCACAAGGAAGTCATTTTGGCTCCACTGTTTGGGGAGGGAGTCAAAATCGTGGAGCGCCTCAGCAAAACACTCCAGCTTCCCAAGTCTCAGTAACTCAACCTCGAGGGTTCCAGCCTCAGTACAACTATCAACAGCGGCCACAGGGTTCCAATTTTTATGCTAATCAGAACTTCCAACCGACTCCACAAGGCTCAATGAATCAAAGGCCATATTTTTCTGGGAGAAATAATAATATGGCTAGTAGTAGCCAAGGAAACCGAGGAAAAAGTGATAAAGGAAAAGCACTAGCACAAGCTTATGCAATTACGGCTACAGCTGGACAAGCAAAACAGGCTGATCACTCAGTTGTAGACGGTATGATTCACGTGTCTCATTCTTGGGCTCATGTATTATTTGACACTGGTGCCACTCATTCATTTATATCTATGTTATTTGCTTCCGTACTACAATTAGAAACTGAGACATGTAGTTCATCATTAACCCTTAGTACACCAATGGGCGGGATAGTTGAAGTATCCATAATTTGTAAATCAGTGTGTATTGTTATAGGAGAACATAAACTATCGGCTGACCTATATGTAATAACTATGACAGAGTTTGATGTAATCTTAGGAATGGATTGGCTAACTAAATACCAGGCAATAGTAGATTGTCATAGGAAACGTGTCTCTTTATTCACCAAGAATGGACAAGTCGTCGAATTTCAGGCAAAAACAGGAACAGTGACACCAGCCCCGGTGCTAAAGGCTTGTATTGGAGGACGAAGGAATTTCACCAATCTTGGGACGATCTTTGCTTCAAATGGAGAACTAAAGAAGAGTGACCTATCCTCTCACACTCCTGTGGTGGACGAATTTTCAGATATTTTTCCAGATGAATTGCCCGGACTTCCGCCTAATAGAGAAATTGAGTTTGTCATCGACCTAACTCAAGGAGCAACGCCTGTTTCTATCGCTCCGTATCGAATGGCACCTGCTGAGAAAGTGGAATTGAGGAAGCAGTTGGACGAATTACTGGAAAAAGGATTTATTCGACCAAGTACATCACCTTGGGGAGCTCCAGTACTTTTTGTGAAGAAACATGACGGATCGTTGAGGCTCTGTGTCGATTATCGCCAGCTTAATCGATTGACTATCAAGAACAAGTACCCTCTACCCCGAATTGATGAGTTGTTCGATCAGTTAGGAGGATCTTGCTATTTCTCAAAGATTGACTTACGATCCGGATATCACCAACTGAAGATAAGAGAAGAGGACATTCCAAAGACAGCTTTTCGGACTCGCTACGGTCATTTTGAGTTTCTTGTCATGCCTTTCGGGTTGACTAATGCACCAGCGGCTTTCATGGACTTGATGAACCGTGTCTTTCGACCGTACTTAGATCAATTTATCATTGTCTTCATAGATGATATCTTGATCTATTCTAAAAACGAAGAAGAACATGCTGAGCATTTGAGGATCGCTCTACAAACGTTGAGAGAACATGGTCTTTATGCAAAAAGAGAAAAATGTGATTTCTGGATGACGAAGGTCAAGTTCCTTGGACACGTTGTCTCTGAAGAAGGCATCTCAGTGGACCCCTCCAAAATTGAAGCAGTGCTAAATTGGGAACGACCAAAGAACGTGTCGGAGATTCGAAGTTTCCTCGGACTAGCTGGATACTATCGACGCTTCGTAGAGAATTTTTCAAAGATTGCTTCTCCATTAACAAAACTCACAAGGAAGAATGTCAAGTTCGTGTGGGATGATAAATGTGAAGAAGCATTTGAGGAACTGAAGCAAAGACTCACTAGTGCACCTGTGCTAATCATACCTAACAACGAGGAGCCTTACACAGTATACACTGATGCCTCAGGAAACGGTTTGGGTTGTGTGTTAATGCAGCATGGACGAGTAGTTGCCTACGCCTCACGCCAATTGAAACCCCATGAGAGGAACTACCCCACACATGATCTTGAGTTAGCTGCTGTGGTTTTCGCACTCAAAATTTGGAGATGTTATCTATATGGCGCAAAGTTCGAGCTATATTCAGATCATCAAAGTCTGAAATATTTGTTTACTCAAAAGGATCTCAATCTAAGGCAACGAAGATGGACTGAGTACATGGTGGACTATGACTTTAGTATCCAATATCATCCTGGAAAAGCAAATGCCGTGGCAGATGCTCTAAGTCGTAAGAACAACGGACGTATAGCCAGTTTAGCATTGGAAGATTGGAGACGAGTCACCATCGCCGACTTCAACTTGCAATATTATGAAGATGACGAGACAGCTTTCCTATTCAATGTGATAGCAACTCCTACGTTAATTCAGAAAGTAAAACAAGGACAATGGCACGATGAAGGATTACGTAGGGTTTGGGAGCAAATACAAAATGGAGAACAACTGGATGGATGGCAGATTGAGCCAGAAGGATTTTTACTTTACAAAGGAAGATTAGTTGTTCCAGAGGATCCATATCTCAGGCATGCGGTGCTAGATGAGGCTCACCGTTCAAAGTTTGTTATTCATCCTGGAAGCACAAAAATGTATATGGATCTAAAACGACAATACTGGTGGCGAGGAATGAAACGAGATGTAGCAACCTTTGTCTCTAAGTGCATGACGTGCCAACAGGTTAAAGCGGAACATCAAAAGCCTGGAGGCGAGTTTAGGAGCTTACCTATTCCAGAATGGAAGTGGGACCATGTGACAATGGACTTTGTTACTGGATTTCCTAAGACTCAAATAGGGCATGACGCCGTTTGGGTAATTGTAGATCGTTTAACTAAGACAGCCCACTTCATCCCAATCAGAACTAGTTATAGTGTCTCAAAATTATGTCAATTATACGTGGAAAAGGTAGTGACATTGCATGGAGTGCCAATGTCAATAGTTTCCGATAGAGATACACGTTTCACGTCGAAATTTTGGAGAGGATTGCAGAGGGCCTTGGGAACTCAATTGAATTTTAGTACAGCTTTTCATCCTCAAACAGATGGACAATCTGAACGTGTCATTCAGATTCTCGAGGATATGCTTCGGGCTTGTGTGCTGGACTTTGGAACAAATTGGGCTGCACAGCTGCCATATGTTGAATTCGCATATAACAACAGTTACCAAGCAAGTATTAGAATGGCTCCATATGAGGCCTTATATGGTAGACCTTGTAGATCTCCATTGTGTTGGGCTGAAAAGGAAGAGCGTCTTGAACTTGGGCCTCAGTTTATCAGAGAAACAACGGACAAGATCCAGATTATTCGCGAACGTCTTCAGACAGCTCAAAGTCGACAAAAGAGTTATGCAGATAAGAGGAGGCGACCTTTAGAGTTCATGATTGGAGACTTTGTGTTCTTAAAAGTGAAACCAAAACGAGGTGTATCTCGATTTGGTGTTAAAGGAAAGTTAGCACCAAGGTATACAGGACCGTTTGAGATTGTGGAACGCATTGGAACGTTGGCATACCGTTTAGACCTACCACTACAATTGTCTCATGTACATAATGTGTTTCATGTATCGATGTTGAGAAAGTATGAACCCAACCCTTCACATGTGATCATGTGGACAGATGTGCCGATTCAAGGAGATACGAATTATGAAGAAATTCCAGTTCAAATACTGGATCATGAAATAAAAATATTACGTCGTCGTGAAATTCCTCTGGTGAAAGTGATGTGGCAACACCATGATGTGGAGGAAGCCACATGGGAACTTGAATCTGAAATGAGAGAAAAGTATCCACATTTGTTTTAACATTGTAATCAGTGTAAGAAATTTCGAGGACGAAATTTTTTATAGGAGGGGAGAGCTGTAACACCCGTATTTTTAACGGGCATGATTTTGTAAAATTTAATGAATAAAATGTGACTATTTAAAATTACTAAGTTGTTTACGATCATTAAAAAAAAAATACCACTTTAGTATTTTCTTACCAAGTCTTCCTAAGAAACATTCAAAATTTACCAATACTTCTACCAATCTTGTCTCCCTAAATTATTGCTCAATTATATAGCCTTCTTCTTATTTTGCTAAAGGTATCCGAAGGGGACATTGAATTATTTTCCCTCAATTCATAAAAGACGTGGAGATATTTTCTCAACCACCTCTTTAATTATTTCCTTATCTTCTTCTATAATTCACTCCAATTGTCCCCTCAATTATGTTAGCATGATTTGCTAAAAATCTTCATGGGAGACAAGATGATATTTTCCTTTAAGACTCTTTTGTTTCTTCTTACAACTTTCCCCCGTAAACATCTCATTCCTCTTAAGCATTTTGATATCTTTTTATTTAACTATCACCACCTTCTTCTCTAGTTCTCATTCTCTCCCTTTCTCACTTCAAATTTCTAACTAAAGACATAGAGCACAAAGCTCTCTTTGTGGCCAAGACAATTATAATTCCCAACCATGATCGAGGCGGTTTTAGAGTTAATTCAAGCTTGATTGTTAACCCGAACTTTGGTGCTTTTCAAAGAAGTTTTGAGGTAGGTTTTCTTTAATCTAAACTTAGTTTTTAGTATGTATTTTCTCCATGTTTAATGCATAATTTTCGTGTTCAAAATTCATGCAAATTTCTAGTTAAGTTAACATGCATCCTTAAACATTTATGAACAAAAACTTGAGTCTTGAGTTACAACCCACAACCAACTTTTATTTTGGTTTGATGACAATGTTAGAAACATGTTAGGAATGTTTAAAACCGGTTTCCATAACTTTAAGATTGATGTTCTAATGTTTTGAGCTTAAAGAGCAAATTTAAGCATGTTTTCATCATTATTTACAAGAAAGGCTAGAGATATAATTTGATAATGATTTTGGTATAAAACTCATGAGAATATGTTTATTCTGATTATATAATGCATGTTGCATATTTTGGAATGGTTTTGAGATTTTAAACAAGGATAATATGCTTTAAGTTAAAGAAAAATTTGACATCCCATAAACTTTATAATACCTCTATGCGCAGTGGCTATTTCTTAAAATTCTGGAGTTAAATGAAAATGAATTTTGTAAATTGGTTTGCATATTTAAAAAGTAGACATCCTAAGCTTTCCAATGAGCTATCATGACCCTAAATCGGAGTTGTATTTTAATTTCTATGAATTTTTCAATTTTCGGATTAGAAACTAGTAAACCTGCCAGTGGTAATAAACCACCCGTCTATCTTAAGTAAACCACCTGTTAACCCGTGTGTTAATTGTAGATAGTGAACCCGCCTTTTTACAAAAGTATACCACCAAGTTGCCATGGTATACTAGCTGTTAACTTGAACCAAAAACCCAATTTTGCTCACCTTCTAGTCTCTTAATGTCTTACAACCTTTCCAATACTACCCTAAATGATTTATGAATTCTTATTAGAGACTAAAACATAAAAATTGCTTGTATGTATTTTATATTGCGTTTAAGATAAAAATTGTTTACTTGGTATTTAAAGAACAATTGCATAAAAATACTTTAATGGCACTAGTAGACGGGTTTACACATAATTCACTTATGAATGTGATTATACGTTGTGCTTTAGTTTTAATTGTCCTTATGCATGCCTTAGGGTCAAGGATGTGTGGAGCTAACGTTGATTAATTCCGAGAATAAAAGTTTGTTGTTAAGCTTTGAAGGTAGGGATTCTATTACTCATCTTTTGTGAGGTTTTGGTAAATTAAATTTGATTGTTTTATATTGTAAAATATGTATATTGTATAGCGATAAATATAATGATTTGACATATGTTATAAATTGAGAAGCATGGTTAGGAAATTGACTCTATAAATATAAATTGAATACAAAGGAATAGTGAGATGTAAAAAGGGCAACGGTTACGTCCTTGGGCACGAATACCCTAAAAGGAAAAATAGGGGGAAGGTGATGACGCTTCCTTGGGTTGAAAGTCCCAGAACATACTGTACAGGAATCGATTTGGTGAGGACTCGGGGCTTGATGTCCCCTCACCGGAACACCCTTGAAATGTTTATAGGGTGATCAAGTACGCCCATTTGGGTTTCGATGAGTTGAGTGATACTCAATTTAACATGGATACCTAGGAACAATGATGATTGGTAATATTTGTATAAATGTGTAATTATGACACTTGGTAATGATTAACTACGGTATCCATAAGATGTGATCATAATAAACCTCATAATCTGGAATATGATGTAACCTACTAACCATGCAGTTTTTAATGTGGTAATGGATAAACCATAAGGTGAGTCATGATTTCCCTACTGGGCATGTCGATGCTCATCCCTATCATATCTTCATATCTCAGGTGGAACTCAGTGCAACATATTTGAAGAGGAATAAGCGAAAACAATCTTGCTGTTTTCGTGTTAGAAGACCCTGTTTAATTACAACTTATCTACAACATGTAAGAGTTGTATTATTTTTTTTTATGGCTGTGTTAAGTTATTTGGGAATTGTACTATGGTGATGATGACTGTAATTATATATATTTGGTGCTACACTAAAAACTGTGGTTTGTATTTAAAACGTTTATTTTTATTTTTCTTGTTGTTTAAAGACCCATGGGCATTGTTTAATTGATTTAAATAATATAAAATTTAAAATTATTTTTATTTATTTAAAACTGTTAACCCCCACATAGGGGTATTACAATTTATCGGTTGATTTAATTGGATAAATTAAATCAAGATAAACTTGTAGAATTATTATGAATTGATTTATTTTCTTAGAGATCATCTTGATAAAGTTTGTTTTGATCAGATAACTTCTCTATTGGGTTATTTAAATCAAAACTGAGACTTTATCCTATGGAATCTCAGGTGGAAAATAAAAGATTCGCGGAAATATTTACGTGGCAATTCAGCCTGCCGATCTACGTGTTCGGCCTGTCGATCAGCGAGAGATAAGATTACGCGTTTTCACACGGATATTATCAGATATTGATCCGAACTTAATTCTGTTTTGAGTTTTTGAGACCTAATTTGATAAGGACTGACCCCATGACCAATCGCTATATAAAGGGAGTAAGTCTCATGAGTTACTTAGATCAATTGAGAGATTAAGAGTGATACTCTTTTGGTGAGCATCTAAAAACTCCCTGAGAGCTTTTGTTCACAAATCATGAAAACTAGCTTTGGGTTCTCTTGATTGGTGGGAAGGAGAGTCACCGATGGAAGAGCTATATGTGTGAGCCCACACTCACTCCGGTTGTGGATAGAGAATAGCAAAGAAGACCAGTTGGTTGAGGCTCTTCTGGAACATTACTTCTCTTCACGGGTTGCGGAGGTTCTTCAGCACACAAAGGTTAGTAAGATCTGTTTAATTTATACACATAGCATGTCAAACTTGTGTTTTGGAAAAATACTCTGATGTTAAAATTTTTAAAAAATTCCCATTGCGCACCTCACACTATTTTTTCCAACACAACTTTCCTTTCTAGCAGGTGATGTTTGTTCCATCAAACCAATTGAGTTGAACATTTGGAAAGAGGCCATATTCTTTTGAACCTCCAGTATGGTGACTAAAACCTTTAAGATTGTTAGAGAATTTGTTGGTAGAACAATAAATGAAGGTTAAGAAAATCTAGAAACAATAATGGGTTTGAGACGTATAGGAATACTTTCCCTAAATGTTTTATTTGCCTAGACTATTTTGTTTGCTAATGGGTTATAACGGCACATTACCCCAAAGATACAACAATCTTTTGAATGCAATATCTAACAATAATACTGTACTCCAGAAAAAGATTGAAACCTATAAATGTTCTAGAGATTTAGTAAAATACAAGAGGGTGTTACTTCATGAACCAATACAATCATTGCAACACATGCAGCCATTCACACAAAGATATCTTTGCATTGTAAAGGCGTCTCCTCATGTAGCATCTCTTCTATTACAATTGATATATCTGTTGGTGATAAGCATTCAAGTTTCTAGAAATATACAAGCAATAAACATATTGGTTTGAAACAACACGCAGACACATTAGGGCCGTTTGGTGTTATTTTCAAAATAGGTAAAAATATTTTTATTTTAGAAAATGGGAATTTTTAGAAATTTTGCTGAGAATGTTTTTAAAATTTTTGTCTCGAAAAACATGCAAAAATATTTCCAAAAATTCTAAGAATGAAACCAAACGGGGCCATTATTTTAAGTGACAATAGCTTTATAATTTTAATTAATAATAGAAAGCTTTGAAAATTTTTACCAACCTTTTGAAGACCTATCAGGGTATCCTAGCTTTCCTCTTTGACACCATGATCTTCCAATCTATGCCTCCACACCAATGGAAAGATGAGTGGGTGTCAAATTACAAGAATGAATTTACCTCACACTTTTCTAGATCTGTTATGTACTCAACACATAATATAGCAGACTTCTTTTTTTCAAAGAAGAACTATAAGTTTTTCTCTCTGTGAAAGTTACGTGAAAAAGATTGATCTGTAGAAATAATTGTTATCACTACCTTTTTATATTTGAGTAGTTAGTTATTTTTCAATTAGTTTATTTTTTAAAAATGTAAAGAACGCTTACATTCTTTTAATATATATATATATATATATATGATAAAATCTTATATGTATATATATAAGATTTGGTTCAAAACCATATATATATATATATATATATATATATATATATCTAAATTCAAAAATAAATCATATTTATTTAAAATTAGATTTTTAAATTAGTCAATTACTTATTTAATTTTGTGTCAAAATAGGAAAAGACAAAAAGGTGGTCCTACCACACATGTGTCACACACAAAATTAAAATTATATTCAAATAATCTTATTATTCAAATATTATTAATTAATTAATTTAAAAAACCATATTTAACTAATCTCATTAGTTAAATATAATCAATCAATAAATTAACTAATGCTCAGTTAAATTGTGACAACATTTATCACATTGCATTATGTGTTACAAAAAAATTTTCTATGTCACATCAATAATTCAAGTGTGAAATAATTAATTCAGAATTCAATAATTCTAAATTAAATATGTACAATTCATTCTATGCATTAAATCCATATAGTGTTATAGAGGTGGTATTGGGGGATCTATGGACCTATAACTTAAGCTTTAATAAATTTGACAATTAATCAAACTCTTTAATTAATGCGCTAAATTTATTAGTTTTAGTGTTACTCTACTAAAAACCTGAAACTAAACTCTTGATATTATAGTGAAAATTACTCAAAAAAAAAATTAGTGAGCAGTCCATTGATATAATCATTACATATAAGTCATCCTCCATAAATAGTTCATAATAAGAGCTAGGTTCAATTTCTGTTTACCTCTCTTATTATATCTTTATCTTTGAGTTTTAATAATTCTCTAATGAATAGTTAATTCATAATCTTATTATGAACGAGCACTCTACGGTTCAAACCTCGAATTATCACTCAAGAGAACTATTTTTTGAACTTCCATAAAGAAGGAATGGATTCCATATCTGTATAATATTATTCCCAGCCATTTATTACATTATGTTTCCAAGATGCTAAGTTATGATCCATATTTAGAAAAATCTTACCATGTAAGTCAAAAAACATAATGTCATAAATAGGAGTCTAATATATACTCAGGATTAAGACTGTCAAATATATGATCATCATAGTGATAAATTTGAATACTCTATTCATAACGGATGATTATTAGAGATTTATAATTTATCCGGTCAAGTCCTATATAATCTCGTTATATAAAGTACTTTCAATCCAATGTCTTTACATTAATAGCCCGGATAAGACTATTTCATTCTACATGAGATTGGACCATACTTTTAATATTTAATTAAAGATCCCAAACTTTAATTAATTATTACAGACTATTTAGATTATTATCTATAAATTTTATCCCTAAGCATATAACGGTTATATGCTAAATTTATAGCTACATAAATAATCATGGAATTTTCTTGATGTTTATAAAAGATGCATAATACATATAAGCAACCAAAATAATTATAAATGTCACTTTATTTATTTATTAATAATATGTACAATGTCACAGCTTTTAGGACACCAAACCCAACAACCTCTCACTTGCCCTAAAGCAGGTGAGATATGTCTCTAAGACCCAAGCCTTCCAAGTGTCCCTCGAAGCTCTTTATAGGTAACATCTTGGTGAAAGGGTCAGCAAGGTTGTTTTTCGACACTATCTTCACAACTTTCACATCGCTTCGATGCACTATTTCTTTGATCAAATGATACTTTCGCTCTATACGCTTTCCTCTTTTGTGGCTTCTAGGTTCTCTGGAATTTGTCACTGCACCACTGTTATGACAATATAGTATGAGTGGTTTATCCATGTCTAGAACGACTTCTAGATTATTTAAGAACTTACGAAGCCAAACAGCTTCTTTAGTTGGTTCACAAGCAGCCACATATTTAGCTTCCATAGTCGAATCATAAATACATGATTGTTTAGTGCTTCTCCAAACTATGGCTCCACCACCAAAAGTAAACACTAATCTAGACGTAGATTTACGTACGTCTTTGTCTAACTGAAAATCAAAATCAGTGTATCCGTGGGAATCAAATTCTCACCAGAATATACTAGCATATAGTTTCTCGTTCTCCTGAGATACTTGAGAATGTGCTTAACCTCCACCCAATGATCAAATCTTGGGTTGGATCGATATCGACTGACTATACCCACGCATAGCAAATGTCAGGTCTTGTACACAACCTGGCATACATTAGACTTGCCACTGCAGATGCATAGGGTACCCGTCTCATGTTTTCTTCCTCTTGAGGTGTCTTAGGACATTGCTCTTTTGAAAGATAAACTCCATGACGTGTAGGTAAATTACTTTTCTTGGAGTTTTACATCAAAAATCTGATAAGCACCTTATCGATGTACGATGCCTGAGACAGTGCCAACAGTTTGTTCTTGCGATCTCTTATAAGTTGGATTCCAAGAACATAACTTGCCTCTCCCAAATATTTCATTTGGAATTGGTTGGCAAGCCATTTCTTTACATTAGATAATATCCCTACATCATTCCCAATGAGTAGGATATCATCTACATAAAGAACTAAGAAGACCACCTTCTTATTTTTGATGTACTTGTATACACAAGGTTCATCAATATTTTGATCAAAACCATAAGACTTAATCACCACATCAAATCTCAAGTTCCAAGATCTTGAAGCTTGCTTGAGTCCATAGATGTACCTTTACAACTTGCAAACTTTTTGCTCTTGACCTTTGACTACAAACCCTACTGGTTGTGCCATATAGATGTTTTCCTCAAGATAGCCATTCAAAAAGGCAGTCTTGACATCCATTTGCCATATCTCATAATCAAGACATGCAGCAATGGATAAAAGAATCCAAATGGATTTAAGCATAGCTACGGGCGAGAAAGTTTCTTCAGAGTCAACACCCTCCTTTTAGGTATAACCCTTTGCCACAAGCCTAGCTTTGAAAGTCTTAACTTTCCCATCCACTCCTCTTTTCTTCTTGTAAATCCATTTGCACCCTATGGGTTTTATCCCTTCGGGTAGATCTACAAGTTCCTAGACTGAATTGGAGTACATGGACTCCATTTCAAGGTTCATAGCCTCCAACCATTTCTCTTTTTTAGAATCATCCATTGCATGACGATATGTCAATGGATCATTCTCACCGTTATCAGAGATAGTAACATGTGCTTCTCCAATTTTCCTGTAGCGAGAAGGTGGTCTCACAACTCTCCCACTACGTCGAGGTGGTATGACATTCTAATCTGAAAATGCGATCTTCTTATTTTGTCCTTTGACAACAGTTGTCGGTTGCATTTTGATCTGATTAGAAAGTAATTCTTCAAGTACAACTTTCCTACGAGGTTTATAGTTTGTCATATAATCATTCTCTAGAAAAATGGCATTTGTTGATACAATACTTTCTTTTCTTATGGACTATAAAACAAACCTCCCCTCTTTCCTTTTGGAAATCCTACAAACAAGCATACTTCAGAACGTGGTTCCAGCTTCCCAGTCTTTCCTTTTAGCACATGTGCTAGACACCCCCATATACGGATATGTTGCATACTAGGTTTGCGACCATTCCATAACTCTAGAGGTGTTTTTAGAATAGACTTAGATGGAACTATGTTTAGAAGATATACTGCAGTTTGTAGCGTGTATCCCTAAAATGAAATGGGTAATGATGAGTAGTTGAGCCTGGATCTCACCATATCAAGCAACGTCCGATTTCTTCTCTCTACAACACCATTTTGTTGTGGTGTTCCAGGTGCGGTAAGTTGTGATAGAATACCATGTTCTATCATATAGTCCTTGAATTCAGTATCAAGGTATTTCCCTTATCGATCAGATCGAAGAGTCTTCACCGACCTTCCTAATTGCTTTTCAGCTTCTGCTTGGAATTCTTTAAACTTTCCAAAAGTCTCAGATTTCCTTTGCATTAGATACATGTATCCATACCTCGAATAATCATCAATAAATATGACGAAGTATTCGTAACCACCACGTGCTTGTACATTCAATGGACCGCAGACATCTGAATGTATTAGATCAAGTGATTCCTTGGCCCTTTCGCCTTTTGCAGAAAAAGGCCTTTTAGTCATTTTACCTTCAAGACAAGATTCACAAACTGGTAGAGAACTAACTTTTAGTTCTCTTAAAGGACCATCCTTTACTAGTCTGCTAATTCTGTCAAGGTTAACATAACCTAATCTAAGGTGCCATAGGTATGTTTCATCGTCAAAAGAAATCTTTTGCTTCTTGGGTTTTGGTTGCTCAACTTTGAACATTTCGGCACAGTGATTTTTCGTTGGGCCTTAAAGTGTAAAGCCCATTTTTCATATGTGTAGAACAAATATCCAAACCATTTCTAGAAATATTAACATAATTATTATTAACAGAAACATTAAACATTTGTTCAAACAACGTGGAAACAAAAATCAAATTTCTACAAAAACTAGGAATGTAATAAACATTGTCCAAAATTAAAAACTTATTTCCAAAATAAAGTTTTATAATTCCCACTGTTCTTGCCGAAACAACCGCTCCTGTCCTCGTCGGCAAGCTCCCTTGAAGAACTAAGCATCTGTAAAGAAGAACAAACATGGTTAGTTGCACCTAAATTAATTATCCAGGGTGAAGTATCATCTTTAACTAAACAAGCTTCTGAAACGAGTAAATCTAATTTACCGTTGTTCTTCTTCTCTTTGAGCTCCTGAAGATACTTCTTGCAGTTTTTCTTCCAGTGCCCAACCACGCCGCAATGGAAACATTTTCCTTTAGGCTTTTTTTGCTTTGAGCTCTTTTTTTTGTTGCTTTTGTTCATCTTAGGTTGCCCTCCATTCTTAAACTTACCACTTCCTTCAGTTCTCTTCCTCTTCCTATTCTTTCGAGTAGAAGAGGAGGGTTGAGCTTCTGCAATATTTGTCTCAGCTTCTTTAGTCTTTTCTTTTGAAATAGACTCGAAGGTTTGCAGCTCATTAAGCAACTCAGTCATGTTATATTTCAGCTTGTTCATAAAATAGTTGCTTTGAATTGAAGGAACGTAGGGGAGAGGATTTCCAAAATCATCCCCACTTGTGTGGCTTCATCTACCACTGCCCTGTTCACCTTAGCCTCATGAAGATAGTTAACCATGCTGAGAACATGTTCTCTGACTGAAATCACTGCCTTCATTTTTGCATTCATTACCGCCTTAACGGCTTCATGGGGTGCCTTTTTAGAAGGTTTGCCAAACATGTCTTGTACAGACTACATTCTCATAAGCAATTCCATGCTTTCGTGCTTTATCCTAAGCACATCAGACATGTCAGCCAAAAGGAAACAGTGGGCCTCGTTGTTTGCCTCGATCCAACAATCATATGCTTCTCGTACATTATGAGGGACATTGGCAGTAGGCGATGGAGGACATTCTTCTGTCATGACAAACTTATAATTTTCGCAAATTAGTATAATGTTCGTGTTATTCTTCCACTTGACAAAATTATCTCCGGTTAATTTTTCATTTGAGAGAATAGCGATAATTGGATTAGACATTGTTGTTGTAATAAATAAATAAAATGACATAAATTAAATGGTTGCATGAGCATCATATATATATGTATTGGAATAGTAAACATGATGCATGATGCATATGGAAAAACACAAAAAATATATTTTACTAATTCTACGATTATTCAATTTTAATAAATAAAGTGTCGTCCTAGGGTTTGTCAAATAACTTATGAATTAAATTGAGACATTCTCAACTAATAAATATATTCGAAATATCTCATATTTTCTATATTTATTAATAACCGTTTATTTTGATCAAGATATAATTGACAAATTATATCCTTATGACTGTGACCCACTATTTTAGATTTTAACAACTTAACTCAAAATTACCGCCGTAGGGCATGTTAATTTTGAAATACATTGTAAAATCTTATCACTTGAAAGCCAACCTTATTATTGATTTAAATGGACACCCTACGTTGGGAGGACGAAATTATAGCGTCGCAAGGCGCCACCTAAATCTCACAGTGTTGTGCTAATGGTGGAGACCGTAGGTTATATTGTCATATTACCTTCTCTCACTCATTATTTTAAAAAGATGTGTTTTACCACTCATTATTTTAAAAAGACGTGTTTTATCTTATAAAACATCCAATGTTTCATAATTCTAGTAAATAAAAACAATTTTTAATTACTAGCTTATATTGTGTGTTAATAGAATCCCATCCTCTTTATACTTAACTAAATTACCAGATTTTCTAAAAATCTAAATTTATTATTAATGTCTAAGCTACCAAACAATAAACAATTAAAAATTAGATAACTTAAAACTAATGTGAATTTTACCAAGTTTTAACTATTAAAACTAAAATCACATTATTTGGTTGATTAAAAAATAGATTAAAATTCTATAAAACCAACCCAATTAATTTAATTCTAACACATATTAAATCATTTTATAAATAACTTTATACACAATGAAATAATATGCAAGTATATGCATGTCATGTTATAATAACTATATGTGGGCACTTTTCTAGATTACATGTTATAATGCATGAATTAATAAAATAATGTTATAAAACTAAAATCATATTATTTGGTTGATTAATAAAATAGATTAAAATTCTATAAAACCAACCCAATTAATTTAATTCTAACACATATTAAATCATTTTATAAACAACTTTATACACAATGAAATAATATGCAAGTATATGCATGTCATGTTATAATAACTATATGTGGGCACTTTTCTAGATTACATGTTATAATGCATGAACATATTATCACAATCATCATATGAAAATAAAACACACAATAAACAGTGGATTTTTGACCAGGTCTTTTTGGATAATTAATTACAACCCATAAAAAAAATAAAAAAAATTACAGGGGTCTTTTTGTAACAACATAATTCCCTACCCCAATGTTAATGGATGTCACCGCGTGGATTACCATTAGAAACCCCTAGTTTACGTGTTAAAAAATATGTGGCCCATGTTATACTGAGCCCAGCAATCCACTGGGATACTCAAAGTAACCAAGCCTACTTCTTCTTCTTCTTTACGACTTCTCCAGCAGTTGCAGCTTCATCTGCATCGGTCTCTGCTAAAACTCTGAGCATAGTCATCGCGGCCGTTGCTCTATTCCGATGACTGCAACATCCACCGGCGAGAGCATCTTAATGGTGCCAACGAGCCAGATGCACGGCAGTCCTTCCCGTTTCTCCTCCACGGGATTGCAGTAAGAATGCCTAGCCATGGTGTCCTACACACGGGGCATCACCGTGCTTCCGTCTATCCGCAGGCGGCGTCCTTGGATGCTGCATCGTCAAGCCAAGAGGATGAGCGAGTCATAGCTGTTTTGAGGCGGCCGAGCGTCGCTGCGCCCAAGGCCGAATCCCCTCCAAGCCTTCATCGAAGTCCAACTCCGGTTAGTATGTGTTTCAGCGGTAGTTGGCGGTTGATGCATCTTAATGGAGATTAAAAAAAATGTAGGCGAGTTCACAGTTTGAACATTCGTGATCCAAGTTGCAGCAAGAGGAAAAAAAATAGTTGCTGGGATGCACAGGTGATGTGCATGTAAAAAAAAAAAAACTTACACATTAATTTATTTAAAAGCTTTTTCATGTGGAGCTTGTAAAGCACAGATCAACTTTTCACCTTTTTTTGTTTAATTATATTAATAGTTGTTTCCAATTTATGCATCACGTGCATTAAATGCACATTAATGAAGGCAACTTTTATGGACATGCAAGTATAGATAAGTGGAAGAAATAATAATAACAATTACAAAAAGTCTATGTCTTCTCACCGGCTTACATAAATTTGACCTAATTAAATAAAAAATAAAATATCAATTCAAAATGACTATATAATTAACGATCAAAAATCCATTCATAAAATAACTATTATCACATGAACAAAAATTACAAAGATGCAAAGTGTCCATAAACATGCATCAAAAACATGATATTATCAAAATAAAATCATATTGATTAAAATTATATATGTTATAACCCGCTCTGATGTCATTTGTTGAAATAAAATATGAAAACGCAACGGAAGAGATAGGATCGTTGACAAACAAAAATTTTCTAAAAACTTTGTTAATCAAAAATAGCTATATAATTTTAATTAATAATAGAAAGCTTTGAGAATTTTTACCAACCTTTTGAAGACCTATCAAGGTATCCTAACTTTCCTCTTTAACACCACGATCTTTCAATCTAGGCCTCCACACCAATGGAAAGACGAGTGAGCATCAAACTGTAAGAATGAATTTACCTCACATTTTTCTAGATCTGTTATGTACTCAACACATGAGATAGCAGACTTTTTTTTTTCAAAGAAAAACTCTCAATTTTTCTCTTTGTGAAAGTTACGTGAAAAATATTGATCTACAGAGATAACTGTTATTTCTACCTTCTATAACTAAGCAATTAGTTATTTTTCAATTAGTTTATTTTTTAAAATATAAAGAACGTTTACGTTCTTTTAATATATATATATATATATAATAAAATCTTATATATATATATATATATATATATATAGGATTTGGTTCAAAACCATATATATCTATATATCTAAATTCAAAAATAAATCATATTTATTTAAAATTATATTTTTTAATTAATCAATTAATTATTTAATTTTGTGTCAAAATAGGAAAAGACAAAAAGGTGGTCCTACCACACATGTGTCACACACAAAATTAAAATTATATTCAAATAATCTTATTATTCAAATATTATTAATTAATTAATTTAAAAAACCATATTTAACTAATCTCATTAGTTAAATATAATCAATCAATAAATTAACCAATGCTTAGTTAAATTGTGACAATATTTATTGTCACAACCTGCCTTTTTGGGCTATAATAAAACTCTTTCTTACGTTCCTAAGGGCAAAAATTTAGGAATTTTTTAAAAAAAAAAAACGGGAATAAATAATTTGCTTACATTAACTTTGGTAACTCTCAAAATGCTTTCACATACTTGTATTTACATAATTAATAATTTCACTTTTACAACATCTTTCTTTTAAACATTTCATTTCAAAATAACTTTTAACATACACAGCGGAAAACATTACAGCAGCGGACTCCATACCCAATCTGCACACCATCCACCCCTCCGCCAGCTCACCATTTGAACTTATTCTGACCTTCTCGTCGGAATACCTACAACATGAAATACTTAATGCGCTAACGCCCAGTAAGTCCCATAAATCCCACATGGATATTCACATGAATGCATGAATCAATTATGCTTTCTTATAAACTTTCTTTATCCTCATCATTTCTTATCTTTACTAGGGCCCAAGTGTTCGTACCATTGCATAATTTCATTTAGGTCTACGTAACACGGTGACCGTAACATATCCTTTAAACTCCCCTTGAGTTAGGAGTCGGTACGACACTTTTCTTAATTTCTGGTGATACATTTACCAGTCCATTTATTATGGTTGACATACCATGCATGAAGTGATAATCACATATTATCCATGAAATATAAATTCTCTTGCATAGCATAGTACACACAAGTACTTACTTTATATACTCACTGGTACACATTAATATACGTACAGATATATAGCATAATGTATTCACAGGTACTTAACATAAAATATACACACAGATACCTACTTTATACATACTCAAGTATTTATGATTGTACACACAAGTACGAAATCATGATACACATGCTCATTTTCATTATTGTACACACAAGTACATAACATATTATACACACAGGTACAAAATCATGATACACATGATCATTTTCATTATTGTACACACATGTACATAACATATTATACACGCTGGTATCCATTCGTATGCTCACAATTATTCATACATGACTATACCCCTAGGTATTCATATCATGGCAAACATACAAGTTTACACTTAATTATACTCACAGGTATACATATACATACATTTCTTTCTAAACTTACATTTCATACTGTAGGTGGGAATGGTACTTACTTGATGCAAATGTCGGGCAACTTAGGCTCGATTTCCCTTCTCCTAGACTCCTAGGATCCTGTTGGCCAATTACAAAGCCATTAGCCAAATTCCACTATGTTTCGATACGAAACATCCGTTAGTTAATAAATTGAGTTGCATTACTATGTACAACTCTAAAAACCACTGTTTTTTTCTTATTTCTATCTAACTTTACCCTATCGTTTCTAACGAAGGGCGGGAACCTTTCTAGTCATTTTATTATCCCATTGGAAACATTTCAAAGCGGTTCGGGTTATTTGAACAAAAATGACGATTTTGCCCTTCGTGGGTCCACTAACCTACCCGAGCTCAATTTCGTTATTCTTATGAAAATAACCACATACTAAGTTCAAAATAACACCCTAGTGGGTCAAATCTCTTTATTTCTCAATTATGCCCCATTTTCATAAAACTTTACGGTTTAGTCCATGAACTGAAAATTTTGATGATTTTGTCCCTGGGACTAAAATTTACTTCTTTGCATCAAAATTTCCTATTTTTCTCTAGGATCATTTTTGCTCTAAGTACCATATTCAAAATCCTTTGGGAAATGACGCTTTTGCCCTTTTTAAAATTTTTTACAATTTTTGTAAATTCTTTGAAAAATCAAAATCTCACAAACGACTGAGTTTTTTGACGAACCATCCACGATGCCTAACAATTTCATCGAGATCTACAACTTTCGTGTTTTAACTTTCCCAAAATCTCACTGTATAAGGGTGTTTTTGGCCATTTTTTAATTCTGTCGAGAGAAATCTTTTTCTTTCAATTTAGTCCCTATGGCATTTTTACAAAAATCCATTTCAAACTTGCAATTCTACCCCTGCAGAAACCATTCCATGCCTTAATCAAAACATTCTCCTGCTAAAACATCACTTTTACTAAAACTAACATTAAATTTACAAAAATAACGCTTTTTGCAAAAACTAACATATTGCACCATAAATCAAAATTTGACAACTCAAACATGCCATACTTCACATATACATGAAATTTTAGCAAATACATGCTTAAGAACCCACATGGGTTTGAAAGAATAGAAATCAAAATAAAATCCATAAAATTTCAAAACTTTAAAATTTTAAACTTACCAAACTAACACCCTTTTGGTTTCAAGCCTTCAAAATCCCTTTGAACTCCCTCCTAAGCTTCCTTTCCATACAAAAATACCATGGATTAATTTCTCTCTTCAACCCATGAAAAATCCCTTGAAAACTCATTAAAAAGTTTAGGATTTTACCTTAAAACTTGTGGAAAATCCTTGTACTTGCTTATAAAACTTGTTTGGGGCCATTTTTGCAAAGTTTGGGGGCTGAGAAAATTTTTTTTGAAGCTTGGTTATGGCTGTCGGATCTTGGAGGAAAAGAAAAGTTGTGATAACCATGTATTAAATGCTTCCTTATCCATTTGGTGACTCATGGTAACCCATGAGTATACCACTAGGTGTCACAAGGTGATTGGGCCACTTTTCTAGACATGTGGCCCAATAGAAAACCAAGGAGTGTCCACTTTATGGAATTAAAAATTTATACTGTGTAACTTTTCAGCATATAGTATTTTTCCTATACTGCCATGGTCAAATCGATGTACTTTCTATCCTTAGACTGTATAAAAATATTTAACTTACTTTTCGTTCACTTTTGGAGGCCAATCATGACATTTTTTGTATCTACAGTTTCATTTAGCAGTATTCTTATACTGCTTTGGCCTCCTTTCTACCCCTGGTTAGGGTTTGGACAACTTCTTTGTCCTATTTATATTCTAATCATCCATTCGTTTATATCACAATTTCATAATTAATTGTGGCATGAAATTCATTTTATGGATATTATGCACAAATCTCTGAGTCATCAAACTCATAAAATTTATATTTTATAATATCCATCATTGCATCACATATGCCATAAAATTTGCAATCAATGCCGCTCATTCATATTTTATTGTAATTTTCACAAAAATTACTATTTTTACAAAATTTCACAATTTTAAGAATAAATTTATTAATTAAACCTAATTAAATATTAGGTTTCATTGATGACATTTCCTCAGTCATTACTTTATCACATTACATTATGTGTCATAGAAAATATTTTTTTATGTCACATCAATAATTCAAGTGTGAAATAATTAATTCAGAATTCAATAATTTCAAATCAAATATGTACAATTCATTTTATACATTAAATCCAATATAGTATTATAGAGATGGCATTGGGGACCTATGGACCTATAACCCAAGCTCTAATAAATTTGACAATTAATCAAACCCTTTAATTAATATGCTATATTTATTAGTTTCAGTGTTACTCCACTAAAAACCTGAAACTGAACTCTTGATATTATAGTGAAAATTACTCAAAGAAAATTGATGAACAGTCCATTGATATAATCATTACATATAAGTCATCCTCCATAAATAGTTTATAATAAGAGCTAGGTTCAATTTTCATTTACCTCTCTTATTATATCTTTATCCTTTAGTTTCAATAATTCTCTAATAAACAGTTTATTCATAATCTTATTATGAACGAGCACTCTACGGTTCAAACCTCGAATTATCACTCAAGAGAACTATTTTTCTAACTTCCATAAGGAAGGAATGGATTCCATATCTGCATAATATTATTCCAAACTATTTATTACATTATGTTTTCAAGATGTTAAGTTATGATCCGTATTTAGACAAATCTTACCACACAAGTCAAAAAACATAATGTCATAAATAGGAGTCTACTATATATCTTACCACTCAAGAGAACTATTTTTCTAACTTCCATAAGGAAGGAATGGATTCCATATCTGCATAATATTATTCCTAGCTATTTATTACATTATGTTTTCAAGATGTTAAGTTATGATCCGTATTTAGACAAATCTTACCACACAAGTCAAAAAACATAATGTCATAAATAGGAGTCTACTATGTACTCAAGATTAAGACTGTCAAATATATGATCATCATAGTGATAAATTTGAATACTCTATTTATAACGGATGATTATTAGAGATTCATAATTTCTTTAGTCAAGTCCTATATAATCTCGTTATATAAAGTACTTCTAATCCAATGTCTCTACATTTATAGCTCGAATAAGACTATTTCATTTTAAATGAGATTGAACCATACTTGTAATATTTAATTAAAGATCTTAAACTTTAATTAATTATTACAGACTATTTATATTATTATCTATAAATTTTATCGATAAGCATATAACACTTAAATGCTAAATTTATAGTTACATAAATAATCATGAAATTTTTTTGATGTTGATAAAAATTATAAATATCACTTTATTTATTTATTGACAATATGTATAATGTCACAGCTTTTACGACATCAAACCCAATAATGTGACACATGGCACCAACTCGTGGTGCCGAAGCAGCCTCGGTACTCCTTAGTGCAGCCTCGGTACTCCTTAGTGCTTGGCTCTTTGTCCCAAAGTCTTGATTGTAGATTTCTAGTGCTACAGCCTTAAATTTCAACGCTGTGACGCTAGGCACTAACTCCAAATACACCAAAAAATATGTATTTTCATATTCTTTTGTGTGTCTTAGATCTTATAACACATGAAAGATATATTCTTACACCTTTAACCTCAGCACTTGTTCAATTTTTTATAATTCTATCCGTGTTCTTTATTTGCCACCTGCCCAAGTCATCCATGATGCAAACCGGCACTAACAGGTTGCAAAAGGATAACCTAAACCAGTATACCCCTACAATGCCATCTAGACAATTTGCCTATACTTATACTAGGTTATTCTATCTAAGCATAATTAAAAACTTGAATTAAACGTGGGTGGAAGTGGAATCCTCTATATATATACACACCCGGATTTGTAAAGAAGACAGATGGGTGACAATACACCTGCTTATATATATATAGATATAGATATATCTTTCATATACGGGTTTGTAAAGTAGACAGAGGGGTGACAATACACCTGCCTTTTTTAAAAACAAAAGATATTTACATAAATTTTTTATTCAGCAAGGTGTTTCTCTAATTTCACCCAAACATAATGGACGCCAGTATAAAAGCCCTTTCTCAAAGAACCAATGTGGGCTCTAATTTAAGCAAATAAAAATAGTCACTTTGATAAAAAGAAATAAATAAAAATAATAAAAAAACTCTACGTTGTGAATTCAAAAATCCCACGTATGCTACATTTGTTTTATCATTAAAAAAGGGGGGTTGTTTCTTCCATAAGAAGTCGACGTGGTTCACATTATACTGATTGTGCACATGTTTTTCAAAAAATTTTCCCCACCTTGTAGATGTACATAAACTAAATATAGTGCTCCCTAATTGGATATTAAAAAAATAGCTTACGGTAAAACACAATTTTAAACGGTAAATTACTTAATATGAGAAAAAAAAAATCATATAATAAAATTTAATTAAAATCTCACCGAACATAAAAATAAATATTAAAAAAATTCATTTTTTTGATTTGCGCATAAACAAGTAGCCAAATGTTACGTATCCTCACGAGATAAATATCCCGTCTCTCACAGTTGGTGGGGCCCATAAGGTGAGAGGACGCCTCCTCTGGACTAATGGTGGTACTCTAGCCAATGACTTATCATTACAAATTCCACGTCAAGTTCACCTTCGCCAAATCTTGTCATGCCAACATCTCCATCGAAATAATGTAAAGAACGTACAATATGAAGTGTTTAAACAACGAAAGGCCTCCACAGAGCTTACTCTAATTTGGTGGCCATAATGTATATAAAAGGTAACAAAAGGACAACCACAATACATGGTCCTTGTTTGAACCAATTAGTTGAGCAGGAGAAGCAACAAAATTAAACCAAAAAAAAAGCTTAATATAGACAAGAAATTTAAAAAGTAGAGGACGACATTTGATATTTGGGACTTGTTTTTGAAACCCATTCCAAGTGAATTAGACCCTCCAATCGTCTTGGATGTTTCACAATCCTTACAAGAAAAAGTAGGAATCTTTAATCTTGCAATAACAAACAAAATGTTTAGCCAAACAAACGGCATCTACCCCATGAAAAAACACCATGTCATTCAAAGTAGATATTGACATATTAGCATAAACAAAAAAGAAAAGAAGCAATCTTTAGATTTAAGAAAAAGCATCCCCCAAAAATAGAAGAAAAGAAAAGAAATATAAAAAAGAGAACAAGAATGAGACAAACCCTGTATTATGGGTACCTGTTTATGTGTCTCCTAAGCTTGTGACAGGTGAATGTGCGTAAGCCTTCCAATCCCTTCTAATTCTATGCAAACCCTCTTTTTTTTTTTTTTTCTTTTTTGCTCCCTCACAATTTTTTAACTGTACAGTAATGAAGAACATGAATTCAAGACAAATATGAACCAAGGTAGATAATTTTCTAGTTCGAAAACCAAGGAGACAACTTGTCATTTCTTGCTCTTTCTGTCTTTACCATGCTGTAAAAAGGAACCTAAGCCCAAGAGCTTTGCAGTTCCTTTGGGAATGTAAGGAGGAGGCACATTAATGACAGGAATGATCCGAACACCATTTCCATAAGACCCTCCACAATTCTTCCTCAAAGGCGGCTTTTGGTGTCTCGAATATGTATTCGAGATCGAAGAAGACGACGATGATGAAGATGACCTTGTCATGGACATCAAAGGATGCTTCTGTGAAGTGCTGCTCTTATTGTTAACTTCCTTGAGGGAATTTCTCTTCTGATTAGGCACAGACCCAGTTGAATTGCTTCTAGATAAAAGAGGTAATGAGCAGAGAAGACTCCTCTTGTTCTCACAATTCAAACTGCTACTTCTCTTGAATGTTCCCCAAAAGGACTTCGACTGAGGCTTGGTCTGCTGATCCAAATGGTTGGAACCCAAAACTGCAATTTCTTTGTTCTTTTCTCTCTTTGAATTCTCAGGGTAATTAGGGAGAGGAGGCAGGGAAGAAGAGATGGGGTTTGATCTCTGTCTTGTTTTGTTACTTTTGAAGGAAGAAAAGTAAAGTTGGCCCTCTCGCGGGGTTGAATGGGAAGGATTATACCATGAGAAAAGAGCTCATCTGCTGAGGAAGACTCTTGTTCTGAGAAGCTACTAACGCTGAATTCAAAATCACAATTCATGTCCAACAGTGATGTGTCTCTTCTTCTGTGATCTTGAAGTGGCATTAAATCTGTTTGGCCAATATCGCTGGAGAAGGAAAGTCTTGGTGGGCTTGTCTCTGAGCACATAATTGAGAAACCCAAGATGAAAAAAAAGGGAAAAAAAAAAAAAGGAGAATAGAGGCACAAAAGGGATGATTTTTAATTTTGTGAAGGCAAAGGAGGGACAATATTTTGGAAGAGACGAGGGTTAGAGAAAGAAGCAAGATTCAAGGATTTGATGAAATGTGATTGGGAAAACTGACAACGATAGCTCTTCAAAAATGATGGCTTAAAAGAAGGGAAAATTTTGAGGGCATTAAAAAAGAGCTGATGGTAGGACTTGAAAGTCAACAAAGAGGTGCAAAGAGTTGGTTGAATCTTCAGGGTAACAAATATGACAAGAAGGGTGGAAGCTTTGCTCTCTCTCTCTCTCTCTTCTCTCAACTTCCATGTATGACCTGAAACTGATTCTGAGAAAATCCAGAGATCAGATGTTGAATATCATTCTCTTGAAATGAGGCACCAAAAAATAAAAAGCAAAAAAAAAAAAAAGGCACCTTCTATTGTGGCTCTGACAACACAAAGAAAAGAGAGGGTAGAAGGTCAAAAAATGAACGCTAGGGTTAATAAGGATCAGAAAGAAAATATGTTGTAATTATAATTTTTGGGCTATGGAAGATGAGAATATTAAACTATCTCAAAGCATAATTGTGGAGAGAGAATTCTTGACCAGATCAAGCTTCCAAAGTTACCATGACAAAAGGCATAGGAAAACTTCACGACAAGAAAGGACTATTAACAAGTATGGGAAACGGTTTAAAGAATTTTACCAATTGCTATTTGAAGAAGAGAAAAGCAACAGCAGTGACGTATGACGAAAACAATAGTTTCAGATATGCAAGAGATTTGGATTCTGAGTGTGTGTGACTTCACAATTTGTAATCTTGTTTTGGGAAATTTTACGAATAATATATAGAGGGTCTTTCTCTATCCATAAAATGTAGTCTTACTCTTAAATCGATCACGTCTCCATTTTTTTTTAATGTTTTTATATCCATATAGTAGACTTTTCAATCCTAACCGCTGAAGGAGCCGTTGCTTACTTTTCAATATTTCTTCAAAAAAGTCTATCAAAAAGTAAAGTAAGGTAGCAGAACATTTTTCCATATTAAAAATTAAAAACTCACACATCTTTTTTGAAAAAAGGATGTGGTTGGGCATTAAAAAAACGTTTGTTTAAACTATAGAGAAAAAAAGAGAAGTGAAAAGAGGGCATAGCTTTTTATTAAATAAACTAAGTATTTATAGAGTTTATAAGAGTAATCTTAATCTAATTTATAAATTAAAAAATAAAAAAATAAATAATAGAAAAAATAAATTAATAATAAAAAAGAAAAAAATCTAAATTCTTAGTATTTATAAAATTTAAATTATTTTATATTATTTAATTAATATATATTCACTATGCCTTCGTAAGTTGGAGCTTTGAGAGGAAAGTCCAATCTTCTCCTTCAAGGAAAAAACATGCACATGATAGTAGTTTGGTGAGAACATCAGTCAACTAATCCTCAAAAGAGACATAAGCAACACAAAGAGCACCATTCTAAACTTGATCCTTAATATAATTGAGTGCAACACGCTTCATGCGAGAATGAAACACAAGATTTGATCAGAGGTTGGTAGCACCAACATTGTCACAGTTGATAACCAGTTGTTGTGGAGTAGTAATACCAAGCTCCATGAGAAGACACAAATTTAACTTAACTCAATAGCATTGGTAGCAACTGACCTATATTCTGCTTCACTAGAGGAGTGAGTTATTGTTGTTGTTTCTTCAAGCTCTAAGAGATAGGATTGTGACTGAGGCAAATAAGATACATGCTAGTGGAAGTATAGCCATCTTTGTTACCTGCCCAATCAACTTCAGAGAATGTATGGAGAGACAAGGAACAGTGGCAATGCAGACTAACACCATGATCGAGAATTCCATAGAGATAGTGCAATAGTTACTTTACAACATTTCGGTGGTCACTAATAGGAAGATGCATAAACAGAGATAGCTTATTCACTACATAGGCAATATCGGGCTGAGTAACCAATAAGTATTATAAGTTGCCAACAATTGTCCGATACTCAAAAGGATCATAAAGGGTAATACTAGAGTGTAGAGCAAGCATAGAGGTAGTTGCAAAAGGTTAGTAACTGGCTTAGAATCTGTTATACGAGTGCGAGCAAGAAAATCAAAGATATATCGTCGTTTTGATAGAAGTAAGCCCTTAGGATGGGTTTATTGATGTGATGTTGTGATCTAGTGATAATAAAATATGGAGAGGATGCATTGGGGTTTAGAGAAGAGGAAAAGATGAATGAAGGGTAGGGTTGGGGTCATTTTTTGGAGAAGTGGTGATCTCAAGTGGCACCGCAATGGTGATGTGTGAGGGCTGTAGAGCTAGGCTCTCAGGTGGGTGCAAAAAGTTTGGTGTAGGGATAGGCACCATAGTGATGATGTATGGAGGCCATGACGTTGGCTTGGGAAGATCAGAGGAAAGTAAAGAAAAAGTGGGAGAGGAGAAAGAAGATGCCGGATCCACACATGGGGTATTTGTTGATGTTGAAGCTGTAGAATCAAGTTTGGAAATGATGTAGCAGTGGCTGGAAGAAAGACACATTAGGCAGCCACTATGATAGTGTAGAGGGTTGAGGACGAGCAAGTTAAGTGTGGAGAGACGAAGAAGGAAAAATTGACAACGAATTTGGCATGATGAGATGCATACATACAAGATGAAGTTAGGTAAAGATACAGATAGGCACTTTGAGTAAGAAAGTAACCAAGAAAAATACATAGAGAGGAATGGGGAGCAACTTTATGAGCAGAGCACGGACGAAGCCACAGATAACATAGACAGCCAAAGCCATAAAGCTTATAATAATTAGTGGAAGACTGAAACAAGTTATAATAAAGAGAATAAATACTAAGTATCAGAGTGGGCATGCGATTAATAAGGTAAACAACGGTAGAAAACACATAAGACTAACAAGATTAAGGCATGGAAGCATGAGAAAGTAGGAATAAATCGACTTCAACAATGTAACGATGACGACATTTAGAGTACCCATCATGCTCCGGTGTGTGAGAAGGAGAAGTGAGATGAGAGATGCCTTGAGAAGTAAGGAAAGAAGAAAGTTCTTGATCTCCCCCCATTGTTCGAGTAAAGGGTGATAATTTCCAATTGAAGAAGTTTCAAATGAGTGCTTTAAACCAAAAAAAGACATAAAAAACATGGGATTTTTGTTTGAGCGTGTAAAGCCATATGTTTTCAGTAAAACGGTCAACAAAAATGACATAATATTTAAAGTCATTGATAGAAGGAACATGTGAGATCCATACATTGGAGAAAATAATTTAAAAAGGAAAAGAGGAAACTTGTGACTTTTATTGTATTGACAAGCATTACAATTGAAATTTAAAGGCAAAAGACTCATTAACTATAAATTAAATTTTGAGATAATATGACAAAGAATTGATATAGATGGATGATTTAATCTCTGATACCATTCAAACAAAGTGGTTTTGACACTAGAAAAAGCAGCTAACGAAGCATACGTAATAGATGAAGCCAACCACTCATATACACTATCTTTAATCCGACCATACAAAAAATTGCCCTCGTGCATAGATCCTTCACATGGAAACAAGTAGGTAAGAATTCAATTAAAGAGTTATTAGAGTGACAAAACTGAGAGATTGAGATAAGTTTTTTTTGCATAGTAGGACCACAAAGAACATTGTGACACCCGTTATTCTCCTAAGGGTATTAAGGTAATTAGATTAATTACCTAGTATATATATAAAAAAAATCAGAAAATCTCTCATAATTCGAAACTCTCTCTCTCTCTACTTTCTCTCTCTAAAAAAAATTCTCTCTCTCTCCTCAAAGATCGTTTGAGATTTCGGCATCCGTTTTCGACACCTCCCGCACCAATGGAAAGCTCTCGACGAGCTGAGTCCAACGAGGTGCCGCGCCGCCCAAAACGCCGCCGGAGGAGACCACACGCGCCGCCCAAAGTGGTGGCAAAACCCATTTCTTTCCGACGAGATATCTTTGCCGTCCGACGTCCGATCGACGTGATTCTTGTTCCTACACGACCACCGTGATGAGAGGAACAAAACCCACCCTTGGTGGCAGCTCAACAACCGTCGGATTGCTCCGCCCGTCTATTGCCGCCGTGCACCGCCGCCCCCATGGTGGAACTCCGCCTTGCCGGAGGAGGTGACTGACACCACCCCTCCCAATGAGTTTAGAGGATCAAGGAGAGTAAAACCCCTTGATCAATTGCACAGAAGGAGCCGGTTTCGCCGGAGAACGGCCAACGCCGCCGTCAACCGCCGCGGGAGCCTCCGTTTTGGCTCTTCCCAGCCACGTTTCTTCAAATTGGATGAGGGAAAATGCTCATAGGAGGATGGGTAGCAAAAGCCCTCAGCCAATTTCAGGTTTCCATCGTCGGAGAATCAAGATCGGAGCTCATCCATTTCTACCGACGTTGTACTTCACGACCCGCTATGTTAGAGGCAGAATTGGGTGAAATTGACCCCGTCATTGGACTCAGAAGGGTCGATTTAGGGGGGGTAGGCCCGAGCCCAGCTGCCAACGGACCCCGATTGACGCCGGTCAAAGTCGGTCAACGCCGGTCAACGGTGGTCAACGCCGGTCAACGGCCAGTCAAAGGCCAAAATGGGATTTTGTGATCCGGACCTCCGATCGAAGATCCGAGACCGCCTCCTGACTCGTTTCGATGCTCTGGATGCAATGGTGACCTCCGTTTGAGCAAATTCCACTCCGATGAAAATCATCCGGTACCGATTGCACGCGAATCGAGGCGATTCAAACAGCAGTATCGGAGTCCAGAATGACGTTTTCAAGAATGTATGATCTCCAGGAAGCATTCCTAGCCATTCATAGTCGCTCGAGGAGCACTACAGAGGATGCTTCGTAGATACAGCGAGATACAACTGGATCTGTTTTGCTTGGAGTTCAAGATCAAGGGAGTATGGAGCTAACGTTAATTGATTCCAGGATTAAGAGACTGTTGATAAGCTTGAAAGGTAGGGATTCTATTACTCATCTTTTGTGAGGTTTTTATAGAATTAAAATTGATTGTTTTGCCGCAATATATATATATCTATGTTGAACTGATATTATATGTGTATCACATATGAAACTATGACATGGACTCGTCTTGTATTGTACGGCGAGGAACATAATGAATTGACACATGTTATAAATTGAGAAGCATGGTTAGGAAAATTAACTCTATTAATAATGATTTAATATAGAGAAATTGTGAGACATGAAAAGGGCGACGGTTACGTCCTTGGGCATGAATACCCTAAAAGGTAAAATAGGGGGAAGGTGATGACGCTTCCTTGGGTTGAAAGTCCCAGAACACACTGTACAGGAATTGATTTGGTGAGGACTTGGGGCTTGATGTCCCCTCACCGGAACACCCTTGGAATGTTTATAGGGTGATCAAGTGCGCCCATTTGGGTCTCGATGAGTTGAGTGATACTCAATTTAACATGGATACCTAGGAACAATGATGATTGGTAATATTTGTATAAATGTGTAATTATGACACTTGGTAATGATTAACTACGGTATCCATAAGATGTGATCATAATAAACCTCATAATCTGGAATATGATGTGACTTACTAACCATGCAGATTTTAATGTGGTAATGATAAAAACCTAAAGGTGAGTAATGACTTTCTCTACTGAGCATAGTGTTGCTCATTCCCTTATGTTTATATCTTTTCAGGACTCACTAAGTGTGAGGTGGCTACGAGAAATATAGTTGAGGAAGTGATGTAGCTATATTACATTGGGACCGCTTCAATTGTTGAGAATGTTCTTCATGATAATGTAAGCATCAATTGTTACTTTCTGTGACTGTATTACAATGTGTTGAGGGTTAAAATGATGATGACAACAGTTTATATTATTAAATTTAAGGTGCTACATTAAAACTGTGGTTTATTTGTCGTTTATATTTTTATTTTTGAGTTGAGAGTTTTCATTTAAGTCCCGGGAAAATTTTATTTTTAAGGTTTTACTTTTATTATTTATTTTTATTTTATCTCATTAAAAACTGTTAACCCCCATATAGGGGCATTACAAACATTTTCTAAAGAGAAGGTTTTGATGGGTGCAGAGAGAGATACAAAACCGGTATAGGTGATAGAAAGGCCTATGACATTTGCAGTCACAATGTTATCAAGATCATCATAAGGAGCATGAAAAAAGAGATTGCTAAAGTCAGTACTAACATGGTGTGAGGCTTCCCTATCAAGAAGCCAACGGGACTCCACTTGCTTGAGGAAGCCATTGTGTTGGAGGACGTGGTTGCTAAGATGAAGAGGGACGAGGAGCCTGAGTTAAAGTTGGGGTTGACGACTATAAGCGAAATAAGGGACAATGATGAACCGTGTACCCTTGTTCATGAAATCCCTGGCATCAAACTAAAAAGGGTCTAGGTGGAGGGGGGACATCCACCCAAGTAGACAATGGCCAGAGGAGCGGAGTTAATTGTTGCGAAAGAAGGTGACACCTAAAAAGAGCATTGTTGGTTGGGTCCAAAATGTCTAGTTTGTGAATGTGAATGGGCTAAATTTGATATGGTTGGTAGTAGAGAGGAGTTAGGTAGAGTAATCCAGAGGGACAGCTCTTTGTTGATCAATTTTTCATGAAGCTCATCAAAGAAGATTGGTGTGTCTCAGCCATTGATGACATCAACTATGGGTTCATAATCATCATCGAGACCACCAAAGATTTTCTCAATGAGATCATGATCTATGGGCTTGCCAAGAGTAGCTAATTCGTCGACAAGACTTTTAATGAATTGCATATGGTCAGAGATCGTTTAAGATCCCTTGGTGGCATGCTTAATTTGTTCCTTTATCTATTTGATGTGGCCATGATAGTCTAGGCATCATGGGAAATAGTAGAGTAAGTGATGAGGAGGATGAGAGAGGGAGTGAGAGAATCAAGTATTGCACTGAAAATTAATTTATCTTGGCGAAGCCAGATGTGATATGCTAGATTTGGAGAGGTGACATTATTCTCTGTAATGGTGGTAAGAAAAGGAGAACAAGACCTATCAATGAATTTTTAAAGGTCATAACCAATGACAATGGCATCCATCTGAAGTTCCTATGAGAGATAATTGATAGAGGTAAGTTTGACTGTACTATTGGCATGAATAACTGTGAGTGGTTTGGTCGGTTCTTATGCATTGGGAATGGTGACCTAAGGATTTTCGGTGGCCATTGATGATGTGGGGGAAGTAAGGGCGGTGGGTGGATGGCGCGGTGACGTTGAGGGTGTGGGTGGCAGCAGCAAGTAGAGTATGATGCAGTAGGGAGGATGGTGTCCAGCGACAGTGAGGCCTGGTATTGGACTAGTGAGATGCAACAACGATGGCTATGAGGCGGTGATTGCTACAATTGTTGGAAAAATAGGTGAGAGGTGCACAACGAAAATTTTAAAAAAATTAAACATCAGAGTATTTTTCAAAACATAAGTTTGACATGCTATATGTATAAATTAAACAGATCTTACTAACCTCTATGTACCGAAGAACCTCCGCGACCCGTGAAGAGAAGTAACGTTCCAGAAGAACCACAACCAACTAGTCTTCTTTGCTATTCTCTATCCATGACCGGAGTGAGTGTGGGCTCACATGTACAGCTCTTCCACCGGTGACTCTCCTTCCAACCAATCAAGAGAATCCAAAGCTAGTGTTCATGATTTGTGAACAAAAGCTCTCAGGGAGTTTTCAGATGCTCACTAGAAAAGTATCACTCTTAATCTCTCAATTGATCTGAGTAAATCATGAGACTCACTCCTTTTATATAGCGATTGGTCCCGGGGTCAGTCCTTATCAAATTAGGTCTCAAAAACTCGAAACAGAATCAAGCTCGGATCAATATCTGATAAGATCCATGTGAAAACGCGTAATCTTATCTCTCGCTAATCGGTAGGCCGAACAAGCGCCATCAGCAGGCCGAACATGTAGATCGGCAGGCCGAACTGCCGCATAAATATCTCCGCGAATCTTTTATTTTCCACCCGAGATTCTATAGGATAAAGTCTCAGTTTTGATTCAAATAACCCAATAGAAAAGTTATATGATCAAATCAAACTTTATCAAGATAGTCTCTACGAAAATAAATCAATTCATAATAATTCTACAAGTTTATCTTGATTTAATTTATCCAATTAAATCAACCGATAAACAGACAAGAATTATCCGATCCCAATAATTCAACAAGTTTATCTTAAATTAATTTTATTACAAAATTAATTTACCCAATAAACAGATATGAATTATTTGATTCTTTCAAATTTTAAACTAATCTGATAAATCCGACATAAGTCACCAATTATTGAAAAAAGCACGCTGTATCGTTATAGGATTTTGTGAGTTAGCAAAGGAGACCAAAATGGACATATAAAGTTCAAGCTCATGATAATTATGAAACCCAATATCCCAGATATATATTTCACAATTATCAACTCTAACGCTACTCCACTAAAAGCTTGGAGCTGCACTCTCAAACTTTATAGAATTACGAAGCTCGTATAACTAAGTCTCCATGACATATCAAAGTGTATCGTATCCCCATATGAAAATCCATAATCGGCTTAAAGACAACTTCTGTTTTACCTTCCCGATTATTTTTATCTTACGTTTCATTATCTCACCATTAGAAAACTTATCATCTAAAGATAATATACCATTCGGTTACACCTATGTATCTAAATGGTTGAGCGCTCTAGTTTTTCAATTACAGGATAACGCATATAAGAGGATATCATTACTCCTAAAGAGGAGCTATGGATTCCTTATCTATGAATAACAAGTCTACGATATCAAGAGTCATGCCTCCAACGTACCGGTATGCATACCACTATTGAGATGTGGAAGTCACCCTTTGGCACATCAAAAGACACAAGTCGAGACAACGGGCCCACTATTCATCTCAGGATTAAGATACAATACAAATGATTGTCTAAAGTGAATCAATTTGCCAAGACAAAATTATTAATCCAAATCAATTCACTTTATGTCCCGATCCAACATATCGTCACCTATGACAACGTGCTAATGTTTCTATTCACGAAGTCCAACTCCGATGGTCAAGACAAACCATCTCCCTAAAGGGATATAGATAACATAACAATCTTTACATGAATAAAGCGCCCAACTTTATTCCCTCGATTACAGATCATATGTTTTAGACCGTCACCTTAAGAATCGTGTCTTCCGCATAATCAGTCCATCATATGCCCAATTCTTAAAGTTTAGACCGACAGTCTCAGACTACTATTTGCTTAACATACATTCAACAAATATGAACGTAAAGAGGACAAGATTTGGTATATATAAATGAATAAATTCTTTATTGATAAAAATGTCTCCAAAAACGTATTACATTTTTACTCCTTAGGGCATACATATCTAACAACAATCTGGTGGCAGTTGTGAGAAGCTACGACGTGAAATTGTCGAAAAAAATTGAGGTTGCAAAAGAAATCTTAGGCCTAGGAAAATTGTTGTAATATCATATATATATATATATATATATATAGAGAGAGAGAGAGAGAGAGAGAGAGAGAGAGAGAGAGAGAGAGATGGATAATAAAAGAGAAGAAAAAAAATAAGACATAGCCTTTTATTGAATCAACTAAGTATTTTTAGAGTTTACAAGAGTAATTCTAATCGAGTTCAAATATTGAAAAATAAAAAAAAACTTGATATAGGGAACTATTTAGATGATAAAAAGGAAAGAGAATCTAAATTCTTGGTATTTACAAAATTTAAATTATTTAATTCATATATCTTCGTTATAAACTGTCATATCAATGTCTAAATAATAATAGATCAAAAAAAGTATTATAATTTAACAAAATTAGATAAAAATATTTATTAATACTTCTTTTTTCTTCACATATCAAGGAATTTCCATTTCTTCATTTTTTTGCTCTGAGTTCCAATCTACATTTTTGGTTTTATTTGGTCATGTAACAATTCCATTTGTTTGAGGCTCCTAATAATTGTTGGCAATTAGCAGACCACATGTCATCATGAATTTCACTCCTTAAAACACGAAGTGGGTCTTCGTTCACCTTAGGTTTCAAGCGAAGTTGAAACAAAAACCATTCAGAAATTTTCTGATTGCCCATGTCCCACTCCTTTGAGAAGCTCTTCTCTATCAATGAGTGTACTTTAGTAGCTGAGAAAAGGATATCCTTTCTTTGCCCTTTTGCGTATTCTTGCGTAGTATTAAGGGGCAAGTTGGATGCCTTATTTTAGTTGCTTTTTACTGTGCAAATAAAACATGCCTGTCTTATTCGTTGAAACGCTCCTTCAATACATTACTAAACCAGCACCATGACATTTATCTACTTTAATCAGATTTATTGTCAGCAAGTTTTGTTAAGGAAATATTCAGCCTTAAGTTATTAAGCAAGAGCCTCAAGTCGACCATTCCTTGGTCAAGGATTGATAAACAAACCAATTAAAACATGTCACACGTCTTTTTGTTCTGTGATTAAAAAGAAAAAAGAAAAGAGAAGAAAAGAAAAGGATTAAGCATTAAATTACGTCAAGAATAAACGAAGTAATTCTTAAATAAGTCTTTGAAAAAAAAATAGCTAGTCAAAGTATAGGATAAGCATTACTATTTGAGGCATTGTACGCCTTATATAGTGCAATGTTTTTCGGACATCAATGATAAGAAAAAAAAAGAGCATTCACAATTGTGGTTTTTCTGTTTGTTCAAATTCCAAGGTAAATCAATTTTTTCACCAAACTTTTTTATGGTTCGATTTAAAAAAAAAAAAAAAAAAAACTGGTTCCACCATAATTCTAGTCTTAAGATTGTAATTGGACAAGCCACCTCAAGTAATACATCAGTTCAAAGAAGAGAAATTCTCCAAATTACTTTTTTTTTTTTTTTGTCTCTCATCGTCTTCTAAGAATATATTGGTGCATAAAACAATGCAGTGACACATAAATATGCATCGTTAAGGGGGAAAAAAGTGGATCCATAAAAAAAAAAAAGAAGACAAAATAAGTGGAACAAACTCTCTTTATCAAAATGGGGTGAAAAAAAAAAAAGAAGAAGAAAGATACTCTGATATTAATTATTATGAATACTAGAAGATGGTTTTCATGTGTAGATTAATAATTTATCCTGACATGTTCCATCAGATGAAAGAAACCCACCAACAAACCAAATCTAATTTGCAGGCCACTGATCCAAAAAAAAGAACTAAACTAAATGATTATTACAGGTGTTTGGCTACAATGATGGAATGGTTCCATTAATACAAATTAACAACACTTTTCAGCCAAAAAGGGGGTAAAATAATTACTAATTTAGCAAAACATGGATTATTTTACTAATTTAGACTATTTCCTTGAATCTCTGCATGACAATTGCCTCCTTTCTTGCCTTAATAATACGGCATTGACCCTTTGCCTTTTTTTTCCCTTTTTTTTTTTTTTAAGGGTTGGTACTAAACTTTTTCCCAATGATATGATCTTTATAGGTAAAACCTTTCCAGGTAAAGTACAACCTAAAATTTGAGAGGCATCATTCAGCCATAAGAAACATTCCCAATCGTTAAACTAATAATAATAACAATAAACATCCGTTTTTAGTTTCAAAACTTTTCACATCTCTGCTTTTTTAAGTTAATTACATAATTATACCTTTTGTTTTAATTATTTCTCAATTTATCTTTTTATTTTTCAAAACTACAAAAGGTATTCAAATTTTATATCTTTTAAATTTGCAAAACTTGTTTCAATGTTATCCTTACAGACTTTGAGGATAGAAAAAACATAGAGATAAATTAGAGATATCTTTAATTAGACCAAATTTGTATCTCAAATATTTTTTCTTGAAATTTTTTTAAAATATTTTAGCACTTAAACTTGAGATCCTTTTTTCAATTTTGATGTTTTGTTTTAAGATTTTTTATGTTTTTCAAATCTATAAAATATTTTTTATAATTGTTTAAAGATAGTTATACTACTTTGCCTAATTTTTTCTATTTAAAGGGATAAAATTGAAACAAGTTTTTAAATTCAAAGAATTTCTTTGTAATTTTTAAAAAATAGAAAATAAATTGAGAAATAATTAAAACGATAAGATATAATTACGTAATTATCTCCTTTTTTTATACGTCACTAATGACTGAAAATTGGATTTCGAAGTATATTCTTACAAAATGGGATGTATTGTATTCTCCCAAAGACAAGGCATTTTACAGAAGAAAAAAAATGAAAATCAAGGAATTTTTGGAGAGTAGTTTCTCTGAATGGACTCCTGAACTCCATGATGGGGTACGACGGATTTCATCCATATAAGAATTGGCAGACATTATTGTTTAATAGTCAATGGAAGTTAAGAATATGAAACTGTGTATATTTGCAAACATGCAACCCATCTTTTCTTCTATAATTTTATACAATTATTGAGGTGGGGATGTTGTTGGTTGAGTGTTTCCCTATACTATAATAGATTGCTTGAGAAGGATTCCTTTGTTTGATACTTTTTTAAAAATTTTATTGCAATAGAAATATTCCTGTATGCCTAGGAAAAGTTAAGCCTCCAAAATCTCATTTTTGTATTGACAAATGTGGAATTCCGCGGAATATTGTATTATTCCTGGACTTGTTTTATGCATCTTTAATTGCTTGGTTAACCTTGAACACAGGCAGGAAGACATAAACGTGATAATCATTCACAAGAAAGCCTTCACAAAAATGTCTACCAGCTATTCTACATAGGAAAGAGGCATATCTGCAAAATCCCTTGATAATCTAGGCGTCCCTAAAATCAAGAATTGTTGTTCTTAGAACAAGAAAATTATTAGGGTCAACTGGGTGACCAAATCCATCGTGCTTTTCTTTTTCTTCTATATTTTTGGCTCAAAATCGTGCGTGACTTAATTAATAGGTATACAAGAGCTAGATTAAAATTTTGGATTTTAATTCAAACTCCAAGTGTATCTTGGTGGCAGTCTATATGAAGTTTTCTATAACCTCAAAATTTTATTCCTTTCATGCGAAGTACAAAATACAAATTACAAGGAAGAAACTTGTTATATGATGGAACATAAAAGTTTGACCAAAAATACTCATTTTTGTGGGAAAAAAAATTATTTTAATAAAAAGGTTTAAATTGTGGTTAAACCTATAAAAAGATGTTAGTATAGATATACAACTATATTAGCATTACAGACACTCAAACACAAATTTTTGACAAACAAACCTAACTTCTTGTGTTGCTTCCATGTGATAATTTACCTAAACGTTACTTTATTGTATGACGTCATTGGAATAGCAACACACGGAGACGTTCTTTTTATTGTGATAGGACAAATCTATGTCCAAGGGTTGACAAAAAATTTTCTCCTTAAAAAAAAAAAAAGGAAACAAAGTTGTCAGCAATCTTTTCCCTTCTTTTCTTCGAGTCATGGCAAAACTCAGGTTGCAATGTACAATTTCACAGGTTGAAGAATCCAAATCTATGATATGACAGGCAAATTGTGAATCATGGGATGGGAGAGTAGCAGTTGTCTTTTTTGATACTAACAGACCTAAGTAGCTGCCCACAACTGTTAAACATTAAGAGAAAGCAACATACATTTTTTTTTTGGGACGCATCATGTAGTTTAGTTCCTGCCGTTAAATATAAAAAACAGATCTCAACCGTTTAAAAATTTTGCTTAGCTGAAAAACTGATAACTATTCAACGGCTAAGATTGTTTTTTTTTTTTTTTCCCCATTATTTACGGTCTTAAATTTGGGTCAACAATCTGCATACATGGACGAGCAGAAATTATTAATAGATTGGTTTATTTGACATAGAAGTACTTGGGATTGCTGTGCTTAAACCTTGTCTTGTCACAACAAAGGCAATCCAACCATCCAGTCGTCCACTCCCTCACAAGTTACGAGTCACAGCCAAAGGGAGACCACAAATCAGCATACTGACAGACCTATAGTCCCCATACATTGATAAGAATCTCAGCTGTGCAATTAGAGCGTACATACACTTGCAATATCACCATCAATGCACATTGATTGATCCTTGTCGAACCAGATTGATGGAATAGTTTTGATGCTTATCTATGTGGACCCCATCTAATGGGAAATGATATTATCACCATTCACAATCCTTCTTCAGAATGTGAAGACCAGTTCATGTGGAATGATTCCATTGTGTGGGGTTGTGGGTGCCCATTACGGGATGTCATGTTTCTATTGGTAAGAAAGGCTACAAGGCTACAAGATAAGAAGTAGTTTCCAAGGGCCCTTTTGGGAACACTAAGCAGAGAGAGAGAAGGGACCAAGACTGCTTTCAGAGATCGCCTTTGGTGAGGCCAGAGAAAGGGATATGTTTGACAAATGGGAAAAAAGAGGAAAGTAACAAACTCCAATTCTAAAGTTAAACCTACTAAAGTTAATATCACCTTGCGTATTGCGTGAATATTGTCATATGACTCATTTCACTTTTGCCTATGCTCTTTGAACTTTGGTAAATCGCTTTCATTTCACTCCAATCACCCCATGATTTGTTAACCATATAGACTGCCACAATCCCACCTATACAAATTGCTTGAAGAACCCATGTTCATATGGGGACCCCCAAAAAAAGGCAAAATATTCAAAAAGCAATTCACCATGGCTAAAGTTTTGAGGACGATAATAATAAAAATAACAAACAACAAAAATTATCTATGTGCGTTACCCTCTCTTTCTATAATTCTATGTATGTATGTACGTACGTACGTACAAGGCACCATTTTATGCTTTGGCGGTGTCACTCGACAACATAGGAAAAGAGAGAATCTGTCCGTATGACAAGTACACGTACTATTCGACCAAAGCATGCCTCCCATGGTCAAAATTTTATAAAAGTTTTTTGAAGTGCCAAGTGAATTTCCTCTCGCTCGGTGCTGATGTTATCAAGCAACATGTTGTTTGGATAAGTGAACAATACTTGATGCCTTCGTAAATGCAATGGTTTCAAAGCTTTAATTAGAATAATAATAATAAAATAAAATAAAATAAAGAGCAATGATTTTACATTAATACTTGGATCTTCCGTGTAATTAATCAATGAAAAACACAGATATCCAACTCATTTCTGAATGCAGGCTATTTGAATTCAAGAACTAGCCAAGTGATACCTACACAGCCAGCTGGCAGTATAGCGTTTTCTCTATACAGAGACAAGTAACATTGTCAGGGCGGATCCTAATGAAAAATCCAATAATTGCACACAAATATGCTATGGACAATTGCATCAGCAATACATCAACCACCAGAATGCTCTGAAGGTGATCAACGAAGATCAATGACATCAAAGTTTAAGTTCGGGTTCATGTAAACGTCTGTACAGGCCTTGTAAAGAGGCCCACCATCTGCAGGCGGATTATGGGGATGAAATCCACGTTGCTGACATTGTCTAATAACGGACATGCCTCCAGGAGCCGTCAACCGGAAAATGCCATGGTTTCTGTAAGTGGAAAGAAATGAGAGGGAGATGAGCAAGTACCCATATTGATCATTCAGAGGCAAAGTATCCAGCCAAATTAGCAATCCTTGAGCTGATCTTACCTTGAAGAATCTCTCGGCGCCATGACAATTGCAACAGATTCTGGCAGCATAATCTACACAGGAAAAAGCATTAAACAAGAAAGAAGGATACTTAAAAAACATGAAAAATATATGTATACTTTCTGTTGATCACGAGAAGTTTCTTATTTTAAATTCTCAACGGTAGCAGGACCTTTACAAACATCAGATATCTTATAGTGGAATGGCTCAAAAGAATCTTCCTGAAGTGTGCTCTCTCTTTGCCATACTTAAGAGTCGAAACAAATTTAAAAAAAAAAAAAAAAAAAAAAAAACAAGGAATCTGCAATTTCAGTTCCCATAAAAAGGGCGGGACAAACTGCATAAATAGAAACTTAAATATTTAAAACTTCATTCGAATAAATGTCAGTAAGGCTCGTCACTCATCTATCAGAGATAATTACAATATAAAGAAAACATGCTCCACTTTAACTTTCTTCTTTGGTTTTGTGCGATCTCTTTCCAAATTGTGCCCACACTTAATTAATTCAAAAGAGAGAGAGAAGTGATATGACTTTAAAAGTTTAAAAAGGGAATTCCTGTGGTTCTCTCCCCCCACCCAAAACATAATAATAATAATAAATAAATAAATAAAAATACAAAATAAAATAAAAAAGGAGCAACATTATCTAAGAGAGTTTGTGTGCGCGCGTCTGTGTAAATAAGAAATATATACACACATGCATACATACATACATATATATATGCATGTATGTATAACAAAAACCAGGAAAAAACTGCAGAAGCTAAAATCTAATTATCCACAACACTGTTCCGATTTATTACAAGCATGGAAGAAGGAACATCCTTGAACTCTAACTGATAAAACAAGGTTTAAGTTGGAGAAAGGGGAAAAAAGAAAACTCTTGTAACGAACATAACTTCTATAGAATCAGGAAGAGCCCACACCTGATATGAATAATGGGTGTGAAGATCAATCGACGACATGAAACAAGATTGTGTAGGATGCGTCTGGAAAGTCCACAATTACAACCAGTCAGTCAGTAATTGAGAGAGAGAGAGAGAGAGAGAGAGAGAGAGAATGGGAACTTCATCAAGAGGGAAAAGAAAAAAGACGAGAAAAACAACAAAAACAAAACAATTTAAGAAATCATTCTATCAGCATAGGGGGCATGTATTCCATCAGTGTACAAAAATATTAGAAGAAAAAGTACACGCAACACACTAGAAACCAGATACAGTTAGAGATCATCCTCATTTGTTTCTACACTTTTCTTGAGCAGAAACCCGAACAAAAAGAAAAACGGAATTCCTGTATATATATTTTTTTGTTTTCTTTTTGGGTCAGAAATCGATGCCGGAAGCAGGAGCTCAAAGTAGGCACGGCTGCTACTACGCCTACTAGACTAGATGCCGCATGTACACACTAACCAGACATAGTTAGAGATCATCCTCATTAGTTATTTCACACTTTTTCTTTAGCAAAGATCCAAAAATAAAGAAATCCACAATTCCGAGATTTCCCCTTCTTTTATGGGTGGAAGACACACAAGGAATTCAATGCAGAAAGTAGGAGCTCAGATTAGGCATTCCTGCAACTAAGTACTAGACTAGGTGCAACTTTTTCTTTTTTTTCTTAATTAAAACAAACTTGGCTATGGGGAATTTAAGCTCTACACATCAAGGTGCAGTCATGTGTGGAATTATCACTGAACCATGCCTACAACCAAATTAGGTGCGACTTTTCAATATCAGGTATGCCACTTGTATTCATAGTGATGTTTTTGCAAGCATAAATGTTCGACAAGTGTGGAATCTGACGTTTCTCTGGAGAACCATCTTATCCAAAGTTTGCACTTTCCAAATTTTAGTATTTGCAAGTTTTTACTACAGGAACATTTTCCATTTTTCGCAGAAGCAGAAAAATTTTCCACATTATTGGAGTGTACATTTCATAAAAGACACTATAAATAGGTATTCTTTATTGGTTTTAAGCTTTTGTACAACTTATGTATCTCATCAATAGCTTTGGATTCTGAAGGATTTTGGCCCATAGGATACATCTCTATAAATAATATGACTTATCATTGTCAAACAATCGGGAAATCTTTACATAAAATTTTTGACACAGAAAATATACTCACATGAATCCAGCCAAGGGGAAAAAGAGACCGCTTATCCTGAACTTCAAATATTTCCTCTTCGTTTGTGGTTTGACACTGATAAGAAGGTGCATTTATAACAATTATATCTATGTTTGAGTAAAGAAACACGAAATGCTCTTTCGATGAGGTACAAAGAAAACTTCCTTACAGAATCTGATGTTGATTCCTGTTTTGGAATAATGAGAGCTGTAACATAAAATTTTCTGTTTTTCTGCAGAATAGAAAATATGACAATAATGAGTATTATATGTCAAAATAAATAAACTAAGCTTTAGGGATATTTGCATAGATGAACAAAATGTATTTACTTGAGTGTATCACCAATTTACTCTTGAGAAATCGGGTAAATCATAAATTTTCCCTAGTAAATCATCAAGCTACCATACAAAAAGGGACAAAATATTATGTGTTCGTAATTGACACTCGTCGCCATTCCCTGCTAGTTTTAAATACTTACCAGTGAACCTGCTAGGACACCACAAGTTTCCAAGTTTCTATCTGTATTTGACTTTGCCAGCTTCATAAAGTTCTCCATCATGGTTGTGGACTGCAAAAAGGAAACGTTTATTATCACAGTTGAAGACCTATTGTTTATTGGTTGGGATTTCCAATTGCTTTAGTATTTTTTTTTTTGTTTTTGGATAAGAAACATCTTCATTAATTGAAAGAAATTTGTACAAAAAATTGGATGGTTAAGATATCCATCGCAAAACAAAACTACAACTAAATACAACGTATAGGCTGTATGGGACTACCGTGAACACTAACACTACAAAAGAAGAGCACTGACCAAGGCCGAATCTCTAAACCCGCCTACCCCAAATCCAATTGCTTTAGTATAGAATTAAAATTTGTATCAAAAAGATTACAAAACTAAAATTTGTATCACCAGAAAATCCAGTTGCTTTAGTATAGAACTAAAAATTGTATCAAAAAGATTACAAAACTAAAATTTGTATCACCAGAACGATAATACTTATACCACTATGTTCTTTCCAAAGACAAACTACCAGGAATACAACACTACAGCAGATATGAGAAGGATACTCAAGAATCTCACAATGTGTAATTGAAGGGGGGACTCAGCGCGAATTGTTTCATCTGCTGAAAGCACATCCATGCCACATTCCCCTTCAGGCATTTGGGGGGAAACTGCAGGGATCAAATCTTGTACTTCGGCAAGCACAGGTGGTGGAGAAGGCTGTCTGATAACTTCTACGGGTGCAGGAGTTTCCATTTCTTCAAAGGAAATTAGCGAACATGATTCTTCAGTTTGACTCGTATGACTATCATCACTGCTCTGGGCTGGATTTGACTCCAGGGGTAGTCTTTCAGGCTCTGAGCGGCTAGCATCTTTTTCACCTACATACCCCTGTTCAATAGGCTGCTGACTGTTCTCCCAGAAAATAATCAGTTAAGTACAGCTATATAAACTCCTTCAAAACAGAAGCAAGATGATGTTATATAAACATAAGAAAGAATGTTTACTCTTTTTTTAAGGAGAAGGAGCTAAAGTTTACTTCCAAAAAAAAAAAAAAAGTTCTCACAATCGCATACATTATCTAGTAAAGATCTCTTCTTTTCGGGCAAAAATGAAAAAAGAAATAGTACTCTCTTTGTTGAACGGATCTACAGTCATAAATAAGCAACCAAACAGTCAACTCACTTCTGCTCCTTGGGTTAAAAAAAGGCATTTAGCAGAACTTCAGTATCATACCTTGGAATTTCGATAGGAGTCAGGTCTGTAATGCTTGGATACCGGATCTACATTCACAAACAAACGGTCACTTTAAGTCTGCATCAAACCAAAAGACATAGCCAAATACCATCATACCCCTTTTTCAGCTGTAGGTGGCTGCCACTGCCCATGAAGTCCATTTGGGCCCAAAATAGAATGCTTGGAGAGTGTTTCATCCTTTGGGTGCAGTCTAAGAGATCTACAAGTAACAAAAAGTAATGATCAGATTCTTATACATTTTTTTGAAAAGAAACGAACTTTATCAATCATAAAAGGAAAAAAGACCAGATTAGATGATGCATGATCAGATTCATATATGTAGTTCAAATAACTTGGTACATTGTAAGTGATATTCAGCCAAGCAGACAAGGAAAAGACCAGAATAGATAAAGCATGATCAATGTAGAAGACTACAACCTCACATAATGAGTGAACTCTCTAACCATATTTATCATCCTTAAAAACATAAATATATAAATATATAAGGTTCATGAATAGGTAAGTTAAAACAAATATAGGGACTGTATTACGATCCGTTAATGACTTGGGATGCTATTTGGTTAAGGGCGGTTAGAGTACCATCAATAGAGTGTTAAGAGGTAAATTAGTAGCATAAAAGGGGGGTGAGGAAGGGAGATTCAGGTGTGGACTTTGTCAGATTTGGCTTATAGACTTGAGAGGTCGTGAGAGTCTTCGAACCTCCTCTATCCTTTATTTTCATTTATTTTCTGTCACTTAATTTCCATTGCAGCTCCATATGAGTTTGCCTTTCAATTCAACAAAAACCAGAACTTATTTCCCTCTGTATTTATCTTATATATCTGCAAATTAGTGCTGTGCTGTGTAACTGAGATTGTGAAATCTGCTAGGTTCCTAACAAATTGTCCAAAGCCCTACATAATGACTCAACTCTCAAACCATCTTCATCTTCCAGAATGGCATATGTAAGACGGAATTCTTGAACAGCCAAGCTAAAGAAAATTTTTATACAAAGTACATCCGTATGAACACTGAAATCTATTTCTAAAGAAGACTCAGATTGAAAGATACTGAAGATGAATCAGCAACACCTTAAATTTTATCATCAAACTATGTAGTGAATTTCTGGAAAATATGTTGAAATTACAAGGCATGCATGCAAATTGTTAGCCAGCTTAAGCGTTAAACTCTGAATATTCAACAAAGAAGCTAACAGAAAAATTAAACCATACAATTTCTGAAATCTATCTTCCACTGGACTTGGATAAAACAACTGTTGACACCTCGCATTCCCATATGTGGGTTCTCGCACAACTGATCTCGCTGGCTGTAAGATGAAGAACAGCATTACGAACAAAATTTTATCCGAATCAATAGAGCAAGACTATTCTTCCAAAAACATAAAAACAGAAAAAGCATTTAAATAAATAAAAGAGAATAAAACTGCAGCAACAATGTGAGTGAGAAATTCACAATAACATTAGAATGTAGCAATTGTTTGCTATGAATCAGATAAAACAAGAACAAAGCATTCTCCAACTAAATACTCAGATCAGGTGTTGTACCTTGGTTACGTCACTTGCTATTAATGTTTGCTTTTTTACAGAAGGCCACTCCAGAGAATCCTTTTGATTATGCTGGGTCCACCCATTTGTTTGATATGCATATTTATTGTTCAATTCGTTGATCTTTTGTTGCACTGCTGGCTTCAAGTCCTCCAACTCAATTACGGCATTCAACAAACTCTACAAGAAACTAAACTCAAATGGCACCCCTAAACTTTGTAGAAAGAGTTTCTATAAACTAATAAGATGTATATGACTTTGTTACCTTTCTTAAGTAATCTTTTTTGCTTTTAGCAGTTGATCTATAATCTCGATGGCATGGTATTGTCTCGGAGACCAGGCTAAATCAAAACAAAACCAAACAATGTCAGTGAAGTATCATTTTGCAAAAAGCTGAAAATAAAACTACTCCATCTTCTCCTTACTTCATACTATAATACAACCTAGCAGGGTGTCAATTTGATAAACTAGCTAAGACACAGAATTATACAGAAATCATTATCAACTTCTTTTTTTTTTCCTTACCTTGAGAACCTGAGGAGCATAACATACAGATCTATTATATTCTTTTCCTCTCGAAAGATGTTGGCCTACAATAAAAAAAGTATTATTGAGGGCTGAAGAATTATCATGATATCTGAATAAGATGCTGCTTCAGAAAACAAGACTAGACACATTCAAAATTAAACAAAGAGAAGCAAGTAATTTCTGTCATTCAGATAATATCCTAAGTACTAATTAAACCAGTGCAACATATGTAAATAGAAAGTTGAATTTCTGATGCAATGATCAACATATGTCAAATTCTCAATTTTAAAATTCAAAATAAAAAAGGGCCCCATCTTTTGGGCATCAAACTTATCTGAGCACCTAAAAGTGGGTAAGTATTTCCTTTATTATTCTAGAACCTCTACTCCCTATTGCCTTAATCATCATCCTTTATATCAGTGTCCCAGAGCCTTTTTTTTTTTTTTTTCTGAACTTCTCCCAGCTCCTTTTTTGTTGCTCAAGTCTTTTGGCAACAAAGTGAGAAGGGATACTCTCAAGTACTCTTTTAAACTTCACATTTGTATCAATACATTTTCGATCGAGATTCTATCCTAAAGCGAATCATATCTCAAGGCGACATACATTGCACAGGACGTAACACATATTCTGCCCCACACCCGTTACCTTCACGTCTCATTGCTATCAGAAAACACCACATTTTCTTCAGAAAGGGACTCCACCTGAATCCCAATTGTACATCCTATTCTCGCTAACTAAGTTCTCATTAATAATATCTCCTTGAGTACACTTGCCATTTAAAAATAATCTTTTACTACTATACCAAGCCTTGCACAAAAAGCAAAAGGGCAAAACCTCTACCTCTTAATTGACGGAAGTTACAACAATGGTTCATTGGTTTAACACTTTAACTAAATGCTATTTTCAAGGTCTCAGCACCAGAAGATAATTATCCAACTACGCAACAATATCCAGATTATTGCTTTTTGAATCATTATGACATATAAGTGCCCAACATATAAGCATGCAAATAGAACATGCCCCTCAAAAGTTATAAGAGTTCACATATATCTACTTGCACTCAAGTAAGCATTAAATACTAGTTTTGTCTTCTCCGAAAATATCATAAAATCTTCGGACCATTTCAGTAACAGAAAAACTACCAGTACTATGTTGTTCAAACACTCAAAAAACAGTAAATGTATCTACAATTCTGTTCCATCTACGGCCTTCAACCAATCTAAAATCACCTGGAAAAATCAACCAGACAAAACCAACCTACTAAAGCTAAACATAAATAATCCATGGCGAAATGACTAAGTTCGCAAAATTTAAAATCGATCAAAAGATGGCAAATAGCAAAATTAGAAAGAATACTGGCAGTAATCGAAACCTGCTTGAGAATATTATCGGCAATCCGATAGTAATAACGGAGAGAGATTCGATTATCGACATGGAGTTTCTGAGCGCTCGCAGCAATGTTAATTCTCTCCGAAGACGACCTCATATTCTTCTACCTAAGAAGCCACTCGATTTTTTTTTTCTCGTAGTTTGTTTCTAGCCAAACAACATCCTCGGGATCGGAATCTGCGGATTCGCAAAGAAGGTGGAATTGGACGCAAGGGAAATATCGTCAATGGCGGCTCGGGTTGGGTGGGAAAGAGGGACGGATCCGAGAAGGAAACCGCACCAACAAGGAGGTCATTCGGGATATCTGATGAGGGCAGATACGGAAAGTCAACAACTTAAGGGTTTGTTTCGCTACGGTGAGACCTCATTCACTCGAGATCCAACAACCATATGATTCACATTTACCAAGTTTGACCTAACACAACCTTTCCTTTTAATAAAAAATGACAGTGATGATAATAAGAACAAGGGCTTTTTAGACATAAAAAATCTGGACAATAAAGTTGAAATATAACAAAATTTTTTTAGTTGATGTAACAAAATTTCCAAAATGGTATGTAATTAACTGTATCCATACATCTATATTTAAATATATTTACATATTTAATTTCAAAAAAAGCTATATTCATACATCTATACATCTATATAAAAGAAGCAAGCCTCATTTGGTTGCTAATTGTTTGCCTCACATTTTCTCCTTTTTTTTTATAAAAAAAATTCCTCTATATTGCCTCCCATTCGGTTTTTTTTTTTTTTTTTTCAAAGTGCTCTTTTGCAATTCAATTTCTTTACAATATCCTTCTTTCAAATCTTTATCTCTTTGCCTGGAGTGTTTTCATCCTATTTCGTCCCTTTTTATATACAAGTGTACCGCCTAATTAATTTTGTGTAATATATCCGCTAGAAGGCCCTTTTTTTTACACATATATTCTAGTTATCATATAGATATGCATTATTCAGTTAAAAGCATGTTTTGATTGGTGCATTTGTACACACACACGCACTAACATATAGACAAGTCAAATTTTATTTTTTCCTTTTACCTTCGTACACTTTGTCGCTTCTTTTTTCTTTTTTTTTTTTTTTTTTTTTTTTGCATTTTTCTTCTTGTTCTTTTAGTTTCTTTTTTTCTTTTTTTTTTTTCCTTATTAGCGTTTTTGTTTTGTTTTTCTTTTCCTTTTTGTCATTGGCTCCTCTAAAGTTTAATTTATTTTTTATTCAAAATTGAAACGATTAAGAAATAACTGGTCCAATAAATTTGTCATTTTTTTCCACACTATCAAACAATATAGTTGTAATGTTCGAAAAATTCCAAAAATAAAATGTGTAATAATTATGGTTTTTTCTATAACGGCACTATTGACTTCATAAGAAAGCATAAATTTAAAATTTATAAGTTGCGCTCACATTAGAATTGTAGAGTAATGAATAAGCATTCAATGAATTATGTTCGAGAAAATCCTAAAATTAAATCATAAATATTCAAGTATTTAAGACAAAAATTATCGTAAAAATCTCACGTTTTTATAATATGATTGGAGATTTGTAAAACTAGAGTATAAATTATGTAATTTTACATATTAAGTATCGAAATTAACTTTTTTAGCTTTATTGAGCAAAATGATATGAATAGAAGCCTTCCACCGTAGTTGAAGTTGAAGGATGTTTCAAACAATATGAAACTTAATACATGAGAGTTTCAAATGCAATATGGTAATAGCAATATAACAAGAAATGCTTATATACTAAGTAATTTTAATTACCTTATAACTATTTTAGGAAGATGTCGCATGAATCAGCATTTAAGATTAAATGTTGTTTGACGTCCTGAAATGGATACTAGCGATGACTTTGTTATTTTCGAAGTAGACATAGAAAAAACTAAGGTTAGGTTTATGCTGTTAGACATTTTTCCCTAAAGAGTAAAAAGGTAATATATTTTTGAAGATATTATTATCAATAAAGAGTTTATTTATTATTCATATACCAAATTATTGTCCTCTTTACATTCATATTTGTTGGATGTATGATAAGCAAACAAAAGTCTAAGACTGTCGGTCTAAGCCTTTAGAATCAGGCATATGATGGACAGATTATGCGGATGACATGATTATAAAGGTGATTGTCTAAATTATAAGATCCGCAATCAAGGGAATAAAGTTGGGCGCTTTATTCATGTAAAGATTGTTATGTTGTCTATCCCTAACAGGAGATAGTTTGTTTTAGCCTCGGAGGTGAACTCTGCAAATAGAAACATTGGTGCATTGTCATAGGTGACGATGTATTGGATTGAGATATAAAGTGTAATTGATTTGGATTAATAATTCTGTCTCAGCAAATCAATTCACTTTAGACAATCATATGTGTTGTATCTTAATTCTGAGATGAATAGTAGGCTTATTTCCTTGACTTACATCTTTTGATGTACCAAAGGGTGACATCCACAATTTTTGTTAGTACGCATGCCGGTACGTTGAAGACATGACTCTTGACAACGTAGACTTGTTATTCATAGATATGGAATCCATAGCTCCTCTTTAGGAGTCATTGATATCCTCTTATATGCATTATCTTGTAATTGAAAAATTGAAACGCTCAACCATTTAGATACATAGGTGTAACCGAATGGTACACTGTATTTGGATGGTAAATTTTCTAATGGTGAGATAATAAAATGTAAGATAAAAATAATTGGGAAGGTAAGACATTTATCCTTAAGTTGATTATGGATAATCATATGGGGATACAATACATTATGATTTGTCATAGAGACTTAGCTATTCAAGCTTCGTAATTCTATATAGTTCGAGAGTGCAGCTTTAAGCTTTTAGTGGAGTAGCATTATAGTTAATAATCATGAAATATATATTTAGGATATTGGATTTTATAATTATTGGGAGCTTGAACTATATAGGTCCATCAGGTCCCCTTTTCTTGCTTATAATAAATCATGTAACAATACGGTGTGCTTTTCCAATATATTGGTGACTTATGTCAAATTATCAGATTGGTTGAAATTCGATAGGATTAGATAATTCATGTGTGTTTATTGGTTGAATTAATTCAAGATAAACTTGTTGAATTATCGAGATCAGATAATTCATGTATGTTTTTTTATTAAATTAATTTTGAATAAATTAATTTGAGATAAACTTGTTGAATTATTAGGAATATTTATTTTCTTAGAGATTATCTAGATATGACTATTTTAATTAGATAATTTCCCTATTGGGTTATTTAAATTAAAACTAAGGCTTTATCCTAAGAATCTTGGGTGGGAAAAAAAGATTTGTAGGGATCATTTATCGTTAGTTCAGCAAGTCGATCTTCCAGTTTGGCCTATTAGTGGACTAAGTTCGACATGCCGATCTATCACTTCAGCCTGCCAACCAAATAATTTTTGGTCACGTGTTTTTAGACGTGAATTTTATTAAATATTGATCCTAATTTGATCCTAATTTGAATTTTTAAGGCCTTATCTAATAAGGACTAACCCCTGGGCCTAACCTCTATAAATAGGGAGTGAGACTCATCAGTTATTTAGATTAGTTGAGGAATTAAGCATGAGTACTCTAGTTTGTGAGTCTCTGCAACTCCATGAGAGTTATTGTTCACAAATCATGAACCTTAGTTTTGGGTTTCCTCGATTGGTTGGAAGGAGAGTCACTTGTAGAAGTGTTATACGAGTGTGCTCACATACACATCAGTTGTGAATAGAAAATAACAAAAAAAGCCAGTTGGTTGAGGTCCTTCTATAACACCATTCTCTTCATCGATTGAGGAATCTCTTTAGCAAACAAGGTTGGTAAGCTATGGTTAATTTATGCACATAGTGTGTCAAACTTGTGTTTTGAAAAATACTCTAGTATAAAATTTTTTAAAATTCTGTTGCATATTATTTTTCTAACAATTGGTATCAGAGCTATCTGAATAAATTATGTGATCTTAATCTCTCCTATGCTTGAATTTAATTTTTTTTCTAGGTTTTCTATATATTTATATGTTGTCATGGATTATATGTTGAATGTTTATTAATTAATTATGGTTGATTAAATTATTATTTAATTAATTAACTAATGCCAGTTGTGGTTCCTTAAAGGTTAGAAAATGTATCTAAGTTTTTCATGTAATTAGATGGCGGACTATCATCTTCGTCTAGGAATTATTATTTAATTTTAAATTTGTAAGAATTTTGTAATTAAATAATTATTTAGAGAAGATGAATCTAGAAGATAAATGATGACATTTCAAAGGTATTTCTTGAGTCTCTAATTTTATGTTTTTGAATTATTGAAAATAAAATTGATAAATTGCATTAAACATCGTATTTTCTGAAAAACGTGATTTCTGCTCGGTCGGCATGCCAAACCTTCAGGTTTGGCAGGTTGATGGTCGAAGACTAACAGGCTGAACCTCTAGGATCGGCAAACCGTCCACAGGATAGAATTCTAACGGTTTTGGCGGTAGGCCGAACTTTCAAGTTCGGTAGGCCAATTTGTTATGACCGATAGGCTAGACTGTAAGGTTCGAAAGGCTAGAGGGTCATGACTGGCAAGTCGATCATACAAGTCAGTAGAGCTATAAATTTTTCTAGAAAATGTGCATTTTTTGGTGTAAATTTAATTTTATTTTTGGGACAATTCTGAGAAACATTAAATTTGGATATGACCGAAAATATGGAGTATTCAATCTATGTGGGATTGAAGACTTGAAGGGGGACATTACATGAAGAAAGATACAATTTGAAGATTCAAGGATGGAGAATCGATAATATGTTTTGATTTATCTCTTATAATCTTTATTTTCTTTTCTCTAAGGTAGAATCATAATATTACAATTATTTATTATTATTTTGCTTGTGGCTTTGCATGATTGCTTTGCTTGTCTACATTATAATATGATTTGCTATGAATATTGATAACATATCATATAGAATAGGGAGTGCCACTCATTAAAAATTGTTCATGCATGTTCTCAAAATAAAATCTTGATTTCAAAAGATTGAGTAGGAGAAGGTTTTCGAAGAGAAGACCTAAATAAAATAAAGAATGTTTAGATTGCTTTCTAAAAAGCGCTTGATTCAATGTCCTTAACCTGCTTTGCTGCACTTCTTTCTATGGATCTCAGAGAACAATGGACGTTTCTTGTTTATCAAAAGCGCCCTTCAATGTATTTCTTCAACCACTGCCGTTAACTTTGAGTCTTCCCTGCTAATCATGTTCAATCTTTACCACACCATAAGAAAATTGTGTTATCGAGAACAGTTTTGTCCACCTTATCTTCACCTTCCCAAGAAACAAACAAAGGCGAGAATTGAAAAGTGACACCTTTTGGCCTCAGGATATGCTTATCATGCTAGATCTCCAACATAAGATCTCATGAAACTCTCATCGTCAACTACAACATTCATTGCCTTTTAACACCTTGAAGGTGACTTGCTTATCCTGCACCCTCATAAGTCTTTTCTACACATCAATTAAAGTTCATCTTGTGGCTAATAAGGGTCTCTCAAGAATAATGGGGATGTCACTTTTTTCTTCCATATCTAACATAATAAAGTCCACAGGAAAGATAAACATATCTACCTTAACCAAAATGTAACATCTGAGAAAATTCTTGGTACGTTACATGTATAATATTTAAAGAATTATGTTAACAAATACACGTGTTATGGGGATTATTATTTAAATCTAATTTTTATGACGAATTCCATAAAAGTAAATATGAGATTTTTAAGAATAAATATTATGTCATAATTTTAAGCAGAATATGAAAGACATGAAAATTAAAGCTAGTTGATGAGCAAAAAAATAAAAAATAAAAAAGCTAGAAAGCTTAATTGTCACAAAATGAGTTGCAATAGATTTTAACATGGAAATACAGTTTAAGAAAAAACTGTATAAAAGATATAAGAATTATGCAGTATAAAAATTACATGGAAAATATGAAAGGCATGAAGATGAGAGCTAGTCGATGAGGAAAATAAATAAATAAATAAAAATAAAAATCTAGAAAGCTTAATTGTCAGAAAATAAATTGCAACAAATTTTAACATAGAAATGCAGTTTAAGAAAATATCGTATGAAAAATATGAGAATTATGCAGCATAAAAATTAAGCAGTATAAAAATTATATAGTATGAAAATAATACCGCATAAAGTTAAGTGATATGAAAATTATACAGCATAAAGTTAAGTAATATAGAAATTATACTACATAAAGCTAAGCCGTATGAGAATTATACTATATAGAGGATATGAACAAGTATGGAATATTGTGAAAGCAAGGATTAGTATATAATACTGTGAAAGCTTGTAACAATATAAGAAATATACTGGAAATATAGGAAAAATATTGCATAGTGTAAATTTAGGCTATTAAAAAGCTGATGTAGGACCTATTAGAGGACACCCAAAAGATATAAATCTTTCCACATCTCCCCTTTGTATAGTTGGTGGTGCAATGTGTGGGGAGCAATATTTTTTTTTAATTCATTTTAGTCCTAAGACTAAGATTTTATATGGACAAAGGCTCAAGTGAAAATATTCCACTTTTGCTCCATCAAATTTGCTCCGTCAAACAAGAAAAACCACCCATATTTTTCATGCAAAATTAGCCCCTCTCCCTTTCATTTCTTTTTCAAATATTTTACTAGAAACAACCTTTAATCCATGTTTGAAGCAAGCTCAAGAGCTCTAGTGCAAGGTTTTATAATTTTGAAGGTAAAGGCCCTAAATTTTTCCATGATGTTTTTAGGTTTTTATTTAAGTTTTGATATAGATTTTTATACAATATGTTATAGATTGTTATTGAGGGAGTCTAAGAGATTTCAAGCACAAATAGAAGGAACAAGCATGGAAATCTTTGGGTAAAACTCTAAACCCCTGCTTAGAAAGCTTATGTTTTTGTTAAACACACTAAGAATTTGACATTTAACTTATGATATGTATGGACTATGGCATGTAAAAAGGACTATGTAGTTTGTTTTGTTTATGTGCCTTGTGGATGATGGTATGATTGAAAGATTGAAAAACAAAGGCTTTAGACAAAAATAAAAAAAGTATGAAAAACTTTGTTATTACACAAAGTTCAAACACTTTAAGTATTTGATAAGATGATTTGGTCATGGCATGTAACGCCCCTATGTGGGGGTTAACAGTTTTTAATGAGATAAAATAAAAATAAATAATAAAAGTAAAACCTTAAAAATAAAATTTGCCCGGGACTTAAATGAAAACTCTCAACTCAAAAATAAAAATATAAACGATAAATAAACCACAGTTTAATGTAGCACCTTAAATTTAATAGTATAAACTGTTGTCATCATCATTTTAACCCTCAACACATTGTAATACAGTCACAGAAAGTAACAATTGATGCTTACATTATCATGAAGAACATTCTCAACAATTGAAGCAGTCCCAATGTAATATAGCTACATCACTTCCTCAACTATATTTCTCGTAGCCACCTCACACTTAGTGAGTCCTGAAAAGATATAAACATAAGGGTATGAGCAACACTATGCTCAGTAGAGAAAGCCATTACTCACCTTTAGGTTTTTATCATTACCACATTAAAATCTGCATAGTTAGTAAGTTACATCACATTCCAGATTATGAGGTTTATTATGATCACATCTTATGGATACCGTAGTTAATCATTACCAAGTGTCATAATTACACATTTATACAAATATTACCAATCATCATTGTTCCTAGGTATCCATGTTAAATTGAGTATCACTCAACTCATCGAAACCCAAATGGGCGCACTTGATCACCCTATAAACATTCCAAGGGTGTTCCGGTGAGGGGACATCAAGCCCCGAATCCTCACCAAGTCGATTCCTGTACAGTGTGTTCTGGGACTTTCAACCCAAGGAAGCGTCATCGCCTTCCCCTATTTTACCTTTTAGGGTATTCATGCCCAAGGACGTAACCGTCGCCCTCTTCATGTCTCACAATTTCTCTATATTGAATCATTATCAATAGAGTTAATTTTCCTAACCATGCTTCTCAATTTATAACATGTGTCAATTCATTATGTTCCTCGCCGTACAATACAAGACGAGTCCATGTCATAGTTTCATATGTGATAATCATATAATATCAGTTCAACATAGATATATATATATTGCGGCAAAACAATCAATTTTAATTCTATAAAAACCTCACAAAAGATGAGTAATAGAATCCCTACCTTTTAAGCTTATCAACAGTCTCTTAATCCTGGAATCAATTAACGTTAGCTCCATACTCCCTTGATCCTAAAGCGTGCATAAGGACAATTAAAACTAAAGCACAACATACAACTACATTCATAAAATTTATTTTAATTTAATCTTAGAATTTCAAGAAATAACCACTGCCCATAGAGGTATTATAAAGTTTAACAATATAAATTTTCTGTCTAGGGCATATACACTTAGACTTCATACATATTCTCCAAAATAGCAACAAACATATACTTAGGTTTAAGAACGCAAATTTGAATAATCCTTTAGTATAAAAGAAAATTTATAAATGAAAGACTAAATTTGTTCATAAGATTCTAACATCGGATTATGGTTAGTTGGAAGCTTGAAATGGTTTCAAAACAGGTTCCTTTACTTCGGTATGACTGAAATTCTTGCTCAAATGGAGGTGATGGTGGCTGATTTTTATGGCTGCCTTGAAGAAGTTCTCTAAGTATTTTGCTTCAGCAAAGAAATGAGAAGAAGAGTGTGGGAACCGTGGAAGAGAAAGGAAGAAAAGATGAAGTCTTTGAAAAGAAGTGATAGAAACAATTATAGAGGAGACATGTTGAAGCATGTCACGGAGGAAATAAAGAAAATGAGGGTCAAGAGTAGTTGGAAAAGATATCCTTATGTCTCATCTAAAGACTTTAACACACATAATGCCAATATGACATTTTTGAGATTTATTAGAAATTCTAAGGCTTTTTAGTAATCATACTAAATAAATATAGGAGAATTTTAGAAAATTTAAAAATAGATAAAAATAAATATTATAAAATAAATTTAAATGAAGCAATTTTTTTTATACATTAAAAATTAATTTAATTACCTAAATACCCGTTAGGAGAATAACGGGTGTCACAGCTCTACCCCCCTTAAAGAAATTTCGTCCTCGAAATTTTAATTCTAGCAATACTAGTAAAAATTATGATTCCACTATGATTCCAATTCTGAGTCTAAACCGTTAATGTTGTTTGTCCTCCAAATTTAAGTTATCGTATTTCCACTTATTTACTTGCATAATAAATCTTACTCCTAAATCCCTCAATGAGAGTATTTCTGACAAGTTTCAACTTATAACACCGTATAATAGTCTAAGAATCTGATCAGGCATACATATTGACCATACCATGATTCCAGTCCTTCATTGTCCATGGACCGTGATTTACAATCACATTTAAGGAGATTGCCAGAGAAATTTTATATACTTCATCTTTAGGTTCCTTTTCCTTTTTGAGTAAGGAAAAGTCAAATATATTTGATTTCATACCTCAACTAATAAACTAAAACATAATCATAAAACATATATCACAAACACTTTTATTCAAAACTATACATTAAACTTATTCATAGAGATATTAAACGGAATCTCAGAGTTGCAAACATACCCGACATATTTTTCATTAAACAGCTATCCTCATGACACAAACATTCAACCCAAATAATATACTCATATTTCATATGGAATATCCCCATAACTGACTCTGGTACTTCCACATAATATTAACAGAATATTACACATTACAAACATGATACGGATACGTTTCGAGAGTACAAGGCACTCCGTATACCAGCTATCCATATCATGCATGCTTATAGGATACAAAAACATCGATAAACAAAAGATCAGACCTTAAGAAGGATGCGTTTCGAGAGCATCAAGTACTCCGTATCCAGCCATCCCGGCATTAGGCTCAATGAATCTAAAAGATTGAACAACGACGTACCACAAGAAACACAGAATACAAGGTAAACGGTTATTCGTAACACACGAAATACAGACACACATGCCTATATGCCAAAGATAAAACAAAAAGATTACAGATGGAGATTCAAATCAATTGGCCACTCCCGGCTTTCCCTTTCCCATTCAAGCTTGGATGTTGCAGTGTCGGATTCTGGATGTATGATTTGCATTTTATCTATCAATTCCTCAGCTGTTGAAGCAGTGACAAAGATTTGTCTCTCCGATTCTGTAGTGATGTTTTCTTCCACAGCGTAATCTAGAAATTTCAAAAGACCGTCATAAAAACCCTTTACGTTCAGCAGACCCAAAGGTTTGGAATAAAAGCCTAACAATTGCCCACAAGCAACTATAAATATTTCCTCAAGAGTACCTAGACCACCAGGTAATGCTATAAAAGCATTAGAATTATAGATTATGTCTTTAAAATTTTTAGGGATACTCCTGACTCCTTCTCCCTTACCTATGGCTTCCTTACAAAGGTTTCCTTCAACTGGAATATGAGGCCAAATTCTTACATCAGTAGCGTCGCTAGACCTAGCTGCTAGTGCCATATTTACCATCATTTTTATACTACCACCCCCATAGATTATGTTAATCTTCTTGCGTGCTAGGACTTGCCCTAAGTGATTTGCAGCTTCTAAATAAGCTTTATCTTTTCCAAAGCTGGAACCACAAAAGACACAGACATTCTTTATTTTCTTCGTGGACTGGGAGGTAGACATATTTGGTTTATAGAAGTGGTTGCTTAATGTCTGCTCCACTTAGACTTCGGGTTCTACATGAGTTTTTAAAGATGAGAAATATACAAAAAGGGCTAAAGAGATAGACGAGTAGGTAATGAAAAGGTAATCCAAAGATTTAAACAAAATCTTGTGCGGATAAGAAAGTAAGATAAGGTGATTAATAGTTTACAGAAAATCTGATTCACTTTTTGAAAAAGATTAGACTCTAATTGTATAACTTTTGACAATTGAGAACAATTCGACAGAAGACCCTCATGACACAACTGTAGACTTTTTGACAAATATACACCAAGTCTAGAAATTTAATATAAACGACAAATACTGTAGAACTTTTGAAATTTGAGACACAAATCTTGAAATATCTGGATAAGTTTTTCAAAATTCAAACATATTACTGTACCGTATGTAACGTGTCTGATAAGATAATATATTTTATTATATATATATATTTAAGAAAATCATAAATTAAATAAGATATTAACACTTACTGTATCAATCTAATAATCACAATTATTTCAAACACAAAAGCAAATATTCTGAGTAAAAGAAAAACACAAACTGTTGAACATCAGCTAAAACTGCTTCAAATAAGTAAAGACTAAATAACCTTTATAGAGCGATGACTTATTCCCCATCCAGTTTTTTTTATGGTTTGGCAAACAGGATCTAGAAATACCATATTCCTGAGGCGTTGTCTTTCTGTATAAAATTTAGGCCAGAGTTTAAAAATAGCTCCTTGAACATATCCACTAGGGTGACCGTGGAGAGGAGGATGGATGCTATCCAAGTTCTCCTTTGAAAGTCCATCCCTACAAAACCTTATTTTATCCTCTCTATTCGTTGACATATAACCAGGTGAAGTACATTTACCGTTACAATTTTGTCTTCCACATTTGTTACAAGTGACCACGATGGCACGAGCTCTTCTTTTCATTGCACTACGACTGGTACCCGTTCCTGGTAAACCGACATCTTGACTAAAGTCACTCGGACGGATTTTCCCCTCTATCAACATTCTCACATCACAAGGGATGCCAAAACGCATAAGAATCCACAACCGAGTAATTCTAGCCTTGTATTTCTTTCTGAGAATCTTTTGGGAGAGTGATGGGAAATACTTTCTCAGATGTTGGTACTTTGGGTCCATGATGAGATGAAAGAAGAGTAAATAGAAAGGAAAAATTAAGATAGTAAATTGCAGAATCCTAGAATTCCTTCTTCTTTTAGAGAAAAAGAAGAATTTTTAATGAAAAAGAAGAGGATTTGCGATTTAGAGAGAAAATAACAAATTAAGAGAGAAAAAGTGAACTCGGAGAAATAAGCTCCTATGCACAGTAAACGTATATATAAACAATGATTAAACCACTGTATATGACACGTATAGAGACCACGTGGGAGAGACAGTGTGAATCAAACTGATTTAAGATTTGAACTAGGCCCAAATGTTCTTAGTTGAAAATGGTCAGGTTGTTTCGGGCCTTAACACATTTAGAACGAGTTAAATAACAAACATAAAATTGAAAACCAATTCGTATGAATCTTAAACCCAATTCAAAGCCCACTATAGATAAAGTTAACTATAAACAACAAATCTAATTTAACGACAACAAGGATCTTCCTGAATGATCCAGCAACTCAAATAATTTTGTTTTAATCAAAACCTTATTGAACAATACATACACCCATATGTTATTCCTAATACTCAACATCTATCAATGGATTCATCATCATTACTACCAAGGGTTTAGAATGTGACTAACCTTGAAATCAATACGATTTACGTCTTTCAACGTAGACCATATCAACGAACAAAGACACTTGATGTTACTACTTAAGAACATCTACAATCCCCACAATTCTACTTATACAATATATAATTTCCTCATATAACAAAACCTTAAGTAACCAAAAGATTCACTGATACACTTAAATACAATGTACGTAACGAAATATTCCAATTTTGAGATTCATGCATTCTAGACTTTACACAGTCTCAACAGACCAAAAGTCTAACATTTATCTCTCTCAAGATTCAATACCATGATTCCCAACTTATATCATATTCCTCGAATATATAGAACTTTTAAGAAAAGACATTGACACTTATGTGCTCCATCAAATCCACACATAATCATTACTTAGGTTTGAATCAATTACGAAAAATTTGGCATATCTATGCCAAACTTTAAAATCAATAAATCAAGCCTTATATTTCTTATTGTTTTTCACGAGACAAAAGGCTCTTAAATCCTCGTATCTATACGAATTTCTCATCGTTTATACGAATTAGATATGCTTATAGATCCTAATATTATACGAATCTCTCATAAGCAATCTACTTATAAACTCATTCCATATAATTATCATTCCCTCATAACTATTAATACTTTCCTTCTATATAATTATTGTACTCATAAACTATTAATATTTTCATTCTATGGCCTTTCCATGTTACATCCTTCTAGACTGTATAAATCAATGTGAAGGTTCATTTTGATGATGACAATGAAAATTCAGCTTCAAAACCATCTCAAAAATATATATATATATTTTTTAAAGTGGTGCTACACTCCCTAGGTTAACCGAACCTAGGCTCTGATACCAAAAATTCTGTAACGCCCCTATGTGGGGGTTAACAGTTTTTAATGAGATAAAATAAAAATAAATAATAAAAGTAAAACCTTAAAAATAAAATTTGCCTGGGACTTAAATGAAAACTCTCAACTCAAAAATAAAAATATAAACGATAAATAAACCACAGTTTAATGTAGCACCTTAAATTTAATAGTATAAACTGTTGTCATCATCATTTTAACCCTCAACACATTGTAATACAGTCACAGAAAGTAACAATTGATGCTTACATTATCATGAAGAACATTCTCAACAATTGAAGCAGTCCCAATGTAATATAGCTACATCACTTCCTCAACTATATTTCTCGTAGCCACCTCACACTTAGTGAGTCCTGAAAAGATATAAACATAAGGGTATGAGCAACACTATGCTCAGTAGAGAAAGCCATTACTCACCTTTAGGTTTTTATCATTACCACATTAAAATCTGCATAGTTAGTAAGTTACATCACATTCCAGATTATGAGGTTTATTATGATCACATCTTATGGATACCGTAGTTAATCATTACCAAGTGTCATAATTACACATTTATACAAATATTACCAATCATCATTGTTCCTAGGTATCCATGTTAAATTGAGTATCACTCAACTCATCGAAACCCAAATGGGCGCACTTGATCACCCTATAAACATTCCAAGGGTGTTCCGGTGAGGGGACATCAAGCCCCGAATCCTCACCAAGTCGATTCCTGTACAGTGTGTTCTGGGACTTTCAACCCAAGGAAGCGTCATCGCCTTCCCCCTATTTTACCTTTTAGGGTATTCATGCCCAAGGACGTAACCGTCGCCCTCTTCATGTCTCACAATTTCTCTATATTGAATCATTATCAATAGAGTTAATTTTCCTAACCATGCTTCTCAATTTATAACATGTGTCAATTCATTATGTTCCTCGCCGTACAATACAAGACGAGTCCATGTCATAGTTTCATATGTGATAATCATATAATATCAGTTCAACATAGATATATATATATTGCGGCAAAACAATCAATTTTAATTCTATAAAAACCTCACAAAAGATGAGTAATAGAATCCCTACCTTTTAAGCTTATCAACAGTCTCTTAATCCTGGAATCAATTAACGTTAGCTCCATACTCCCTTGATCCTAAGGCGTGCATAAGGACAATTAAAACTAAAGCACAACATACAACTACATTCATAAAATTTATTTTAATTTAATCTTAGAATTTCAAGAAATAACCACTGCCCATAGAGGTATTATAAAGTTTAACAATATAAATTTTCTGTCTATGGCATATACACTTAGACTTCATACATATTCTCCAAAATAGCAACAAACATATACTTAGGTTTAAGAACGCAAATTTGAATAATCCTTTAGTATAAAAGAAAATTTATAAATGAAAGACTAAATTTGTTCATAAGATTCTAACCTCGGATTATGGTTAGTTGGAAGCTTGAAATGGTTTCAAAACAGGTTCCTTTACTTCGGTATGACTAAAATTCTTGCTCAAATGGAGGTGATGGTGGCTGATTTTTATGGCTGCCTTGAAGAAGTTCTCTAAGTATTTTGCTTCAGCAAAGAAATGAGAAGAAGAGTGTGGGAACCGTGGAAGAGAAAGGAAGAAAAGATGAAGTCTTTGAAAAGAAGTGATAGAAACAATTATAGAGGAGACATGTTGAAGCATGTCACGGAGGAAATAAAGAAAATGAGGGTCAAGAGTAGTTGGAAAAGATATCCTTATGTCTCATCTAAAGACTTTAACACACATAATGCCAATATGACATTTTTGAGATTTATTAGAAATTCTAAGGCTTTTTAGTAATCATACTAAATAAATATAGGAGAATTTTAGAAAATTTAAAAATAGATAAAAATAAATATTATAAAATAAATTTAAATGAAGCAATTTTTTTTATACATTAAAAATTAATTTAATTACCTAAATACCCGTTAGGAGAATAACGGGTGTCACATGGCATATAACAAGAATGTTATATAATGATTATTTTAAGTATTAAGTGCTTAAAAGTGCATTTAAAAGGGTTAAAATAAGATATAACCCTAGCAAAAAAAAGATAAATCAAGTTGTAATACAAAAGTGTTTTAAAGGGCCTTTTTAAAAGATTTAAGTGTATGAGGTACTTAGAGGCCCAATTATTTTTTGAATTCAACATAAGATTTATTGAAAACATTGAGTCAAACAACTGTCATGAAGAAAGTTTGCTTGAATTCAAATCAAAACAAGTCAAAAAACGTTGATTTTGGTTCTGCCTGTTCAAAATCACTATCAACATGAATGATTTTGGGAAAAATTAAAATACAAAAGTTATATATCTCACTGAAACCAGTAGAATTTGCAAATGGTTTATGAAAATTTCATATGCATTTTAAGTTATGAATTTTATGAGATATAATCACGAAGTTTTGAAACAGTAAAATGAGGAAAACATCTTAAAATTATTTGAGTTTGACCAAGGAGCTTTTATAAGTTTTAATCTTTGTTAAAAATTTGACGTTTTGGTATAAGATGGTTTTTTTTATTCTGAGGGCAAAAATATCAAGATTTTATGTTTCGGACCAAAATTGTGAAATTGTGTCAAGTGAAATTGTTCACAATGCAAGCTAGTTTTCTGCATTGCCATGAGAATATGAGTAATTGTAGATTTTAAGCAAGAGAATATGTGATTTTCTAAGGAAAAACACACTAAGGATAAAATCATTATTTTTTTACCCCAAGCCCTCCGAATTAACAAAATGCCCTTTGATAAAAAAAGTTTTGTATCACGTTAAGTAACAAAACCGTCAAGTAAGACGCAAAATTTGCCCATGGAACATTCACATTAAGCAATATAGAAATAAATCGATGGTGTAAATTTGGATAATTTTTAATAGTCAGATGTTGTTTTAACAAGAGATAAAGCGACTAATAGAAGAAAAAGAATAAAGCAGGAACATTAGAGCAATATTCAGGTAAGTATCAAACCTTGCCTATGGTATGAAGAAATGATTTTCAAATGTGTTTAATACGTTTAAAATATGTTTGTGTTTGTAATGCATAATATTTTAAAGATTAAGTCATAATTTGCATTATGTTTGCATATGTTATGTTTATTACTTTAGACATTAAGTTATGTCATACAGCATGTCTACTAAGATTACAAGATCAGTAATTTAAACTTTCAAATTAAGATAAGAAAGTGTCGTACCAATCTTCCAATCTAAGTGGTGCATTATATTAAGTTAAGTCATGACCTCGGCGTTTGATGGTCGTGCACTTTTGGTACATATTCTTAGATCCACAGTTTAAGATAAGACAAGAATGATAATAAGAAGTTTATAAATGAGCATAAATGGAATCATACATTCTGATGTTGCTTGTATTCTTTTTTAAGAAATGTTTTATAGGAAATATTTTATGAAAAACATTTTATGAGATATGTTTGCAAGAAATGTTTTATAAAAAACATTTCATGTGAAAAAGTTTTATAGCAATGTTTTATAAAAGACATTTTATGAAAATGTTTAACGAGAAATGTTTCATGAAAGAACTTTTATGAGAAATGTTTTAAGACAGATGTTTAACAAAAAAATGTATCAAGAAAGATGTTTTACAAGAATTGTTTAAAGAGGGAAGTTTTATGAAGATGTTGTTATGTTTTTTGAGATTTGTTTGAACTTACTAAGCAAAAGCTCATTACAAGTTCCTTCATGTTATAGATAGTATTATAAGAAACCAATATGATTGGTTAATGAGCTGGGTGTTGCGGTGAGACAGATGCAAAGATTGGGCTATGGATACTACTGCATAAGTTTTCTATTATTTTATGAAGAAGTTTCTGCTATTTTAAAAGGCTAGTTTAAACAATTTCCAAAAGTAAATGTTTACTTGATGAATTTTAAGAAATGATTGGATGATTATAAAGTCAAGTTTTTACTATATTTCAATTTATGTTGCAATAAAGTCACAACAGTTTTAAGTATGTTTTAAAAAATTATTTACTCAATATTTTTCTTACTAGTAAGTAAGATTAAGTTCTAGAAAACAAGTTTATGCAAGTTAAGTAACAGCTCAAAAAGCCACAACGTTAGACAAAATATCTTTAATAATGCTCGTGGATATTTGAAAGAGTGATCGACTACTTGAAGAGAAACAGTAGTTGCCTTTGGTTCTCTTAAACCCAACTTTCGAAAGACAAAGGCATAAGCTTTACACTTGCACAAGGCCACATAAAGCTTTTCCAAAATAAGACTCGCTAATAGTGCCAGGGATAGTAAAGCTACCTGGATCTTTCAACTTTGGGGTAGCTTTTCTGGAGGATAGCGCCACACTCCTCGGTTAATGCAATTGTCTCAAAATTCCTTAGTTTCTACTTATTGGAGAGGATATCACTAAACTTTGCATAAGTTGGCATTTGAGCTAGAGCATCTAGAAACGGAATATTGATGTGGAGCTTCTTGAATACCTAAGAATTTGGCAAATTACTTATCCAAATTCTTCTTTTATAGTCTCTACAAGAATGGCATCCTAGGCTTAGACTTCATTGTTTGTAACACTAACTTCATGGTCTCTTGCTCTGCTTCACCACTTACATAATCTTTTTCCACAAATGGTTCCTTCTATCTATTAGACTTCAATAGTGGTTCTTGCAATTGCTTCCCACTTTTAGTAGAGATCACCTTACATTGCTCTTTGAGGCTAGGAACTATGCTACATGGTAGCGTCCTTTGTTTTCTTGAACACTAAAACTGAGAAGAAATTTGTGCAATCTGCACCTCTAGATTGTGAATAGCTATTGAATGATTATTTAGAAGAGTTCCATTCCTGCTATGTGTTTCTCAGTTTGATCCATGTGTTGTTTAGTAGTCAACATAAATTAAGAGAACATCTCCTCCAAGTTACTCTTCTTCCGATTGTTGGAACACAAGGCATGGGTTTAAGACATTTTGAGTGTTCCGGTAAGAGAAGTTGGGATGATTTTTGGAATTAGGGTGGTAGATATTGGAATTGAGATTCGATTATTGACTGTTGTAATTACCCATGTAATGAGCTTGCTCGCCACTAACAAATAATTCCTATTTTCAAGATGTGTTCCACAGTGCTCACAACAAGGGATTGGGGTCTATACAAATTCACATCCTTTGTGTCTAGTTTCTTCACTAAAGTAGCCGCCAAAGCGTCAACTTGAAGAATTCCTATTCATTTACTAGCCAATGTTCTCTCCTTAGGGTACTTGTAATTGTTGGATGCCATATCATTTAACAAGTTGAAGCTTTCATCAATAGTCATCCTCATCAATGCACCACCTGCAGTAGCATCTACCAACTTTGTATTGTTAATGTCCAAACTATTGTAAAGATCTAGGAATCTCTCTCAAGCTTTAGACAAAGTCTCCCTATCATATTGCCAAAAAGCAGTAATCTCATTCCTCATCTAGATAGATCAATGGGGGAAAGTACTTAGGCTAAGAATTTTTGTGTGAGTCCATCCCAAGTAGTGAAGTAATTTGGGAGGCGAGAATATAACCAACTCCAAGCCTTGTCTCTGAGGGAGAAACAAAACAACTCCAACTTGATAGCATGATTTGAGTCTCCACTAAACTTCATTGTATCACACAATTGAAAGAATCCTGTGACATGTGCATCAAGGTCTTCACTTAGGAACCCCTCAAACTAACATGTATTCTAGGTCATCGAGATCATGTCCGGCTCAAGCTTAAAGTTATTAGCTTTCACAATTGGTGTAGCAACGCTTAATGGAATTCCAATGACATAGGGGATAGCATAATCTTTTATAGCCTATTGCCAACTGTCTTGACTTTAACTGTCCTTTCTGCCATGTTGTCAATCACAAGCCTTCTGTTCTGCTTTCCCTAATTACGCTTCCTGAAAATCAGCTCAATCTTCAAATCAAAGCTTGTAAGGCTCTTAGATCAATGTATGCACAAAAGGCACCTGGCAATTACAAAATAAAAAGAAAATTAGAAGACTAAATATTACAATAATAATCCCCGACAATGGTGGCAAAAACTTAATGTGTATTTATGCGAGTGTACGAATCGTATAAAGTGATATAATTTAGAATAGAGTATCGTTTCCACAAACATTAAATTAGCAATTATTGAAATTATAATATTTTCAATTTTATTTGAACAAATTATATTAAGATGAAAATACTAAACATAAATAAAATTTATAAAAACAAGAATAAATAAACAAAATCTAAATTAAAGAAAATTGAATAATTTTTGAACTCTACAGCAAATAAGTTCACGAAGATGAATTCAATTCGGATCCAATTATTAATAAACATCGTCTATTATTTATGTGTTACAATAAGAAGCTCTAAATAATTTAATATTCCTTCTAGAGATAATTAAAAACATCTCTAGCATGTAATCCACTATCATTTGATGTGAATTCCACTACCTTAAAGACTCGTTACAAACTACAGATCTCTCAAAGTTTTGCACAAGTCATACTACTATCACTAAATGTCGCATGCACCTTACAGGTAATTTTAATAGAAACTATTCCTAAAAATGTCCTTCTTGGATTTCAATCTAAGTCTTTAAAACAATTCAAATATTGCAAAATATTCAAACTAATTAATAGCAGCAAAATTAACAACAAGCAAGGATATAAAATTTTAGAGAAAATCAATTCTTTGTAAAAAAATAAATTGGATATCAAACATTCATTGTCTTGGTTACACTTGAAGCCCCGGCAAGAGAAAAATAGTGCATAATTGAAAACATAAAAATCATAGATTATCAATATTCAATTACAAAACCAATTTAAAGAGAATAAGAAAAAAAAAAAGGAAAGAAAGAAGAAGTCATGAACATGGTTGTTCTTGTTCCATCTTCACTCTCCTCTCTCAAAGTGTGTCAAAAATCTCTTCAAAACAACCCTAAGAGCATCTATATATAGCCTTTCAGAATTGGGCAACTTAGAGAGAATTTGTGGCTTTTCTAACTAATGTGAAACTTGAGCTAGCATCATAGCCAAATATTTGGGCATCGTTGCACTCAACTCGGATGAATTCTTATAGTCATGCCAGTGCCACAACCAACTTTTCTAGCACCACAATGCCCTGCTCCGTGGAACATGTGCTGGACTTTGATTAACTGTAGTGCCATGGCCCCAAACGTTTTAAGGTTGCGGCCTTTACTCTTTTAGTCCCAATCAGCTTCCTTTGAGCTTCTATTCTCTTCATATTTTAAAAAATAAATAAACCTAATTTTACAAATAAAATTACTTGACAAAATAAACTAAAAAATTAATAAAAATTAACTAAAAATCAAAACACTAAAAATAAAATAAAATGAAACCTAAATAAATATAGGAACTAATTAACTAAAGTAAAACTCTAAGACTTAGCAATTTTCAATACAAAATATTGACAATAGAAGTCTATTTTGTAGAGTTATTGTTATGTAGTATTATGTCATTTGGTGTACTAACTTTAATTTAAGTATGTTTATGTTGTATGTTGCACATCATGTTATGAAGTATTATGTTATACTACATACTTATTATAGGATAAGTAGAATGAATAAGATAAGTTAAGTTAAGAATGTCCTACCAACCTCCCGACCTACAAGGAGGATTACATACCTCTTGACATATGGGGAGGCTCATGCTAAGTAGAAGTTCATGATCTCGGTGTCATTGTTGACCTCGTGAACCCTAACCTTCAGATGATTTATAGGTAATTGGTACGAATACCTGGATCTCCAATTATGACAAATGTAACGACTTGATTGTTCATGCCATTACTTAGAATTGATTTTTTAAACTTAATCTTACTTATAAAAAAATGTAAAATAATTTTTTCAAACCTAATTATATTTCTGGCGGTCATCGAAAATATTTTTAAAACATTGGTTTTACTTATAATTACAAAATACATACTCATTACTTATAATTATTCATATCGGCTTCCTGGCAGGATTTCCTATAACATTAAGGAATTAGATGAGCTTTTACTCAGCAAGTCTAAACATTTCTTATAAAACATTTTTAAAAGAATATTTGCAATAACAATGCATAGTTCTAATTATGCTCAATTTTGAACATCTTATTCTTATTTTTAACTTGTTTTAAACTGTGGGTCCAAGTATTTATGCTCGGTGCATGCGATCATCAAACACTGAGACTATAACTGCTTAACTTGACATAATTTTCTCCTTGGGTCAGGAGACTTCTTTTTGTTTTTAAGTTACATCAAGAGGTTGGTACGCCACGCAATTATATTATCTTGATTATCTTCACTTGAAGATTTAGATTACCAATCTTGTAAACTTAGTGAATGTATTGCATGTTATAACTTGGTATCTAAAATAATATGCATTACAAATGCAATTGCAAACCAAACATAAATATACATATAAAAAATCATTTTCTTCATGCCATAGGTGAGATTTGAAACTTACTTAGATCTTATGCTAACTTTTTGCAACTTAATCTTCTCTCTCTACTACCCGGCTTTATGTTCTGTTTTAATGACACCCAGTTGTTTGCTCAAGTCTACAATATTGATTGATTTCTACACTGTTTGACTTAGATTTACCAAAGCCAAATTTTATGTCTCATTACATGGCTTTAAAATTAGTCCAACAGAGTTCATTATTCGTTTAAGGACTTTATGGTAAATCGGTAAGCTTGGAGTCTGCTTTAACTATTTTTTATAAAAGATGATTTGATCCTCATTGAGTCTCAAAAAATTTAAAACTCTTTTGGACTTAAAATCTGTGGTTAATGACTGTCCATAACAATATAAAAAACTAGCCTTGCTCAGTGAAAAATTCTATTCCACACGGTTTTACAATTTTAACCCAAAACACAAAATCTTGACATTTTGCCTCCGAAAACAAAAGAAATTGTTTTATACAGTGATGTCTAGTTTTCTCAAGGATTAAAACTTTCAAAAAGTCCTTAGATAGATTCAAATAATTTCAAAACATTTTTCTTTTATTTATCATTTTAAAGTTTCATGATTAAATTTGGTAAAATTTATAACTAAAAATCCATAAAGAAGTTGCTAAAATCTTATTTCACAAAAGTTAACAGTTTCGACGAAAATTTATTGCTTTTGTGTTTTAACTTTTTTTTTAAAATCAGACATCTCAGGGGAGTTTTGGTTAATTATGTACACAGACAAAATGGGAAATCGTGTTTTTGGCTTGATCCAATTAGAATTTGAGGAAAAATTCTTTGCGAAAGTTATTTATCTAGATGCTTCTAAAAAATGTCGTGTCAATTTTGAAAATGAATTCGGCTTCCAAGTGTCTCAAATACACAAGTCTTTCAAAGAGGCCTTTCAAAACATCTTTGTACAAAAACCTTTCCTTGCATGTCTATATGGAGCTGGATCTTATTTTTATCCTTTCAAATACATCATTGAACACTTAAATAATAAAATAATCACACCATATAATGTTAGTTGCAACCCACAGTCTGCAATAACCGTTTTGCAACACATAGTCAACAAAAATACAAACTTTAATCAAAGTTTGAGCATCAGGGTTTTTACCTAAAAGACTCAAAGTGGTTGTTCTCCCTTATGTGAGCTTGTTGGTGTAAGTTTTGGAAAATGATTCTCACAAATAATGGTGGAAATACATAATAGTGCGGATCATGTATAACAAAAAATTTCTAAAAGCTTTTATAATTTGCTATAGATTATAGATTATATTAATTTTGCATATAAATAAATATATAAATACTTTGCTTTCCGAAATATGATCGGAGATGAATGAAAACAACTGGCTTACAAAGGACATTCTCTTTAGGACAAAACCACTATACTTCCTTGCCTAGTCCTTAGCATCGGATGGACGAACTGATAGATATTTAAGGAATATGGTTTCTTAAAGATCACTCAACTAATTTAAGTTACAGAATAAAAGAATTCTTTCTTTTTCTTTCTCTCTTTCTACATGCCTGTGTGAGGTTTTATTTTTTATTTTTTTTGTAGTATACTCTCAGTCTCTTTAAGACTCACAAGTATGTTCTAAATGAATAGAGGAGGTCTCTATGTATATAGAACAAGAGAGCTAATCAATTTTGGAAAGTCTTTTTATTTTAATTTAATATTAAATATTTAATTAAAATAAAAGATACAAGTTTCCCATTCCCATACTGTGATTGGCATCATACACAAAGAAATTCTCTATGCATGTGGCACCATTTTCTGTGTAGTGTAGGTAAGAATAGTACTATTTAGTTCATCATGCCTTCTAGATACAAGGAATAAAATTGATTCTCAAATATATGCCAAGTAAATCAAAAGACATAAATCCATAAATAGGAGTCTACTAATAACTTAAGATTAAGATCATCTTATATATGACAAACGGTCGATGTGATTAAATCTTTCTATATTTTAACAAAAATTAATAGTTGTTCATATCTCATTATGTTCCAGTCCTACATAATCTCATTATGAACAGTACACTTATTTAATGACTCATTACATTAATGGTTCAAATAAGATTGTTCCATTTTTAATGGAAATTACCTGCACTAGTAAGCCTCAATTAAAGATTTCACACTTTAATTGAATAATTAATTATAACAATTAATTATATGTTACTGACCATTTTAATTATCATCCTTAAATATTATCCTCTTGTATATAATGCTTATATACAATATTTAAAGTCACATAGATTATTATGAAATTTTAATGATATTCTTAAAGTATTCAAAATACATACACGCATATATAATGAATAAATTTACTTTATTTATCTATAAATATATCCATTTCAAAACATCATGTGCTTTATGGGCATTTATCCTAACAATATCCCACTTGCCCTAAAGCAAATAAGACATGTCTTTTAATCCATATCCCTCTAGATGCTTCTTGAAAACTTTGACTAGTAAGGTCATCATGAATGGATCTGCTAGGTTGTCTTCTAAAGTAATCTTCAATACTATCATGCCACCTCTGTGGTATATATCTTGAACTAGATAACACCTTATCTATACTTGTACTGTAAGGGTCAATTAAAGATTCCACACTTTAATTGAATAATTAATTATAACAATTAATGATATGTTATTGACCATTATAATTATCATCCTTAAATACTATTCTTTTGTGTATAATGCTTATATACAATATTTAAAGTCATATAGATAATTGTGGAATTTTAATGATATTCTTAAAGTATTCAAAATACATACACGCATATATAATGAATAAATTCACTTCATTTATCTATAAATATGTCCATTTTAAAACATCATATGCTTTATGGGCATCTATCCTAACAATATCCCACCTTCCCTAGAGCAAATGAGACATGTCTTTTAATCTATATCCCTCCAGATGCTTCTCAAAAACTTTGACTGGTAAGGTCATCATGAATGGATTTGCTAGGTTGTCTTCTGATGCAATCTTCAATATTGTCATGTCACATATGCGATATATATCTTGAACCATATAACACCTTCTCTCTATATGCCTCATGCCTTTGTAGTTTATTGACTCTTTAATATTTGCAATTGCTGCACTGTTTTCATAGTACAGTCTAATCGGCTTATCCATATCCGGAACATCTTCCAGATCTGTCAAGAATTTCTAGGGCCAAATTGCTTTCATGGATGTTCCACGAGCAGCCACGTATGTAGCCTCCATTATCGAGTTAGAAACACATTCTTATGTTACACTCCTCCAGACAATGACTCCAATATAAAGAGTGAACACACATCTTAAGATTGAATTTTGATCATCTTTATCGATTGGAAACCAGAATCGATGTTAACATCAAGAGATAAATCTCCATTGAATACAAAAGCATATAAATTCTTGTTCTCTGATGATACCTGAGAATGCACTTCATAACCATCTAGTAATCAAATTCAGAATTTGACTAAAACTTATTGACTATCCCTATTGCATAGCAGATGTTAGGTCCAATATACTACACGGCATATATTGTATGCATGGCTTCCAACTACTGATGCATAAGGGAAATGGCCCATCTCTTTATCCTCCTGAGGGTCTTAGGACACTGCTCTTTAGAAAGATAAATACCATACCTAGAAGGCAAATTCCCTCTCTTAGGGTTATGCATCCTATATTTGACAAGCATCTTGTCAATGTATGTACGTTGAAATAATGCCAAAAGTTTCTTCTTCTGATCCCAAATGAGCTGGATCCTAAGAACATAGCTTGCCTCTCCCAAATCTTTCATTTGAAAATGGCTAGCTAATAATTTCTATACTTATGACATTGATTTCTTGCCATTCCTAATGAAAGATGTCATCAACGTAAAGTATTATGAAGACCCCTTTCTTTTCTCCTATGCACTTGTAGTCACATGGTTCATCCTAGTTCTATTCAAAACCATAAGACTTAATGGCCTCATCAAACTTGATGTTCCATGATCTAGAAGCCTACTTAAGTCCATAAATGGACCTTTGTAGGTTGCATAGTTTCTGCTCTTGGTCTTTAGCTATGAAACCCTTTGATTGCACCATGTAAATGCTTTCTTCAAGATAGCCATTCCAAAATACTATCTTGACATTCATTTTCTATATTTTATAGTCATAATACATAGTAATGGATAAGAGTATATGAATGGACTTTAGCTTAGCATCTGGGGAGAAATTCTCTTCATAGATAATTCTTTCTCTCTAGGTGTAACCTTGGCTACTAGCCTTACCTTAAAAGTCTCTACTTTTTCTCCTGTAGATCTATTTGCAACCAATGGGGTAAGACCCCTTCAAGAGGATCAACAAGTTCCCAGACCGAGTTGGAATAAATGGATTTCATCTCGAGTTTTATGGCTTCCACTTACTTTTCTTTATTAGATTATTCCATTGCCGACTTGTAAGTCAATGGATCTTCCTTACCGTCACTCACAGCGACAAGCTATGCTTCTCCACAGTAATAAGTAAGTAATCTAATTTCCCTCCCACTACGATGAAGCACTAGAGGTCTTTGACTAAAAGTTGTGGCCTCTTCAGCTAGCTCTTCAACAACTCTAGCCGGCTTGTCGACAACTCTTGTCAACTATGGACTGATCTAATTGGCAAGTAACTCTTCTAGAACTATTTTGCTTTCTAGTTTGAAATCTTTCATGTAGTCATGTTCAAGAAAAATGACATTTGTTGATACTAATACCTTCTTATCTTTAGGACTACTGAACAAACGTCCTCTTGTGCCTTGAGGATATCTTACAAAAATATAGACTTTCGAACGTGGTTCCAACTTCTTGGTCTTAGCCTTTAGCACATATGCTGGACACCCTCATATGCGGATGTACCTCAAACTAGGTTTCAAGCCATTGCACAACTCTAGAGGCATCTTAGGTATAGATTTAGATGGAACCAAGTTTAGAATAAAAAATGCAATTCTTAAGGCATATCCCTAGAAGGACATAGGTAGAGAAGAATAACTCAACATTGATCTCATCATGTCGAGTAGCATTTGATTTCTACTTTCGGCAACACCATTTTGTTGTGGTGTTCTAGGCACGGTGAGTTGCGAAACTCTTTTGCTTTTCTTCAAATGGCCTGTGAACTCTGTGTTCAGATACTCACCACCTTGATCTAATCAAAGTATCTTTATTTGCTTTCCTAATTGTGTTTCAGCTTCCACTTGGAATTCCTTAAACTTTCCAAAAGTTTTAGATTTCCTATGCATTAAGTAAGCATAACCATATCTAGAATAATCATCAATAAACATGATGAAATATTCATATCTGACTCTTGCTTGGATGTTTAAAGGTCCACATACATCGGTATGTATCAGCTCAAGATGTTCTTTGGCTATTGTGCCTTTACCTGAAAATGGTCACTTGGTCATCTTTCCTTATTCACTAATTTTTAGTTCCTTCAAAGGACCATCTTTTACTAGTCTTTCAGTCATGTTTAGGTTAATATGTCCAAGTCTAAGATGCCATAGATATACATCATTATCATTAGAAATCTTTTGCTTTTTATTCTTAGGTTTAGCTACTTGAATATGTTAGTATTAAGTAGTGGTTTACAACTAGGTTTAAAAAAATATAAACCATCATTTAGTTTTTTAGAACATATATTTAAACCATTCTTTGAAATAGAAACAATTTCATTGTCAAAAGAAACTTAAATAATTGTTCATTTAATTTAGAAATAGAAATCAATTTTTTTCTAAAACCTGGAATAAAATAAGCATTGTTAAAAACTAAATATTTATTCCTAAACTGACGTCTAACTTCTCCCACTGCATTAGCCGAAACCTTAGATCCATTATCTCGACCATCGTGTACTCCCCATCAGCAAGCTCTCGTGAAGAACTAAGACTCTGTAAAGAAGAACAAATATGGTTAGTAGCTCCCAAGTTAACTACTCAGATCATTCTCTACAACATATATTTAACACATGTTTCTAAAACAAGTAAATCACATTTACCTTGGTTCTTCAATGATTTTTGTTCTTCGTTTTGCTTGGATTGGAAGAACTAGCGTCATATGTAATAGATGCTTCATTGCTATCCACACAATTGATAGTTTCAAACTTCTAAAGCTTGTTCAACAATTAAGTGAGCCTGTTGTGCATATTGTTGATAATGTAGTAAGTCTTGAACTGCCGAAACGTGGCACTTAGACTCTCTAACATCATTCTTACCTATGTATCCTTATCTATGATTGCTCCATTAAGCTTAGCTATATGAAGATGTTAATCATAGTGAGCACATGGTTGCGAAATGGTTGCGAATAGGTGTGTTAGGCATCATCTTGATATTCATGAACATCTTCATGGCATCAAGATGTGCCTTTTCATTTGGTTGCTCAAACATCCCATTGACTGACTACATTATCTCATAAGTGGTATTAATATTCTCATGCTTCTTGTAAAGCACTTCAGACATGCCAGTTAACAAGTAGCTTTTGGCTTTTCAGGTTGGCATTTTGCTAACTAGAAGTTGCCTTTTGGGCCACTCTTCTTGCGTTCGCTGCGAGGACCAGAGGACACTCCTCCCATATGATGAACTTGTAGTCATCATTTATGAGTATTAGGTTCATGTTACTTTTCCATTTGGCATAGCTCTCTCTAGTAAGTTGTTCAAGTGTGAGTAGGTTGACAATTGGATTAGACATATTGCTGAGATGATAAATAAATAAGCATTCAATTCACAAGCATTAATATCATAAAAAATAAACATTTTTAAGAATAGTAAATATGATGCCTGGATGCACATGAAAAATACATAAGACATGTTTAGTAAATTTAGCCAACAATAATTCGATTTACTACAAAACAAGGTGCCGCCATAGGGTACGTCAAATATTTTGCGAATCAAACCAATTCATTCTGAATTAATGAAATGTAAATAAAAATATCTTATATTTTCACGTTTATTAACTACCGTAATTTTGGTCAAAAACATAACTAACATTTAACTACATTTTTATGAATGTAACCTACAGCCTTAGATTCCAAAAGACTTAACTCTAAAGTGCCGCCGTAGGATAAGTCAAATTAAAGGTGCATCCCTAACTCTTATCTCTAGGAAGAATAACCTTATATTGATTTGAATGGATACACTCCGTAGGGAGGATGAAATCAATGTTGTCTCGAGGTACCATTTGAACTTTACAGTGTTGTCTTAACGGTGAGACCAATGGGTCGTATTGCCATACAACCCTCTCCTACTCAATATTTTAAAAATATGTATTTTATTTGTAAACCATCTTATGGTTTACAATTTTAGAGATATAAATATTTCATATTTCTAAATATATGAAATTCTAAAATTTAACTTTTAAATTTATTTTCATATATAATAATAATATTTTGCAAATCAAATTTACAATCGTTAATTAATTTAATCTCATTAAATCAACTTATAGCACATATTCTATATTTATAATTAAAACAATTTTAATGTTTAAATAAATGCGCTAGTATGCATGGCATGTCATAAAACATATAAGCAGGCACACTAGTACTAATATGACATGTTTAATGCATGAATATACAATAAATTATCAACATAAAATAAAGCGTTCAATTTAATAATTAAGATGGATTTGACCGGGTTCCTTGGATGCTTAAGTTACAACCTAATTGAAATAAATTAAATTAAATTCCTAATCTATTTGGATTTTCAATATCTTCATGGGTGTTCTTGTAAGTCTCTTTAAATTGTCATCTTTCGTCTGAAGGGCAAAATCGAAATAAAAATGAAAAAACGGTTTGAAAAACAAGCCTAAAGCCCTACTAGGGTTTGGCTTCAGTGTCCGCGTGGAGTCGGAGTCGTGCACTTACTGCCTTCGCTCCAGGCCGCGTGCCCTTGTATTCCAACCGACTCTACAGCATCAATAGTTGGCAGTGTAGCGCCATGTGCTGAAGCTTTTTATTTTGTTTTTTCATGTTTTCTTAACGGTTTCTTAAACCGTCAATGTCCAATCATCTCATGGTTGTTAGTTTTGATTCTTTAGGTCTTAAAAAATCTTTCATCTTCAATATTACAAAAATATAAATTGCAAAAAAATAAATTACAAAAAATCCTAGCCCTTTAAATTTGGGTGAATGTCAATTCTAATGAAAATTAAAATGATAGTCAAAGAGATCTTTGGAACCATATGATTAAAGACCAAATCTATCGTCCATAGATTCACCATCTATCACATGAATAAATAAATAAATAAAACATGTATATTAATACAAAGTGCCTACCCCTTACATACCTATATAATAGAGAACATATATATTTATTTAATATCAATTATCTCATAATCAACTGCGTAGATCAATATATTCTATAGCTAGCTCTTGTACTAATTCTAGGTTTTGGAAAATGACTTTCGCATAACATAGTGGAAACGTGGTAATAGTATGGATCGTGTATAACAAAAATGTTTTCAAAACTTTTGTAATATGCTGTAAATTATATTAATTTTGTGCATAAATAAATATATAAATACTTTGCTTATCGGAATATGATCAGAGATGAACGAAAACAACAAGCTTGTAAAGGATGTTCTCTTTAGGATGAAACCACCGTCTTTCTTACCTAGTCCTTCACACCAGATGGACGAACCGATGGGTGTTGAAGGAATTTGGTTTCTTAAAGATCACTCAACTAATTTAAGTTACAGAATAGAAGAACTCTTTTTCTTTTTCTTTCTCTTTTTCTACACGCCTATATTAGGGTTTTTTTTATAGAGTACTCTTAGTCTCTCCAAGAGTCACAAGTATATTCTAAATGAATAGAGGAGGCCTCTATTTATAAAGAACAAGAGAGCTAATCAATTTCGAAAAGTCTCTTTAATTTAATTTAATATCAAATATTTAAGTAAAATAAAAGACACAAGTTTCCCATTCTCATACCATGATTGGTGCCACACAAAGAGATTCATCGTGTATGTGGAACCATTTTCTGAGCAGTGCAGGTCAGAATATTGCTTATTACTCAATCTTATTTGTCTTCGTATTAAACTTTCTATATTGAATTAAATCACATTTATTCAAAATTGAAAATACTAAATATAGAAACTTTGTAAATAAACTTTGATGTGCACAAGAGGACTTTCCTCTTTATGCTTGGGTACCACACACAATGGGACCCTTCCATTGTGTGCACCATAAACAGTGGGACGCACCCACTATGTGACTTCTAAAATTAATTATTTTATTTTATTTATTAAACAATCTAATTATTTAAATAATATAAATAAATTCATAATCAATTTATTTTGAGTAATATTGAACTTAGAATTCTATAATTCTAAATTAATTATTTAAACCAATAATTTCACTTGTCGAATAGTGTTTACAAGGATGGTGAGGGAACTAATGGACCCACAATTTCAAGCTCGAGAAAAGCCAATATATTAATTAAACTTTTTGATTAATATATTACGCTTTTATTAATTCCAATATAACTTTAGTAAATACTAAAAATTACACTCTTAAAATTATATTGATATTCAATTACTTATTTCTTAGAGTCGTCCACTTGATATAGTTATTACATTTGAGTCGATCCTTTATAAATAATTCATAATTAAAGCTAGGTAATATCCGTTAACTTCTTTTATTATTTCTTTATCCTTGAGTGCCATTGATTCTCTAATGAATAATAAATTTATGAACTCAATCATGAATTGAGCACTCATATTATTCAAGCGCTGAATCAATATTCAAAGAAATTATTTATTTGCTTCTTGTAATATTAACATTCCTAGCTACTTACTTCATCGTGCCTCTAAGATACAAGGAACAAGATTTGATTCTCAAATCCGCATCGAGTAAATCAAAAGACATAATAAGATCATCTTCTATATGACAATTGGTTAATGTGATTAGAACTTGCTATATTTTAATAAAAATTGTTAACTGTTCATATCTCATCATGTCTTGATCCTATATAATCTCATTATGTACAGTGCACTTATTTTATGACTCACTATATTAATTGTTTGGATAAGACCGTATCATTCTTAACATAAATGACCTATACTAGTAACGCTCAATTAAAGATTCTATACTTTAATTGAATAAATAATTATAATAATTAATTATATGTTACTAACCATTTTAATTATCATCCTCTTATATATAATAGTACTATACAATATTTGAAGTCACATAGATAATTATGGAATTTTAATGATATTCTTAACGTATTCAAAATACATACATGCAAATATAATGAATAAATTTACTTATTTATTACAAATATGTCTATTTCAAAACATCATATGCTTTTATGGGCATCTATCCTAACAGTTGACCTATAAATCCCCTTGACACCTAGATCAAGACATAACAAATAAAGATCTAACAAAGCTTGAACTAAACTTTAGAATACACTAGGCAAAGTTTGGACTTTTACCATAAAACTTCCTTGAACTTTCTTTAGACCTTCTCTAAGACCTTTGATCCTTTTACTAGAAGTGGTATAAAGGCTTGGCTTAAGAAAAATTTGAGGGACTAGAGAAGAGAATGGAGGAAAATTGTTCTTTCTTAGAGCTTACTGAGAGAGAAAGAAATAGTGAGTTTTCATGGAAGTCCCTAGGGGTATATAAACCTTGGGCTAGGGACTAACAAACAAAAAAAAAATAGCTCTCATACCCCTAAGGAGATCTTCCATCAAATTGGACTTTGGTGCATTAATAATATGACATCATTTTTATTTTTTGGCATACTTAGTATAGGTACGTTTTGCTTTAACAGTTTAAATCACTCTAAGTTGTATTTTGCTATTCTAGCACTATGGTATTTGGAAGATATTTTTCTTCTTAGTCTAAAAATATCTCAAATACACTATGTACCCATACTATTTAAACCCAATCCACAGTTGTTCATCTTTCTGTGAGTATGAATTTTGTATTACTCTACTATATTATTGTTCGTACTATTCTAAATGTCTCTGTACATTGAATTCCAATGCTGGATAGACTATAGACACTTATATTTATATCAGTTTAACTAAGTGATATACTATCAGCTTATTTACTGTTTTGACTATGGCATGATATTTAATCCTATATACTCAAATATACTTTATGGGTATTTTTCCTTAAATTTGGATTTTTTAATAATTCTTATGACACTAATTTTACCTTTGAAGTGCTTAACAAGTTTTTGAGCATTTGGCTCAAAATTTGTACATTACACATAACAATTCACAAAAATTACACATAGAATGTGTTAGGTTGTGGGCCCAAAAATCATATAAAATGCAACAAAATAGAGTTTTAAAATTTTTCATAAACTTTTAGAATCCTTCTTATTATACTATATACAATAATTCAATAAAACACAAACTTATGGGTTTGGTAATAGCTTTGGATGATCAAGGATTCCAAAACCTTCAAATCTTCCTTGCTATACTCCTCTCTAGATTAATTGGTGTGTGTGCACCGATGAGATCTTTTGGATAATCTCCTTCCAACTAGAGGTGGCAATTTATATCTACAAGTCGAGTTTGGGTTGGGTTAAGGGTCAATTTTTATCTAAACTAGCTCAATACTAACCCGACCTATGACAGAACAGGTTGAAAAATCTCAACACTAACACAAACTATTTTGATACAAGTTGATATGAACACGACTCCTACTAACTTGTTCCTTATGTAACCTATGACAACGCTAATGAACCACAGCCCACCATTGACCCGTTGTAACACGCACTAACCCGTGATGTTTTTAGCTTTGAATTTACATTAATATAATGTAAAAACAAACATATAACAAATTTCCTCAAACTTAAATGAGTTTTATTCTACAAAAACAAAAATTTAAGTCCTAAAATTTTTAAAAACATAAAATAAAATAACAAGTCTAATAGAATAATAAGTCCAACAAACTAAAAAGGTCTTAACTGATCAAGCTAAAATCACCTTACTAATATTCAAGAGTTAAAATCAATTTAGTTTAAAGCTTAGTCTAAGGTTATGTAAGTTAGGGTTTTGTGTTATATGTATATTTGATAATAGGGAAAATATTTTTAAAAAATATTTAAATAATTAATCATGGATTAGACAGATCATTTTAGTGTTATGCGGGTTGACTTGAACACTGTCCATTTTTAGACGGGTTAGTTTTGGGGTGATATTAAAATGACCCTTGGTTAATTTTTTTTAGCCTTACCCCTAAAAAAGCATATCAAATTCGTGTCATATTATCGTGTCATAATCCATCTTGCCAGCCCTTCTAATCTTTCTCATTAGAGATTCTTTTAATTCTAGCTCAAAGAACACTAGATGGAGGCTAGACAAAAGTCTAGTAAAAATAGAACCTCCAAGGTCTTTTTATAGGCACACAAAGCTAGGAGGTTAAAGCAGAATCTGCCCAAGATTGTTTATAGATCATCCCAACTCTACCAAGGGTTGGTGACGAATACATAAAAATACATATTTCTTAAGGCTAAAATCATTTATTTTGCTTTTCTCTATGTCATTAAAACCCTTAATTATAGCATTTTCATGTTAAATAGTATTTTTGTGTCTTAGTATGAAAGTATATTTAATTAGGTGTTTTTAATGTGTTTTTATATTTAAGAGTATTTTTAGGAATTTTTAGACATATTTTTATGTGTTAAATAATATATTTGTGCAAAATAAATTAGAATAGTAAAATTAATATGTTTATTTTTATTTTTATGTGTGTTTATGTGTTTTAATTTAGTTTTGTATTTATTTAGTATTTATAAATATTAACTTAATTTTCAAAATTTTAGTTTTTATAAAATAATTAATTTCTTTGTGTTTATTTGTCATAAAATATGAAATTTGAGACCAAAACGGAGGAAAATGGTGCAAGCAATCTCAAAATTGGGATCAAAATAAAAACTCAAAGTTAAAATCTGATTAATGGAATCCTGCATCAGCGCTGACCTCTTCAAGGCCCCACATGTTTGCCACCATCACAGCAAAGGTATTATTGTGTGTAGTCACTCACATGTAAAGTTTCATGCTCTTAGCTCATTCGTTGATCAACTCTAGATAATCACTCCAACAGTATGTGTAAGTCAAAATCAACCTTTGTTTTGACTTCAATTTGGATCATCCTTTCGGTCTAAGTAAGCTCATTAACAGTCTAGAAGTGCATGTACTCGTCTAACCCTTTTTTGTGAAGCATTGGATTTCAACACCCAACTTGCAATCTAAAAAGCCCTTATCCACATGAAAAAGAAAAAAATAATAAAAAATAAAAATTTACCTACTTTGGAGGAAATTCTCTCTGCCATAGTACCTCACTATGCCAATATCTACCTATAAAAAGGAGCTGAAGCCTTTGCCACAGACACCCATTCCTTGAAGATAAATAAAATATATTAAAATAATGTCTAAATTATAGCAGAGAGTCTAGTGAGGCAAAGAGATGATTTGCATGCATAATGTTTTGGTATGGTTTTACCTCTATATTTGTTCTGTAATGTTTATATTTTTATGGAACTATTTTTTAAAATTACTGTTAATATTGTTATGCTGCCTAATTCTTACATAAATTCAGTCATACTTTCTTTATATAATTCAATTGCGTTATATAATTAATATTAAAATAATACTTAATTTTATGAAATCTTTTACTAGAGTATGACTAGTTACACTATTGATTTTAAATATTTCATAAGACAAGGTTTTGCTAAAATTAATGCAAAAATTTATTCCATTTAAATATAATAATTTTAATTTGTTAATATCTTTTCTGTCTCAAAACTATGATAGTTATAACTATAGTGATTGCAATTATAATTGATATAATTAGTACACCAAATCACTAATGGGAGTGGCTATTTAGCTACTTTTTATAGGAAAACCCTTATTGCATTATGGCTTGTTATATTGTTGCTCTCGGTTGATTTATAAAAAAAGTAAAATGCTTATTATTAACAAAAAAAGATTCAACAATCCAAAATTTTTTTAAAAAATTTATAATTAGAGTTAAATTCTATACTAGTTACGAAACATACAAGGGATTCTCGAAGCTTTAATATTTTAATTTCATGTTTTAAAATTTTATTTAAAATGTGTTTAAAATAATTTTTAAAAAATTTTGTTTCTTAAAAAAATTCATTTCCTTTTTAAACCATAAATTTGTCAATCTCTTAAATTCCCACCTCCCTGTGGATACGATCACTCACTATACTACAACCGACTGCATATTGAGATAAAAGTTTGAGCGATACATCAAAATTTTAACATCATTAACGGGGAGGTGCTACGTTTGCATCAAATTGCTAGATTAAATGCAACAATAGGTAAATAACCTATCCTTACCGTGTAAATATTATAGTTAAATAAGTTACCATTCATGTTGGTTACTATTCCAGTTACTATTAACACACTATTTACTATTTAAAAAATTTAAAAAATAAAAATATATATGACAAAAAAATTATTGTAGTTTTTTTTATAATTTTATGCTTTACTTTATAAAAAACTTTTGCTCTATTCTAGAACTTTATTTAGGTTATGTAATTTAGTTGCTTGTTAGTTTTGTTTTTTAGATTTAGATTTTTGAACTTAGAATAAAATTCCATAAAGCTCTTTATCTAGTTTTTTCATGAAACTTAAAAAAATAAAATAAATTGTTGTTTTAAGAAAGAGTATACTTTAAGGAAGTACTATCTAGAGGGTGGTCACTGGTTCGAAAAATTTTTCCATAACTAGTTACTTTTCGAGATTCTCCATAAACTAGTCATTCCAAGAATGTTGTTCCGACTAGGACGTTGGTTTTTAAGGAGGCCTCATCCTACCAGTCTTTATTAAGAATATTACAAGACAAATGTCTTTCACTCACTATTTTATTCATCCTAAACAAAGAAAGGCTAAACATTTTGTCTTTTGTCTTTTGTTTTGATAAATCACAAAACATAAAAAAATAAAAACAAAACAAAATAATAATAATAATAACAATAAAAGGAAAAACAAATCGGGTAAATGCATCGACAAAGAGATGAACTAGAGTGATTTGCTAAAGTTCCAGATTTAGGAAACCCTTGTGAAGAATCATCAAACTCTCCTCCACGTTCTCCAATTTTGCAACCAACAATTGCTGTTGAGGTGTTGAGATCCCCGGCCGGAGCCTGGCGGGCACCTCAACGTATTGCCGGGGAGGCTGCCCGGCTCGACCCTGAGTGTCCCAGCTGAGTTCCCAGGGAGGTCGAGCCGGGCAGCCTCCCCGGCAATACGTTAGAGGTGCCCGCCAGGCTCTGGCCGGGGATCTCAATACCTCAACATAAAACGCGTGTTCGGATGAGAGACTCAACCCCAAAGAGGTCCCTGCTCGGGGAGGGACCTCGGCTCGGTGGTGGCTCACTCCTGCAAATTGTTTCCTATGGGAGGCCTTTGGGTTTTGTCCCCCTTAGTTTTATCCAAGGGAGCGCGTTCCCCAAGAGTTGAACCTGTGACCTCTTGAATAAGAAGGCCTTAGGGTGTCCCCCAGGTACCAATCCCTCCAATTGGAGGGATTGGTACCTGGGGGTTACCTTAAGGCCTCTTATACAAGAGGTTACAGGTTCAACCCCTGGGGGACACGCTCCCCCCGCGGGAGGCAAATCCGCGTGGGGGCTCTCGACCTCCTTGGGAACTCAGCTGGGATCTAACTCGGCTGGGGCACTCGGGGTCGAGCCGGGCTGCCTCCTCGGTAATACGTTAGAGGTGCCCGCTAGGCTCCGGTCGGGGATCTCAACACCTCAACAATTGCACTTACGAATCTATTAATGGCATAATGCTAGGAGAATACCCAAAGGGTGTTGAAAGATTCCTTGCATCCATCTCGCATTCCTACTCCGTTATGTATCATGTTTCCTCTAAATATGCCACAACGAGAATTTAAGCCAAGCATGATTCAACTTTTGCTAACATTTCACGGGTTAAAAGAGAAAATTCTTACATGCATATTCGTGAATTCAAGGAGGTAGTAGCTACTTTCCACAATCATACAGAAGTTGGTTATTTCATCAAATTAAAATTCTTTGCTTTCTCTTTAAAGGAAAAAGCCAATAGTTGGCTCTATTCTTTAAGGCCTCAATCCAATAGATCATGAGAAGAAATGACAACTACATTCTTCAATAAATACTTCCCACATCATAAGACCAATAATATCAAATGACAAATCTCAACTTTTTCTCAAAATGATAGTGAAACACTCTATCAAGTTTGGGAAAGATTTAAGGATTTGTTAAACTGGTGTCCTCACTATGGATACAAGAGTTGGCACCTTATTAGCTACTTCTATAATGGAATCATGAGTCAAGAGGATCAATTTATGGAAGTGATATGTAACGGAGAATTCCTATACAAAGACCCTGACGAAGTTGTGGAATACTTGAATGACTTTGCAGAAAAAGCTCACACTTGGACTGGAACAAGTGCTATAAAAAGCACTAATAGGTCCCAACCAGCTAGAGCTTAACAATTAAAGAAAGAAACAACCTCAAAGTTCAAGTTGAGTATTTCATTAGACAAATTAAAACCCTCAAAGTAAAAGATGGTAAAGAAATCCACACAGTCGCAAAAATTAATTCCCACAGTACATGCTTCGTGTGCCAAGGGGTAGAACATCAAGCACATGATTGTCCCACTTATAGTGAAATTAGAAGATGCCTTAGGCACAAACACTAAACCTTTTGCACCCTACTCAAAAATTTACAATCCTAGTTAGAGATGGGAAAAGACATGGTAAATGCTTAACTGCAAATTTTGTTGGTAATTTTAGTTAGTTAATTTTGAAATCATATATATTTATTAAAAATGAGTTTTTCATACATTATAGACATGAATTAGCACATTAAATGCTTATTAACTCTTGATTCAATATAGACAAACGATGGCATATTGCATACTTAAACCATTTTAATAAAATAATTTTAGAAAAACTAAAACATATTTAAGTTAATTGTTAGAATGGAATCTTTAATTCTCAGTATCGTTACAATTGTTATTTCTTCTAAATTAAATATCACTTATTGTTAAATTTCTATCTTCTATTTAATTGCATATGTTAAAGTTCCATTTACCATTTCATATTTCTTGTTGTTAAAGTTCCAAACATAACAAAAATCTAATAATGGAAAAAGTAAAACATGTGTATAAAAATAAATTTTAAATAACTAATTTTAATCCTCAAATTTTTTAACTAAAACTAATATAACTGATATATTGGACCTTTGCAAAAAAATTTCCCAGTGGAATATACCTCAGATTCACCAAGTTTTATTATTGAGATAACCTTATACTTAAGGTTATATCGGACTTATACTTTTATACCTGAATAAGTTTTTAATGCCATTGCCAAGGAATAGATAAGTATAAGGACAATATATTAGTATAGTATACTATATATATGACTGGATAAGCCACCTTATTATTATTATTATTATTATCTTTTTTTTTATTGCTGCAATTTTATTTTTCTTTACTTTATTTCTCTTTCTAATTTCTAATTTTTATATTTATAGCACTTCTAACTTTCTAACTATCTAATCTAATTTCTAACTTCTAACTTTTTACTTTTTCTGCACTTTTTATTTTCTTTCATCTTAAAGGGACAGTTGTACTGCCTGATCTTATTTATATTTCTGTTAATGTTTTTGTTATTGTTAATTTTCTTTATTTTATAGGTGCTAAAAATAGCAAAATAATTATAAAAAAAAAGCCAAAAAGCCAAAAAAATTGTAAACACATAATATGCATATCATTATTCGTGTTACTTTTCATGTAGACTAATGTTTCTTTTTCTTTTCATAATTATTTAGTTTTGCATGCATGCTCTCATACATCAAAGTCTTGTTGTCTAGTTAGAAAAAGTCTAGAACCTATTGTACTACCTGTTTTGTCTATTGCATCTTTATATTGAAACAAAATGGTAGATGATGAACGTGTTAGTAATGATAACATAGTAAATCAACAAATTATTAATCCTGTCGTTTGTTCAATACGTGATTATTTGCAACCACCTTATGAATCCACTCTATCATGTCTAGTTTTTCCTCTTAATGCTCATAATTTTAGATTTAAGCTAGGCATGATTAACTTGCTTTCAACTTTTCATGGTTTACAATCTAAAAATCTATATTTGCATCTTTGCGAGTTTAAAGACATTTGTGCTACTTTCACTGATCAAAATGTTTCAAACGAAGTTGTTAAGCTTAAGCTTTTACCTTTTTATTTAAAAGATAAAGCTAAAACTTGGCTCACTTCTTTAAAACCAAAATCAATTGGCACATGGCAAGAAATGCAAACTGAGTTTTTGAAGAAATTCTTTCCAACTTATAAAACCAATAATCTAAAGAAACAAATTCAAAATTTTTCCTAAAATATAAAGGAATTCTATTTTCAATATTGGAAACATTTTAAGGATTTGTTGAACTCTTGCCCACCTTATGGTTATGAAAAATGGAGTTCTAGGCTTAACTCTTGAAACTTGTCACTTCATTGAAACAATGTGTAATGGAGAATTCCTTAATAATGAGTCTGATGAAGCGTTAGATTTTTCAAATAATTTAGTTGATAACTCTTAATACTAGCAACATGGTAATTCTAACAGCTCAATTAGGTCTAATCTTGCTAATGCTTAAAGATGTGTCCATCAACTTAGTCAAGAAAATGATTTAAATGCTAGGATTGCATGTTTGACTAAAAAGATTGAAGTCATGGAACAAGGAATGTTCAAAAACCCAAAATTGAAACTTTGTATAGTGTTTGCCAGACTCTAAGACACTCAACTTATCAATGCCTAATTTTTAAGGAAGAGTACCATGAACAGATAAATTACACAAATTAATTGGATCCATTTGGGAAGCCATTTCCATCTCCTCATTCTGGCACATATAATCTACAATGGAGGAATCATCCCAATTGCAATTGGAAAAATGATCAATCACAATAGCAATTTCAATCACCACCACCACTTCCGTCTCAAAATTCTTAAAGTCATCCATCATTTCCACAACAATCACAAAATCCACAATTTCCATCAAATTCATAAAATTTTCAAAGGCTTCCTCAAAATTCTTACCTTCTGAAAATCTTCATTATCGAGTCAAAACTCTTAAAGACACTTTGCAATCATTCATGCAAGCTCAAAAAGCATTCAATCAGAAATAGGAAGTTAACAACACTTGCACTTCTCAAAACATTCATGAAATTAAAGAGTTCACTTCTAAGCGCACTTCTTCACTTTGTATTTGAGAAAAAGGCAAATTTCTTGCTCAACTTGTGCGTTATCTATCTGTTAAAAAAGTTGCCTCTTCTAGTTCACCAATATTACAATAAAAAAACTGTTAATTTTATCACAACTCTTCAAAGTGGAAAAGCTGTTGATAAAACCATTCTTTCAAAAGATCAAAAGGTTAATTCAACTTTGAAAAGTGGTGATAAAATTAATAATGATGAAAAAAACTTTGAAAAAGAAAAAGTTGTTTCAAAAGAAAAATTTGTTCCAAAGGTTCCACTTCCTCAAGCTTTGCTTTCAAAGAGAAGTTTGACAAAAATGTTGAAATTTTTGAACTTTTTAAACAAGTCAAAATTAACATTTCACTTTTAGATGTAATCAAACAAGTCCCATCTTATGCTAATTTTTGAAAGATCTATGAATAATTAAAAGGAAGCATAATGTGACTAAGACTATTTTTTTAAGTGAGAATATTAGTTCCATCATTCAATATGATTCACCACCTAAGTTCAAAGATCCAGGTTGGGCCACAATTTCTTGTATCATAGGAAACACTCAAATTGAACATGTATTACTAGATTTTAGTGCTAATGTTAACCTTTTGCCTTATTCTATTTACCAACAATTAGGTTTAGGTGAAATTAAGCCAACATCTGTCATACTTTAGTTAGCTGATTGTTCTTTAAAAATTCCAAGAAGTGTTGTTGAGAATGTGTTAGTTCAAATTTATAAATTTTACTACCTCGTAGATTTTATTGTTTTGGATATACAGCCTGTTGCCAATTTAAATGTTCAAATTCCTATCATTTTAGGTCATCCATTTCTTGCAACTTACAATGCTTTGATTAATCATAGAAATGGAGTTCTAAAATCTTCTTTTGGAAATATGACTTCAGAATTCAATATGTTTAACATGGCGCAATCTCTTTCTGGAAAGTGTGAAGTGAACTTCATTGAGGGCAGAACTTCTGGAATATATGTTGATCCTTTAGTTGACTTGGCTAATACCTTTGACCTGAATGTCTTGCCAAAAGTTGAAAACCATCCCATGAATGTCTTAACGAATGAAACACTTGAAGCTAAAAATTAAATTTTCAAACCTGAATTTGGAAATGAAGTTTTTGAAGAAGAACATAAAGATGAATTTATGGGTGAACCTATGGATGAACTTACGTATGAATCCATGGAAGAAGAAGAGTTTCAAAAAAGATTTTTTGAAGCATCTAGTAGCTTAACTTTTTGGGAATATTATCTTTTGGGAAGGTTTAGGACAACTATTCTACCAGTCATCAACCTCATTGATTTCAACTCTGAAGATGAAATTATAATTATATACTAACATTTGTATTTCTATATTTCTATGTTTTTGTATTTCTGTATTCTTATAACTTTGCTTTGGGGTGTTGTATTTCTATTTTCTTTGTTTTTCCTAAATTTCAAAAATTTATTTAAAGTGGCTGATGTTATAGAGGATATAATCAAGTTTGATTAGTTGGTACTTTGTATCAACGGCCTCTAGGAACGTATTTTAATGAAATGATTAAAATAATTTTTTTTTTATTTTTAGAATTCTTCTTAAAACACAAAAAATTTAAAAATTTAAAACAACAAAAAAAAGAAAAAAATTTTAAAATCACAAAAATATTATCTTTTTCTTTGTGAATAAGTGTTGTTATTTTTCATTTTTTAGGTCACTTAGCCCAATTACTGTTTGGTCCAATCCATATTAACTTTTTACATGTGTTAGAACAGGTTCCCTAGTGACTAAACAGTACTACATCCATTGTCTATAAAACCGTTCATTAAACATCCAAGCCTAGAATTCTTAGCTCTTTCTCTCTCTAAAATGTTCTCTCTCTAAGCTCTCGAATTCTCTCTACCTGCTCTCTAGATTTTCAAAGTTTTTCCTCAAAGATTGCTAGAAAACCTTCAAGTTCTTCAATCATTAAGCACTTTCTCTAAAAATTTTTGAATCTTTTCTTTCTTAGTCCTACAAATCTTCTCAATACTCTCTTAAAAACTCTTAGATCCACTCAAAGTACTCAACTTTTTCTCTCAAAGCTCTCAATTCACTATCAAGAATCTCTCTCTCTCTTTTTTTTTTTTCAAATCATGGATCCTAAATATAATCACCTGAAAAAATACTTTCCTTCCTTTTCTCAAAAAGAAATTAGCCAGAAGTACATAACTCAATTCGCCCATCTTTGGTCCTTTCTTGTTTTAAACTTCCAACTGATGTAAAAAATATATATAGAACATCTTCGTCTTAGTGATATCACAAATATAGGTCTCCCTAGGAAGGATAAAATTTTTTGTGCTAGGAAAAGAAGAGCTCGAGCTATAGCTTCAAAGTGTGCTAAATGTTCTCGTCAAAATTATAAGCATAGGTGCAAGTCAAAAGGTTTTACGTCTGTAAATAGGAAAGATAAAATCCTTTCTATAAATATGGGCTTTCTAGAGAAAACTTAGATGATCTTCAAAATTCTCTTTTAGACCATTCTAGTGGTTATGTTCAAGGAGCCATTTGTAAACTTTGTCCTCAAATTCATCCAGAAAAAGAACATCTAAGGAATCTGACATTAAAAGACCCAATTGTTCAGTTCGTACGAATGTCAGAATGGAAACATTTACCTAGTCTGTCTGGTTCTAAGCAAGATTTGTAAAGTATTTTTAGTTTTTGTGTGTTTTTGTTTTTCATTAAAAAAATTTCTTGAGAAATTGTTTGATATATGAATTTGATTTTAATGAAAATTCGTCAAAGTGGCTGACTAACAGATTTTCTGGAGACACGCGTTTTAATGAACATGAGTTTTCATTCATTCATAAATAGCATTTCATTAGAAAAATTTAAAACATAAAAACAAAAAAAATTGGTGATTATTACAACAATTGTTTGTCCTGTTTGCTTTTAATAATTTTCATCTTATATGTCAGATGCATTATTCGGTAGGTATTTGGTGTGTTATATACATTTTTGTTTTGTCCCATTTGGTCAAAAAGTTGTACAGTAATATTTAAATTTTCAAAAGTTGAATAGTTCTTGTCGGCTAAAATTTTTAAAAGTTCTACAGTTGTGTCATATCTATCTTTATCTATCTTTACTTGCCTATTTGTCTTCGATTACATTCTATCATGTATTATATCTCATTTGTTGTCAGAGTCTTACTCAGAGCGATGTAAAAAGTTTTCAACTTAGAAAACATAAAATTCTAAAAAATAAGTCTTAGTTTCTTAGAAACCATTATGGAATCCTCATCCTACTCATCTTTGAATTTCAAAAACATTTATGTGTTTTGTGGTTTTAATTCAGGAAAGAGTATTGACTATTTAAATGTTGCATTCTAATTAAGGCAATCTTGGCTAAGAAAAAGATAAAACCTTATGAATGGAGGAGGTAGTCTCAGCTTAATGGGTGCTGTTGTAGCCATAGTCGAAGTAGGAGGAGTCCTAGGTATTATCCCTCTTTTTTTTTTTGTTCACGATAATCCTTATGGTGAAACTATAGGAACTGAGAAAATTGTCAAAAATATTCCTGATCGTATAAAACTATTCATCACTCAGATGCTTTTATTGTTTTACTGGGAGGTCTTGGAACTCTAAAAGACATGTTTGTCATAGCTTGTTGAAATCAGTTAGGTATTCTTGATAAACCACTGGGTGTGCTTAAAGTTAATGGTTTCTTTGATGGTCTTTTAAGTTTTCTAGATAATCATGTAGAACAAAACTTTCTTCTAGAGTCAAAAAGAAAGATTTTTATCTCTACACCTATTGTTGAGGAATTGCTTGAGAAAATACAAGTCATCACTCCTAAGGCAGACAATGCAACTTCAAATCTCAACGAGAAGCACAAACGAGATTTGGATCTTTCTCTCTAAACTCTTTGATCTTTCATTTTTACCTATAGCATGTTTGATTATGTTTATTTTTCTTTGTGTGTTTTGAATAACTACTCCTATATATATATATATATATATATATAATTTGTTGCTCTTTTCTACTTAATCTTGTTAAACATTGATGACAATGTTCAATTTAGGTTAAGGGAGAGGGTTTGTATCAAAATTTTTCAAGTTTGAGTATGTTTTTGTGTGTCTAAAATAGGACTTGTTCTAAAACCAAGCGCTTAAAAAAATAAAAACCCCAAAAAATTAAAGAATTAAATATTAAAAAATAGTGTGCTATTTGTAAAACTGTTAAGACTCTTGTTTAGTGTAGGGATGGCTGAGTAAAGGAGTTAGTCCTGAAACACGTCTCTATTTGGTTCGAGAATGTCATCTTTCATATATTTTCATTTATGCTTATGTTCTCCATATTGTGTGCATGCATGTATGTTTAGGGTAGGTGAGTTATGGAGTCCTTAGCATTCTTAAGATGTGTCCTAATTATGTTTGTATCATGTTTCATTCTGTTGAGTTTGTCAGCATTTGCATTTTAAAAAAACTAAAAATTGAAAAATCTTTAAAAATTAAAAAAAAATTTGAAAACCTAAAAAAATGTTTTGTAAATATTTATTTTCTTTGTTTTTTTAAAAGTATTTCCTATCTAATGAATAAACATAGTTATATCATGGCTTATTACAAAATTCAAATATTATTGAAGTTTATATTAATTTCTTGTGTTAGCCTCATATTTAGATTGTTCCCAAAATTTGAGCATTTAATCTTAAACTTTGATTCATTATACTAATTTAGAGACTGTTTATGTTAATATAATCTGGTTTATTTTTATAAAATCTTATTATTAGTTTGAATCCTTCTTAAGGCAAAATCCTAGATAATACTAAGTTAAGGACACAATATAGGTCATCTTCAGATCGTTTGACCTTTTTAAGCTTACTATATGCATTTTATATTTCTAGTTATCCCGTTGTGCTTAATATTCCATTTTCTTTGTCACCCATAAATTTTTAACTTAGCCTTTTTAATAATTTCATATCCTTTCTTTTTACCTTTTGCTCATAAGGCATATGATCGGTTTAGATGTATTTGGGTTATACTAATGTTATGAAAGGATAGGAAGGGTTATGAAAACAAGTTTGTTTATTTTGTACATCTGTAAATTCAAAAAAAATAAAAAAAATAAAAAAAGATAAAAAAAGAAAAGTAAAAAAAAAAAGAATAAAAAGTGGATGATAGATGAAAGTTTACTTCAAGTTTGAAATGTTACTTGGGAAATAATTTGTATATTTCAAAGATTCGAGAATAATGTAAGTGTCTTATGGGTGAATCAAGCTTCGAATTTATCTTTCATTTTACCTTTAAACCCTAGCCTTACATTACAAGCCAAATAGAGTCCTAATGTCCTTAAATTATTGTTATTCTACATTAATAGAGAGAGGAATAAAAAACAAACTTGTAAGATTTTGTTGAAATAAATTAGCTTATATTAAAGTAAATTTATCTTGTTTGCATGCAATAATTAATGATATAATAGCGCACATATAGCAAAATCCATCTTAAATATGAGACATACTCTTGAAATATATCATAAACTTGAGTAATATCTACATTTATTTTGAGGCATGACTCTGAAACAAGCCCTGAGGATGTTTTGCTAGAAGTCACAAGCTTTTGAGAAATCAATCATTTAGTCTATTTTTATGTTTCATCACTTTAATTGCTTGGGACTAGCAATAAGCTAGTTAGGGGTGTGATGAGACTTTGACAATGCACATTTCTTATGGCTAAATATCATCATTTTGTATTAACATTTCTCATCAAATCCCTTAATTATAGCATTTGTGTGATAATTAGTATTTTCGCATGTTCATGTGAAAATATGTTTAGTAATATGTTTTTAGTGTGTTTTTATTTTAAAAATATTTTTAATAATTTTTAGAATCATTTCTATGTGCTTTATAATTGTTTAGTTTGTAAATATTAAAAATCGTAAAAATAATATTATGTGATTTTATTTGGAGTCTTAAAGAGTTTGCATATAAGTTTTGAGTTTGTAAATATGTTTTATTATATTTCTAGTAATTTCTAAAAATATTCTCGAGTCTTAAATAGTATATCTGTTAAGGTTTATTAATTTTAGAAAATTTCATCTATTTTTAGTAATTTTTGTGTGTTTATTGTAAAAAAAATTTAATTAATGTAAAAATTATGATTGTAAAATAATTAATTTTAGTTTGTTTATTTCATTTTAGATTTGAAACTTGCAAGAAAAACGGGGAAGAATGGCGCAAAAATGAACCTCAAATGCTTAAGAAATAAAAATAATAATAAAAACTAAAGAACGCCACGTGGTGCAACTGGGACCGTCGATGTAATGCCCCGAAATTTATTTAATGTTATTGTAATATAAATGATGAATTAGTGTACCATAATTAATGTTTCAACATTAATTTGATTACTTGGTTGGATTTTGAGATTTTGGTTGTTTTGTTAATTTGATGAATTCAAATGATTTCTTATTGTTTTAAAATGATGTTTTGAGTTGTAAAACACAACAATTTGTAAAATGTTAAAAATAATCCATTTTATAAAACCGTGGGCGGCACATGGTTTTCGCACAGTAAAACCGTCCACCGTTTTTCTCTATTTATTCTCTTTCTCTCCCTCTCTCTCTTCACTCTCTCAGCTCTCACTCCCTCTCCTCTCTACCGTGGGCTCTCTTACTCCCTCTCTCGGTTTCCTCTCTCTCTCTCCCATTTCTCTCTTAAATTTTTAAAATCAAATTCGAATCCAAGCTTCGGGTTAGCAAGGAGGAAGCTCGGGAACGTGATTTGGCAACCGAGAACGCGGATTAAAGCTTCGATTCAAGGTTAGTTTTGATATTTCTAAACTTTTTCCAAAATTTTCAATTTTGTGCATTCTTGAAATCTAGGTTTGCTTGAGCTTAGAAAACCTTTGATTTGAGTTAAATGAACTTAGAACAACTAGAATCTAAGCTTAGATTAAAGAAAAACGGATTGGATTCAAGATTTTTCATTTTTCTCCTCATTTTCAAATTTTTGAGGTTTTTGAGTTTAAATCTTGTTTAAATGAGTTCAAATGTGTTCTAGTATGTTTTTCTATCAACTATGATTATTTTCCATGCCTGGGATTTGAGAAAAACAGGTTAAAATCAAGATTTGGATTTTGGGGGAATCGAAAACCCGTGGCTAAATTTCTGGGTTTTCCCAGTTCGGCAGGCCGGACCATGTGTTCGGTAGGCCGGATCAAGGGATCAGCAGGCCGGTGTTCATCTCTCCGACAGGCTGAACCTGGGAATGTTTGGTCGACCAAACTTGGCTTCCGGCAGGCTGAACTGCACAGTTCGACCGGCCGACGTAGGGAGTCCGACAGGCTGCCCGAACATAGGGAATTTTGTGATTTTTCACCCATTTTCACTATTTTGGACCCCGATTTAAATTCCAACCTTATAGAATGATTCTAAAAGATACAAATGACACACTAGGACATCATGAAATGGTTTAGTAACATAGAATGTCTCGAACTAGATATTGCTCGACTTAGTGTGTATCTAGGATCGTTCGTGGTTCCGCGAAGCTAACGTATAGTGGACCGGGATTACGGTGTGGGGCACCGGCATGAGTATTGAGATAGGACTTCTACCCTATTCCTTGGTAGCCTAGTTTCAAAATGATTTGCCTTTGAAAAGGATTTCTATTAAAATGTTTTCAACGGTTGTTTGAAAAATGAATTTATCGGTTATATTTTAATATACCGTGAACTAAAATGGACTTCAAAATAAAAGTAAATGACAATACTCGGTAATTGGGTTTTGAATGATGATGAAAACAAACACATAGGCATGATGCCATATCAGAGACCGGGTCGTGTAGCGATCGACCTTGGGGGCAGGTCCCAAAACCCAGCTGGGCCACTACGGTGGTGACATCCTTATGGTTTGCCTAGGAAAAAAAAATGATATTTCTGGTTGTTCGAGTAAACTGTTCTGGGTAAGAACGGTTTTATTTAATTTTATTTATTTATTTATTTAAGGTTTCTTTTAAATAATTCCTGAATAATGAAATGTTTCTTTAAATTAAATTATTTCATAAAATATAGTCCTACTGAGCCTTTCGCTCACATTTTATTTGTTTTAAATTTTCCCCTTTAGGTGGTTTTCCATTTAGGTTTGGAGAGGATTCAACAGACAGGACTCAGGAGCAGTAGAGGGACTAGTAAATTTATTTGTATTATTTAAATCAAGGCATGTAAGGTCTTAACTTTATTTGTACTTGGACTGTGATTGTATTTATGATATTGTCAGTACCATATGTGTGCACAAGTTGTGGGTTTGTGGAACCCATACTCGCTATGTTTATTCTTTTATATTAATTATTCATGCAATGGTTTTCTTTAAAATTTTCACCTTTTATATTTAATTCAAACCCCTAAACCCTTGATTTTTAATTAAATTCTCTTTTAATTAATTTTAAATAATCCGCCATGTCACCTCCTATACTCCGGGGCGTGACAGAATGGTATCAGAGCTCAAGGTTATGAACCTTAGGAATTGTGCACACATAGGTTTGACAATGAAATACCTCTGACAGTCCAAATTTTGTTTTCAAAAGTGAGAGAATGGCACCTAGACGTCGTTCGACAGTTGACACCGAGTTTGGAAATGATGAGGGCATGATGAGGTCTATGTTTGCGGCTTTTCGGCAGATGGCAGCCAAGGCTAGACCGGAAGATTCTGATGTTAGTCATCGGCATGCGTACTTTAAGGAATTCTGGCGGGCGTCTATTTCGACTTTTGATGGTAATGGGGATCCGCAGTTGGCAGAGTATTGGCTGGATTCGGTCTTGAAGCATTTGGATACTCTTGGTGTGCCTGAGGAGTATCGTGTGGAGTTTGCTGCATATAAGCTCGAGGGTGGCGCTAACACTTGGTGGAAACAAGCTAAGCGTTTGGAGCACGGTGGCGATATCAATTGGGACAGGTTTGATGAGCTGTTCTATGATCGATATTTTTTGCAGGGGTATAGAGATCAGAAGGCAACTGAGCTCTATAGGTTGCAGTGATCTGTCAATTCGGGAATATGAGGCAAGGTTTAATGAGTTGGCTAGGTTTGCTCCATCAGCTGTGGCATCGGAGCGTGAGAAGTGTATTAAGTTTCAGGAAGGGCTCAAGGCTCCTATTCGGCTGCAGTTGGTTGCTCTGCGGCTTAGGAGTTTTGGAGAGCTTGTGTCGTCGGCGATATCCGTGGAGAATGATTATGTGCAGTATTGTGAAGACCGAGCCAAGGCTTCAGGAGGACCACAGAGGAGTGGTAGGAAGAGCACCAGTAGCCGTCCGACTCCGGGGAAGGGCAAGCAAGGTGGCACAAACAGTGGTAGCAGCAATTCGTCTGGCAACGGGTGCAGCAATCCCTATAGCTTCCATTGTCATTTCTATCAGCAACCCGGACACATCAAGACGAATTGCCCGATCAGGAGTGTTCGTCTTGGATCTCAGACCGGGGAGGATGCCAGTCGTCAGTCTCAGCCTCAGACCCTACCTCCGCCTTAGCAGTACCCGCAGTTGCAGTATCCCCAGTTCTCTCCTCAACAGTTCTCATATTCGGCATGGGGGCAGCAGCTGCAGCATTTCCAGCGCGGCGTCCCTCAGTATCGAGCACCGAGTACAGGTAGTGTGCAGTCGTCTCCATCCCAGCAGCATCGGTAGAATAATCCAGGAACCAGCAATGTTGGTAGAGGGAAAGGAAAGGCTCTAGTGCAGGTTCATGCAATGGCATCTGGAGGTTCAGATTCTCATGTCGGTAACGCGGTTGTCGATGGTACGATCTTGGTTTCTAGATCTTTAGCTCGCGTTTTATTTGATACCGGTGCCTCTCATTCTCTTATTTCGAGTTCTTTTGTACATGCCTTGGGATTAGAGGTAGAAGAGTTTAATGAACCCCTAGTCATAACTTCTCCCTTGGGGCAGGTGCGTGTGAATTGCATGTGTAAATCTTGTAAAATAAAGATTGGGGATGAGATTTTGAAAAGTGATTTGATTATACTCCCCATGAGCTCCTATGATGTAATTCTAGGGATGGACTGGTTGTCTAGGTATAATGCAGTCGTGGACTGCCAACTTAGAAAAGTAACCCTAGTGTCTGATAGGGGGACGATGATCACTTACCAGGGTGGTGGTGATTGGTTAATGAGTGAACGTCTCATGAAGTCGTGTCTAGGAGGGCGAAGGAATCTAGGTTGTTGTGCTTTTCTTGCCAACCTAGGTTGCGAGCCCTATGCTTCGGTGGCAGTGTAGTGATTTTGGTGGTTGATGAATTCGAGGATGTCTTCCTCGACGAGTTGCCAGGATTACCACCGCATCAGGAGATTGAGTTTGGTATCGAGTTGTTTCCAGGGACAGCACCGATCTCTATGGCACCTTATCGGATGGCGCTGGCAGAAATGAAAAAATTGAGGAAGCAACTTCAGGAGCTTGCTGATAAAGGGTATATTCGGAATAGCACATCTCCATGGGGAGCACCGGTTTTGTTTGCTAAGAAGCATGATGGGACTCTCAGGTTGTGTGTGGATTATCGGCAGCTGAATCGTGTCATGATGAAGAACAAGTATCCCTTGCCTAGGATTGATGAGTTGTTTGATCAGTTGGGAGGTTTGCGTTACTTCTCAAAGATTGATTTGCGGTCGGGTTATCATCAGCTTAGGATTAAGGAAGACGATATTCCAAAGACAGCTTTTAGGACTCGGTATGGGCACTTTGAGTTTTTGGTTATGTCGTTTGGGTTGTCGAACGCTCCGGTAGCTTCAATGGATTTGATGAACATAATATTTAGGTCGTATTTGGATCAGTTCGTGATCGTGTTCATCGATGATATTCTTGTCTATTCTAAGACTTGGGAGGAGCATGAGCAGCATCTTCAGGTCGTGCTTTAGACTTTGCGGGAGCACCAGTTTTATACTAAGACGGAAAAGTGCAAGTTTTGGTTGACTGATGTCAAGTTTCTGGGTCATGTCATCTCGGAGCATGGTATTTCGGTGGATCCGTCCAAGATTGAAGCTATATTGGAGTGGGAACAACCAAGGAATGTAGCAGAGATTCGCAGCTTCTTAGGTCTTGCTGGTTATTATAGGAAATTTGTAAAGGATTTTTCGAAGATTGCAGTTCCGTTGACGAGATTGATCAAGAAAAATGTCATGTTTGAATGGAACGAAGATTGTGAGCTTGCTTTTCAGGAATTGAAGAATCGGTTAACTTCAGCTCTAGTGTTAGTTATTCCTAGCAGTGACGAGCCATATGAGGTTTATGCAGATGCTTCAGGGCGTGGACTTGGATGCGTGTTGATGCAGCATGGACGTGTGGTTGCAAACAGATCGAGACAACTACGACCTCACGAGCAGAATTATCCTACTCATGATTTAGAGCTCGCAGCGGTGATTCACGCGCTGAAGATTTGGAGGTGTTACTTGTATGGAGCGTCGTTTCAGGTCTTCTCTGATCATAAGAGTTTGAGGTATTTATTCACTTAGGGGGATCTTAATTTGAGGCAGCATAGATGGATAGAGTATATGGAGGATTATGATTTTGCGTTGCAGTATCATCCTAGGAAAGCTAATGTGGTCACGGACGCGCTTAGTAGGAAGTCTTCAGGGATTCTCGCTTGTTTGGCTTTTGAAGACTGGAGCAAGGATGCGATAGTGAGCGAGTATAGGCTACGGTACCATGAAGACTGTGATCGAGTTTCGGTATATCATGTGGAAGCGACCCCAGCTCTTGTTCGGATGGTGAAGCAAAGTTAGTGGCAGGATCGGCATTTACATGGGATTTCGTCACTGATTCAGAACCGGGAGCAGTTTGAAGAATGGAGCGTGCATGCAGATGGATCGTTGTATTTCTAGGAGCGTCTTGTAGTTCCAGCTATCGCCGAGGTGACAAAAGCCGTTTTGGATGAAGCTCATAGGTCTCAGTTTGCTATTCATCCGGGAAGCACAAAGATTTATAGCGATTTGTGTTAGAAACAAAGTGCGTAGCGGAATTTTAAAAATTTTTTCCATCAGAGTAATTTCCAAAACATAAGTTTGACATGTTATATGTATAAATTAGAGAGATCTTACTAACCTCAATGTGTCGAAGAACCTCCACAATCCATGTAGAGAAGTAACGTTCTAAAAGAGCCTCAACCAATTGGTCTTCTTTGCTATTCTCTATCCACAACCGGAGTGAGTGTGGGCTCACACGTACAACTCTTCCACCAGTGACTCTCCTTCCAACCAACAGAGAGAACCCAAAGCTAGTGTTCGTGATTTGTGAACAAAAGCTCTCAGGGAGTTTTCAGATGCTCACTAGAAGAGTATCACTCTTAATCTCTCAAATTGATCTGAGTAAATCATGAGACTCACTCCCTTTTTATACCTATTGGTCCTAGGGTCAGTCCATATCAAATTAGGTCTCAAAAACTCGAAACAGAATCAAGTTCGGATCAATATCTGATAAGATCCGTATGAAAACGCGTAATCTTATCTACCGCTGATCGGCAAGCCGAGCATTATGATCGGCAGGCCGAACAGGCCAGTTCGGTAGGCCGACCACGTCATTCGACAGGCTGAACTCCCGAGAAAAAATCTCCGTGAATCTTTTATTTTCCACCCGAGATTCTAAAGGATAAAGTCTCAGTTTTGATTCAAATAACCCAATAGAGAAGATATCTGATCAAAACAAACTTTATCAAGATAATCTCTAAGAAAATAAATCAATTCACAATAATTCTACAAGTCTATCTTGATCTAATTTATCCAAAATTAAATCAACCGATAAACAGACAAGAATTATCTGATCCAATAATTCAACAAGTTTATTTTGAAATAATTTCTTACAAAATTAATTCAACAGATAAACAGACATGAATTATTTGATTCTTACAAATTTTAAACCAATCTGATAAATCCGACATAAGTCACCAATTATTGAAAAAGCACACCGTGTCGTTACAGGATTTTGTGAGCTAGCAAAGGGGACCAAAATGGACCTATAAAGTTCAAGCTCATGATAATTATGAAACCCAATATCCCAGATATACATTTCACAATTATCAACTCCAACGCTACTCCACTAAAAGCTTGGAGCTGCACTCTCGAACTTTATAGAATTACGAAGCTCGTGAAGCTAAGTCTCCATGACATATCATAGTGTATCACATCCCCATATCATCATCCATAATCGGCTTAACAACAAGTTCTGTCTTACCTTCCCGATTATTTTTATCTTACATTCCATTGTCTCACCATTAGAAAACTTACCATCCAAAGATAGTATACCATTTGGTTACACCTATGTAACCAAATGGTTGAGTGCTTTAGTTTTCCAATTACAGGACAATGCAAATAAGAGGATATCATTACTCCTAAAGAGGAGCTATGGATTCCATATCTATGAATAACAAGTCTAAGCTATCAAGAGTCATGCCTCCAACGTACCAGCATGCATACCACTATAGAGATGTGGGAGTCACCCATTAGTACATCAAAAGACACAAGTCGAAACAACGGGCCCACTATTCATCTCAAGATTAAGATACAATACAAATGACTGTCTAAAGTGAATTGATTTGCCAAGACAGAATTATTAATCCAAATCTATTCACTTTATGTCCCGATCTAACACATCATCACCTATGACAACATGCCAATATTTCTATTCACAGAGTCCAACTCCGATGGCCAAGACAAACCATCTCCCAAAAGGGATATAGACAACATAACAATCTTTACATGAATAAAGCGCCCAACTTTATTCCCTCGATTGCGGATCATATGTTTTAGACCGTCACCTTAAGAATCGTGTCTACCGCATAATCATCCCATCATATGCCCAATTCTTAAGGTTTAGACTGACAGTCTCGGACTACTGTTTGCTTATCATACATTCAACATGTATGAACGTAAAGAGGACAAGATTTGGTATATATAAATGAATAAATTATTTATTGATAAAAATGTCTCCAAAAACGTATTACATTTTTACTCCTTAGGGCATACATGTCTAACAATCTCCCACTTGCACTAAGTGAGTAAATACAAAAAATTTCGCATCCCCTTAGCTTCCACATGCCTCTCGAAGACTCTTCCAGTAAGTGTCTTCGTAAATGGATCAGCTAAATTGTCCTCTGACGCGATCTTATACACCGTGACATGCCCGCCCTCAACGAAGTCCTTTATCACATGATACTTCCGATCAATATGCTTACTATTCTTGTGAAATCTTGGTTCCTTAGCATTAGCTACCGCCGCACTGTTATCACAGTACAGTGATACCGCCTTATCCATACTAGGAACTACCTCAAGATCCCCAAGGAACTTGCGGAGCCACACTGCTTTTTTTGAAGCATCACTAGCCGCCACATATTCGGCCTCCATCGTTGAATCCGAAGTGTAATCTTGCTTCACACTTCTCCAACTGATGGCACCGCCACCCAGAGTAAACACAAACCCCGAAGTCGATTTCCTAGAATCCAGACAGGATTGAAAATCCGAATCAGTGTATCCTAGAGGAGTCAAGTCCTCACCCGAATACACAAGCATATACCCTCGAGTCCTTCTCAGGTGCTTGAAAATATGCTTTATCGCAACCCAATGGTTCGGTCCTAGATCCGCCTGAAATTGACTTACAATCCCGACCGCATAGCTAATATCCGATCGAGTGCAAAGCATGGCATACATGAGACTACCCACTGCCGAAGCATAAGGCACCTTCTTCATGTATTCTCTTTCTTCATAAGACTTTGGAGAGTCTTTCTTAGAAAGAGTAATTCTAGACCTAGATGGTTGCCCACCTTTCTTGGAATCCTGCATTGCAAACCTCTTGAGAATTTTATCTATGTAGCCGGCCTATGACAAAGCTATCATTTTGTTCTTCCTATCCCGAAAGATCTGGATACCGAGAACAAAATTAGCCTCACCCAAGTCCTTCATGTCAAACTGCTTGGTCAACCATAATTTGACCGATGACAACGCCCCAATGTCATTGCCAATTAGCAGAATGTCATCTACATAGAGCAGTAGAAAAACCACCTTCCCATCCTTAATGTGTTTGTAAACACATGGTTCATCCACATTTTGTGAGAACCCATAAGTTTTGATCACTTGATCAAATCTTATGTTCCAAGAACGAGAAGCCTGCTTAAGTCCATAAATTGACTTTAGCAGCTTACAAACCTTACCCTCTTGACCCGCGACCTTGAACCCGTCTGGTTGTTCCATATAAATGGACTCATCAAGATAGCCATTCTGAAAAGCCGTCTTGACATCCATCTGTCAAATCTCGTAGTCGAGAGCGGTAGCTATGGACAAGAGAATCCGAATGGACTTAAGCATGGCTACAGGCAAAAAGGTTTCCTCATAACTGATTCCTTCCTTTTGCGTATAACCCTTAGCTACCAGTCTAGCCTTAAAGGTTTCGACCTTTCCATCCACTCCTCTTTTCCTCTTGTAGATCCACTTACACCCTATGGGTTTTACCCCTTCGGGAAGATCCATAAGCTCCCAGACCCGATTAGTCTCTATAGACTTCATCTCTATGTTCATGGCCTCTGTCCAGAGTCTTGAATCAACATCCTCCATAGCTTCTGCGTAAGTATAAAGATCCCTGTCATGTTCATCCGATTCAGCCAAGAAGACCTCCCCATTGAACATATACCTCTTAGGTTGACGCCCGATCCTCCCACTACGCCGAAGCCCCTGAGATTGTTGTTCAGGTTTGTTTGGTTTTTCTACCCCAATCGGAATGGTTTCGTTCGGAACCTCCGGAGTGAACGGATCACCCCTTAACTCCTCAAGCACCACTTTGCTTCGAGGTTCAAAGTCATCCATGTAATTCTCCTCAAGGAAAGTTGCATTAGTTGAAACCACGACTTTATTTTCCTTTGGGTTATAAAAATAACCCCCTTTAGTCCCTTTTGGATATCCTACAAACACGCAAACTTCTGAACGTGCTTCCAACTTATTCGGATCCTTAAACAGGACATGAGCCGGACATCCCCATATGCGAATATGGTTTAAGGATGTCTTCCATCTTATCCACAACTCGTGAGGAGTTTTAGGGATCGATTTTGAAGGCACATTGTTCAAAAGATAACATGCGGTTTGTAGTGCATATCCCCAAAAGGATAAAGGCAATGATGAATAACTCATCATGGACCGAATCATGTCCAACAAAGTCCTATTCCTTCTCTCCGCTACGCCATTCTGCTGCGGAGTGCCCGGCGCAGTCAAATGGGATAAAATCCCATTCTCTAACAAGTGTCCCAAGAACTCATCAGAAAGGTATTCCCCACCTCGATCAGATCGAAGTGCCTTTATAGGTCTACCCAATTGCTTTTCCACTTCAGCCCGAAACTCCCTGAACTTATCATAAGTTTCGCTTTTGTGGTGCTTTAGGTACACATACCCATATCTTGAGTGATCGTCAATGAAAGTGACGAAGTACTCATACCCCCCTCGTGCCCGGATGTTCATTGGTCCACAAACATCACTATGCACAAGTTCTAGAACCCCTTTGGCCCTATTGCCCTTAGACCCGTATGGTCTTTTGGTCATTTTACCCTCCAAACAAGATTCACATTGAGGTATAGATTCCACCCTTAAGTGACTTAAAGGTCCATCCCTTACCAACCTTTGAATCCTATTCAGGTTAATATGGCCAAGGCGCAAATGCCAAAGATAAGTCTTATTAGAGTGAGAAGTTTTAAGTCTTTTTGAGTTATTATTATTTATCTCAGCATTAAGCAATAAGTCCATCTTAGGTTTGATAAAGTATAGATTATTTTGCATCCATCTAGAACAGATAAAAGATTTGTTTTTACGAATCACCACTTTTTCATTAAAAGATACCACGTAGGAGTCTTTAAATAAAGAAGATATAGAAATTAAATTCCTTTTAAATTTAGGAACATAAAAACAATCTCGCAAAATTAAACTCCTATAATTATCAAAGTAAAGATGGACATCTCCCATTGCTTCCGCTGAGACCAAGGATCCATCGCCCATCGAAGTGTTAAGTCTTCACGAAGTAGACTTCTCGTTTCTTTGAATCCCTGTAGAGAAACACAAACATGATTAGTTGCACCAGAATCTATGACCCAGATGTCACTGGATTCCTCAACCAAACCAGTTTCTAAATATAGAAGATCACACCTACCTCCCTTGGAAAGGAAGTCCTTGCAATGCTTCTTTATATGCCCGACCTTACCACAAAAGAAGCACTTAAGCTTCTTTGGGTTTTTCTTCTTCTTCTTGCTCTTGGTAGCAGCAGGAATAGAAGACTTCCGACTCTTGGCCCGTTGCTTCTTTCCATTCCCAGAGTTAGGATTGGAACCAGAAGCAGCTACCATATTGGCCTCACCACCAGGAGGAGACTCCCTGATCAGCAGTTCAAACTCCTGTAACTGTTTCATCAGTTTTGTCAAGGTCATATCCTGTCTATTGCTTAAATTAAAAGTACCTCTAAACGGAATAAATTCCTTAGACAGAGTCTCAAAGACCATAGTCATCTGAGTTTTAGCATCGATGTCGGCTCCATTGGTTTGAGCCTCAGCGAGGTAACCCATGACCAACATCATATGCTCCTTTACAGATGTCCCCGGTCTCTGTCTACAGTTTAAGAGTTTTCGAAGTGCCCCTTGCCGCTTTGTTATGGCCTGGCCTCCAAACATGTCCTCAAGATTATCCAAGATCTGCTTCGCAGTCTCATAATCCTGATGTTGAGCCTGCAGCACGTTGTTCATCCTAGCCATAACATAGCAGCGGGCCTGATCATTAGCATCTTTCCAGCGGTCGTACGCTTGGAATTGCTCATTACTTGAGTCTCCCGTAGGCTCGGGAGGACAAGGAGTTGTCAGAACATATTTCAGTTTCTCAAAGGAAAGGACGATGTCCAGGTTCCGTTTCCAATCGTTATAATTCTCACTGGTTAATTGGTTTTTGTCAAGTATCGATGATAAAACGTTTTTAGACATTTTCAATCTACAATAAAGAATCATATACCAAACATAAGCAAACATATATAATAATTTAGTAAGATAACACAATCATGTAAAATCATACAAATGTGTTTATGTGTCAAAACCTTGAAAATATCACAACCTTACAACGATAATTCCCAATTCAGAATTCAACAAGCTCCTAGGGGAGTCATGCTGAATTCAATCAGGAACACAGATCCCCTCCTGATTAATATATGCCATCCAGGACCCGTATGATCCAGCATACATTAATAATCGTTTCTTTGGCCATTAATTTTATTAACAGAGCTCCTAGGGGAGGTTAATAATAAAATTAATGTGAGTGTATAACCATCGTTTCAATATTTTATCCATGATTTATAATCACCACCTAGGGGTGTGCAACCATAAATCATACTAAAATACCTTATCCTTTCAGAGATACAATCTGGTACATGATAGAAATCCCTTCCTAGGGGTCGGGACCACCATGTTCTTCCTATGGACCAACGAAGGAGGCCTTAGGTCCTCTCTTCGAAAACATTCTCCCACTCAATCTTTTGAAGTCAAGGTTTTATTTTAAAATTATGCATGAACAATTTTAATATGAGCGGCACTCCCTATCCTATATGACATGTTGTCAATATACATGGTAAATCACATTATAATGCAGACAAGCAAAGCAATCAAGCAAAGCTACAAGCAAAATAATAATAACCGTAATATTATGGTTCCACCCTAGAGAATAGAAAACTAAGATTACAAGAGAATAATCGAGACATTTATCGATTCTTCATCCTTGAATCCTCAAGCGGTATCCTTCTTCATGTAATATCCATCTTCAAGTCTTCAATCCCGTATGAATCGAATACTTCATATTTCCGGTCATATCCAAATTTAATGTTTCTCAGAATCGTCCCAAAAATAAAATTAAAACTGCACTGGAAAAATTGCACCTTTCTGGACACTTTGCAGCTCTCGGTCGGCAGGCCGATCTGGGTGATCGGCCTGCCGAACTGAAAGTTTGGCTTGCCGGCAGAGCACCAAAATTTCTGCCCCACTGTCGGCCTGCCGGACCACACATCCGGCCTGCCGATCTGTGACCTTCAGCCTGCAGAACTGTGAGGTTCGGCATGCCGACCGAGCAAAAAAACCTCAATCCAGAAAATACAATTTTAATGCAATTCATTAATTTTATTTTCAACAATTCAAAAACATAAAATTATAGACTCAGGAAATACCTGGAGGCGCCATCATCAATCTTCTAGATCCGTCTTCTCTGAATAATTATTTAATTACAAAATTCTTACAAATTAAAAATTAAATAACAATTCCTAGACGGAGATGATAGTCCGCCATCTAATTACATGAAAAACCTAGATACACATTCTAACCTCTAAGGAACCATAACCGGCATTAATTAATTAATAAATAATTAAACAACGATTTAATCAACCATAATTAATTAATTAACATTCACCATATAATCCATGACAACATATATATTATATAGAAACCTAGAGTGCCATCTGTTAGACATGTATGCTCTAAGGAGTAAAAATGTAATACGTTTTTGGAGACATTTTTATCAATAAAGAATTTATTCATTTATATATACCAAATATTGTCCTCTTTACGTTCATATTTGTTGAATGTATGATAAGTAAACAGTAGTCTGAGACTGTCAGTCTAAACCTTAAGAGTTGGGCATATGATGGGATGATTATGCGGTAGACACGACTCTTAAGGTGATGGTCTAAAATATATGATCCGCAATCGAGGGAATAAAGTTGGGCGCTTTATTCATGTAAAGATTGTTATGTTGTCTATATCCCTTTTGGGAGATGGTTTGTCTTGGCCATCGGAGTTGGACTCCGTGAATAGGAACATTGGCGCATTGTCATAGGTGACGATGTGTTGGATCGGGACATAAAGTGAATTGATTTGGATTAATAATTCTGTCTTGTCAAATCGATTCACTTTAGACAATCATTTGTATTGTATCTTAATCCTGAGATGAATAATGGGCCCGTTGTCTCGACTTGTGTCTTTTGATGTACCAATGGGTGACTCCCACATCTCTATAGTGGCATGCATGCCGGTACGTTGGAGGCATGACTCTTGGTAGCGTAGACTTGTTATTCATAGATATGGAATCCATAGCTCCTCTTTAGGAGTAATGATATCCTCTTATATGCGTTGTCCTGTAATTGGAAAAACTGGAGCGCTCAACCATTTGGATACATAGGTGTAACCGAATGGTATACTATCTTTAGATGGTAAGTTTTCTAATGGTGAGACAATGGAACGTAAGATAAAAATAATCGGGAAGGTAAGACAGAACTTGTCCTTAAGCCGATTATGGATGATCATATGGGGATGCGATACACTATGATATGTCATGGAGACTTAGCTACACGAGCTTCGTAATTCTATAAAGTTCAAGAGTGCAGCTCCAAGCTTTTAGTGGAGTAGCGTTGGAGTTGATAATTGTGAAATGTATATCTGGGATATTGGGTTTCATAATTATCATGAGCTTGAACTTTATAGGTCCATTTTGGTCCCCTTTGCTAGCTCACAAAATCCTGTAACGACACGGCGTGCTTTTCCAATAATTGGTGACTTATGTCGGATTTATCAGATTGGTTTAAAATTTATAAGAATCAAATAATTCATGTCTGTTTATCGGTTGAATTAATTATGTAAGAAATTAGTTCAAGATGAACTTGTTGAATTATGGCGTTCGGATAATTCTTGTCTGTTTATCGGTTGTTTTAATTTTGGACAATTAGAACAAGATAAACTTGTAGAATTATTGTGAATTGATTTATTTTCTTAGAGATTATCTTGATAAAGTTTGTTTTGATCAGATATCTTTTCTATTGGGCTATTTGAATCAAAACTGAGACTTTATCCTTTAAAATCTTGGGTGGAAAATAAAAGATTCGCGGAGATTTTTTCTCGGGAGTTCGGCATGCCGGATGACGTGTTCGGCCTGCCGAACTGGCCAGTTCGGCCTGCCTATCTCACAGTTCGGCATGCCGACCGCGACAGCTAAGATTACGCGTTTTTCACGCGTATCTTATCAGATATTGATCCGAACTTGATTCTGTTTCGATTTTTGAGACCTAATCTGATATGGACTGACCCCAAGGACCAATAGGTATAAAAAGGGAGTGAGTCTAATGATTTACTCAGATCAATTTGAGAGATTAAGAGTGATACTCTTCTAGTGAGCATCTGAAAACTCCCTGAGAGCTTTTGTTCACAAATCACGAACACTAGCTTTGGGTTCTCTCTATTGGTTGGAAGGAGAGTCACCGGTGGAAGAGCTGTACGTGTGAGCCCACACTCACTCCGGTTGTGGATAGAGAATAGCAAAGAAGACCAGTTGGTTGAGGCTCTTCTGGAACGTTACTTCTCTACACAGGTCGCGGAGGTTCTTCGGCATACTGAGGTTAGTAAGATCTGTTTAATTTATACATATAACATGTCAAACTTGTGTTTTGGAAAATACTCTGATGAAAAATTTAAAAAAAATTCCGCTGCGCACTTTGTTTCCAACAATTCAAGCATAGGAGAGATTAAGATCATAAAATTTATGCATATAACATGATCACAAACTTGCAAATTTATGTAAGAAACTTGACTCTGATACCAATTGTTGGAAACAAAGTGTGCAGCGAAATTTTAAAAATTTTTTCCATCAGAGTAATTTCCAAAACACAAGTTTGACATGTTATATGTATAAATTAGACATATCTTACTAACCTCAGTGTGCTGAAGAACCTCCACAATTCGTGTAGAGAAGTAACGTTCCAGAAGAGCCTCAACCAACTGGTCTTCTTTGCTATTCTCTATCCACAACCAGAGTGAATGTGGGCTCACATGTACAGCTCTTCCACCGGTGACTCTCCTTCCAACCAACAGAGAGAACCTAAAGCTAGTGTTCGTGATTTGTGAACAAAAGCTCTCAGGGAGTTTTCAGATGCTCACTAGAAGAGTATCACTCTTAATCTCTCAAATTGATCTAAGTAAATCATGAGACTCACTCCCTTTTTATACTTATTGGTCCTCGGGTTAGTCCATATCAGATTAGGTCTCAAAAACTCGAAACAGAATCAAGTTCAGATCAATATCTGATAAGATCCGCGTAAAAACGCGTAATCTTATCTACCGCTGATCGGCAGGCCGAACATTATGATAGGCAGGCCGAACAGGCCAGTTCGGTAGGCCGACCACGTCATTCGGCAGGCCGAACTCCTGAGAAAAAATCTCCATGAATCTTTTATTTTCCACCCGAGATTCTAAAGGATAAAGTCTTAGTTTTGATTCAAATAACCCAATAGAGAAGATATCTGATCAAAACAAACTTTATCAAGATAATCTCTAAGAAAATAAATCAATTCACAATAATTCTACAAGTCTATCTTGATCTAATTTATCCAAAATTAAATCAACCGATAAACAGACAAGAATTATCTGATCCAATAATTTAACAAGTTTATTTTGAACTAATTTCTTACAAAATTAATTCAACCGATAAACAGACATGAATTATTTGATTCTTACAAATTTTAAACCAATATGATAAATCCGACATAAGTCACCAATTATTGGAAAAGCACGCCGTGTCATTACAGGATTTTGTGAGCTAGCAAAGGGGACCAAAATGGACCTATAAAGTTCAAGCTCATGATAATTATGAAACTCAATATCCCAGATATACATTTCATAATTATCAACTCCAACGCTGCTCCACTAAAAGCTTGGAGCTGCACTCTCGAACTTTATAGAATTACGAAGCTCGTGTAGCTAAGTCTCCATGACATATCATAGTGTATCGCATCCCCATATGATCATCCATAATCGGCTTAAGGACAAGTTCTGTCTTACGTTCCCGATTATTTTTATCATACGTTCCATTGTCTCACCATTAGAAAACTTACCATCCAAAGATAGTATACCATTCGGTTACACCTACGTAACTAAATGGTTAAGCGCTCCAGTTTTCCAATTACAGGACAACGCATATAAGAGGATATCATTACTCCTAAAGAGGAGCTATGGATTCCATATCAATGAATAACAAGTCTACGCTATCAAGAGTCATGTCTCCAATGTACCGGCATGCATACCACTATAGAGATGTGGGAGTCACCCATTGGTACATCAAAAGACACAAGTCGAGACAATTGGCCCACTATTCATCTCAGGATTAAGATACAATACAAATGACTGTCTAAAGTGAATTGATTTGCCAAGACAGAATTATTAATCCAAATCTATTCACTTTATGTCCCGATCCAACACATCGTCACCTATGACAACATGCCAATGTTTCTATTCACGGAGTCCAACTCCGATGGCCAAGACAAACCATCTCCCAAAAGGGATATAGACAACATAACAATCTTTACATGAATAAAGCGCCCAACTTTATTCCCTCGATTACGGATCATATGTTTAAGACCGTCACCTTAAGAATCGTGTCTACCGCATAATCATCCCATCATATGCCCAATTCTTAAGGTTTAGACTGACAGTTTTGGACTACTGTTTGCTTATCATACATTCAACATATATGAACGTAAAGAGGACAAGATTTGATATATATAAATGAATAAATTCTTTATTGATAAAAATGTCTCCAAAAACGTATTACATTTTTACTCCTGAGGGCATACATGTCTAACAATTTGAAGAGGCAATACTGGTGGAGAGGCATGAAGAAAGATGTTCAAGAGTATGTGGCCAGTGTATGACATGTCTTCAGGTGAAAGCCGAGCATCAGAAGCCTGCAGGTCAGCTTCAGCCGCTTCCTATTCCAGGGTGGAAATGGGAGCATGTGACGATGGATTTCCTCACAGGGTTGCCGAGGACGGAGCAGTGGCATGATGTAGTTTGGGTCGTGGTCGACTAGGTTGATGAAATCTATGCATTTTATTCTATTTAGGTCGACGTGTTCGAGGAAGATTCTCAGGGATTTGTATCTGCAGAACATTGTGAGGTTGCATGGAGTTCCTTTGTCCATTACCTCTGATCAAGACACCAGGTTTAATGCTAAGTACTGGAGGAGTTTTCAGGAGGCTTTAGGTATAGATTTGAACTTTAGTACGGTGTTTCATCCTCAGACTGATGGGCAGTCTGAGCGGGTTATTCAGGTTCTCGAGGATATGTTGCAAGCTTATGCGTTGGACTTCGGCGAAAATTGGAAGCAATGTTTGCATCTGGTAGAGTTCACATACAACAATAGCTATCAGGCGAGTATTGGTATGGCACCGTTTGAGGCGTTGTATGGGCGACCGTGTCGGTCACCTGTGTGTTGGGCCGAGCTAGAAGATAGGGTTATTCTTGGGTCGGATGAGATCCATGATAGCAACGAGAAAGTCACGGTGATTCGAGATCGATTGAGGGCAGCTCATAGTGGACAGAAGAGTTATGCAGATAGGAGACGTAGACCCTTAGAGTTCGCGGTTGGAGATTTCGTTCTCTTGAGGGTATCGCCTCGTAAGGGAACTATGTGGTTCGGGGTGAGTGGGAAGCTCACGTCGAGGTATATTGGGCCGTTCGAGATCACTCAACGTGTTGGTGTGGTCGCTTATCGGCTTGATCTTCTGCCCAAACTTTCTCATGTTCATGATGTGTTTCATGTGTCGATGCTTAGGAAGTGTCCGCCTGAGCAAGGTAAGGTAGTTTCATTTCGCGATGTGCAAGTTCAGGAAGATACGACGTACGAAGAAGTGCCGATTCAGATCATCGATCGGAAAGTAATTAGTTTGCGTCATCGTGAGATACCATTGGTAAAAGTCATGTGGCAGCATCATGGGGTTGATAAAGCCACCTAGGAACTAGAGTCGAGTATGCGGGAATTGTATCCGCATTTGTTTTGTTTCTGAAATGAGATGTAAATTTCGAGGGCGAAATTTCTTTTAGGGGTGGAGAGTTGTAACGCCTTGAAATTTATTTAATGTTATTATAATATAAATGATGAATTAGTGTGCCATAATTAATGTTTCAACATTAATTTGATTACTTAGTTGGATTTTGAGATTTTGGTTGTTTTGTTAATTTGATGAATTCAAATGATTTCTTATTGTTTTAAAATGATGTTTTGAGTTTTAAAACACAATAATTTGTAAAATGTTAAAAATAATCCATTTTACAAAACTGTGGGCGGCACATGGTTTTCGCACAGTAAAACCGCTCACCGTTTTTCTCTATTTATTCTCTTTCTCTCCCTCTCTCTCTTCACTCTCTCAGCTCTTACTCTCTCTCCACTCTCCCGTGGGCTCTTTCACTCCCTCTCTCGGTTTCCTCTCTCTCTCTCTCCCATTTCTCTCTTAAATTTTTAAAATCAAATTCGAATCCAAGCTTCTGGTTAGCAAGGAGGAAGCTCGGGAACGTGATTTGGCAACCGAGAACGCGGATTGAAGCTTCGATTCGAGGTTAGTTTTGAAATTTCTAAACTTGTTCCAAAATTTTCAATTTTGTGCATTTTTGAAATCTAGGTTTGCTTGAGCTTAGAAAACCTTTGATTTGAGTTAAATGAACTTAGAACAACTAGAATCTAAGCTTAGATTGAAGAAAAACAGATTGGATTCAAGATTTTTCATTTTTCTCATCATTTTCTCATTTTTAGATTTTTGAGGTTTTTGAGTTTAAATCTTGTTTAAATGAGTTCAAATGTGTTCTAGTATGTTTTTCTATCAACTATGATTATTTTCCATGCCTGGGATTTGAGAAAAACAGGTTAAAATCAAGATTTGGATTTTGGGGGAATCGAAAACCCGTGGCTAAATTTCTAGGTTTTCCCAGTTCGGCAGGCTAGACCACATGTTCGGTAGGCCGGATCAAGGGATCGGCAGGCCGGTGTTCATCTCTCCGGCAGGCCAAACCTGGGAATGTTCGACCGACCGAACTTGGCTTTCGACAGGCCGAACTGCACAGTTCGGCCTGCCGAAGCAAAGAGTCCGACAGGCCGGCCGAACATAGGGAATTTTGTGATTTTTCACCCGTTTTCACTATTTTGGACCCCGATTTAAATTCTAACCTTATAGAATGATTCTAAAAATACAAATGGCACACTAGGACATCATGAAATGGTTTAGTAACATAGAATGTCTCGAACTAGATATTGATCGACTTAGTGTGTATCTAGGATCGTTCGTGGTTCCGCGGAACTAACGTATAGCGGACCGAGATTACGGTGTGGGGCACCGGCACGAGGATTGAGGGAGGACTTCTACCCTATTCCTTGGTAGCCTAGTTTCAAAATGATTTGGCTTTGAAGAGGATTTCTATTAAAATGTTTTCAACGGTTGTTTGAAAAATGAATTTATCGGTTATATTTTAATATACCGTGAACTAAATGGACTTCATAATAAATGTAAATAACAATACTCGGTAATTGGGTTTTGAATGATGATGAAAATAAACACATAGGCATGATGCCATATCAGAGATCGGGTCGTGCAGCGATCGACCTTGGTGACATCCTTATGGTTTGCCTAGGAAAAGAAAATGATATTTCTGGTTGTTCGAGTAAACTGTTCTGGGTAAGAATGGTTTTATTTAATTTTATTTATTTATTTATTCAAGGTTTCTTTTAAATAATTCCTGAATAATGAAATGTTTCTTTAAATTAAATTATTTCATAATATATAGTCCTACTGAGCATTTCGCTCACATTTTATTTATTTTAAATTTCCCCCTTTAGGTGGTTTTCCATTTAGGTTTGGAGAGGATTCAACGGACAGGACTCAGGAGCAGTAGAGGGACTAGTAAATTTATTTGTATTATTTAAATCAAGGCATGTAAGGTCTTAACTTTATTTGTATTTAGACTGTGATTGTATTTATGATATTGTCAGTACCATGTGTGTGCACAAGTTGTGAGTTTGTGGAACTCATACTCGCTATGTTTATTCTTTTATATTAATTATTCATGCAATGGTTTCTTTAAAATTTTCACCTTTTATATTTAATTCAAACCCCTAAACCCTTGATTTTTAATTAAATTCTCTTTTAATTAATTTTAAATAATCTGTCACGTCACCTCCCATACTCCGGGGCGTGACAGTCGATCAGACCTGCTAAGTAATCCTGGCAGCACACAGGTCACTGCTAATCTTAGAACCCAGCCGCGGATTCTATAGAATGATTCCCACATGCGTGCATCCTCGTTGCCGTCAGAAGAGCATACCATGACCAAGTCAACAACCCAGATCAAGCCCGCGGTCCCAGATGACTTCTGTGTTTCCAAGGTATTGGATTTGGTCGTCTCTCTAATTAGTTCTCAATCCAATGCTCCATGCAGTGTCCATTCCTTCTTCTGCGGTGCCATACTCTACCAGATCGAGAAGAAAAATCAGCATTCTAAAGTTGATTCACGCAAAGAAAAAAAAGTAAAAAAATTTATACCATTTAGATTTCAAATCTGGTTAAAGGCATGGGTGGGTGAAAATTACTCCAAAAGTTCCAAAATCTCTCAAATTACTATCTTACTCATTTTGCATCAAAAATATCCTAATACAATAATATAAATAATAAAAAATAAATAAAAACGTACAAAATCAAGTAAATAGTTACTGTTCCTCTACTATAAAAAACCTCCTTCCAATGTATTCAACACAACATTCCCCATAATTTGGAGTTAATTCTTTTCTTTTCTCTCTTCTTATGTTAGTTTTCTTCTTAATTCTAGTTTTAAAATTTTGTAGAATATTTATAGTTTCTATATTGTAAAATAGTTGTGTTTTGTAAAATTATGTATATTTTTACCTTTAATATGTCTTTCTAAATTTCTTTTTTCTGAGGAAAGGGGGAGAAATTTCAACAAAATTAAGCTAAATTTTTTAGTTTTGCAATGTTTTCTAAGTTGTTATGATGTTAAGATCATTTTTAAAAAATTTATGATTTTTATATTAACTTAGCTAAAACTCTTTTAAAATTAAGTTTTAATTTATCGTAGATATAGGCTAGCAAGGGGAATGCTATGAAACATATTGATTATTTGTAGACAAGGAATGACACGATAAATACTTAACTGTAAATTTTATTGGTAATTTTATTTAGTTAATTTTGAAATCATACATATTTACTAAAAATGAGTTTTTAATGCATTATAGACAAGAATTGGCACAGTAAATGCTCTTGATTTACTATAGAGAAAAGATGGCATATTGCAAATTTAAACTATTTTAATAAATAATTTTAGAAATACTAAAACATATTAAAGTTAATTGTCAGAATAGAACCTTTAATCCTTAACGTTGTTAAAATTGTTGTTTCTTCTAAATTAAGTTTCACTTATTGTTAACATTGCATCTTTTATTTAATTGCATTTATTAAAGTACAATTTACCATTCTAATTTAAGTCACATTTCTTGTCGTTAAAGTTCTGAAAATCAATAAAAATCTAAAAATGGAAAAAGTAAAAAAAAATATGTAAATATTGTAAATAAATTGTAAATAACTAACTCTAATCCTCAAATTTTTTAATTAAAACTAATATAACTGATATATTAGACATATACTATACCTTTTCCCTATAGGATCGACCTTGGATTCATCAAGTTTTATTATTTGGACAACTTTATGCTAGAGGTTATATCGGACTTACACTTTTAGACCCAAACAACAATCATCTAGAAATCAATGGAGAAATGATCAACAAGTGCATCCACAGACGAAATATGTTGTTCCTCAGCATAACCCACACCTATCAAGTAGACTTCTCAAGGATACTTTGCATGCATTCATTGAGGCACATTTCAAGACAAATCAAAAGGCAAAAGCTGTGCTCACACAACTGATGAAGAAAACAAAGACTTCAAGAGCCAAATCATGAAATTAACTGGATCCTTAGCTATTCAGGAACACGGTAAATTTTTTTCCTTAATCTTAACCCCATCCAAGAGGACAACACATAGAGCAATCCTCTAAATCTAAAGAAGATAACATCCAAGAGGCTAATTATGTCAAAACTCGTAGCAGTTAAACACCAAACACTCTGTCAACAAACACCATGGACGTGATAGCGAGGAAGAAGTTCCACAAAAAGAAGAAGTGACCAAGCTTCTGGTAAAGGTCCCCTTTTTCTAAGCTATTTAACCAATTAGGAAAGCGCTGGAAAGTCATGAAGAAGTCTTGGAACATCTAAAGCAAGTTCAAATTAACCTTCTTTTGTTGCATATAATTAAACAAGTGCCAACTTATGGTAAGGATATCAAAGACCTACATGCTATGAAAAGGAAGCACCATGTGAAAAAGACAACATTTTTGACCAAACAAGTATATGCAGTACTTGAACAGAAAGCACCGCTCAAGTGTAAGGACCCTGGATGTCCTACAGTCTCATGTCAAGTTGGAACCCATGGATTCGTGCAAGCCCTGCTAGACTTGGGAGCAAGCATTAACATCATGTCTTATCTAGTTTACTTGCAACTAGGACTTGGGGAGATTAAGCCCACATCTGTGGTCCTGTAACTAGCTAATAGATCTAGTAAGTAACCACGAGGGATAATGAAATATGTTTATTGCAAATCAATAAGTTCTATTACCCCGTGAATTTTCTCATCTTTGATACCCAAAGTAAGGTGAAGACAGAATCAAAAATCTCCATCATTCTTAGAAGACCTTTCTTAGCCACAACAAATGCTCTCATTAACTACGAAAATAGTCTCATGAAAATTTCTTTTGGGAACATGACTCTTCAAGTGAATATTTTCACTTCATAAAACAACCACAAAGTGATGATGAGTGTTTTTACACTGAAATTCTCGACAAAGCAGTTCTAGAAGATTTTCAAGTGCAAATTGATGAACATGAAAAACTCCTCCAAAATTCTAAATCTAAAAGTTCCAATTTCATCTTTGACATTTTTTAACACTTACCAAAAAAAGAATGAAGGTTTGGCAACCACACTTTAAAGAGCTACCATAGGAAAAAGAAAAGCTAAAACCATCAGGAGATGCCAAAAGTTAAGATAGCCCAACTTCCAAAAGTACTAAAACATGCATTCATAGGAACTGATGATTCTTTCCCTGTTATCATGTCCTCCAAATTTGATGAATCACAAGAATAATAGTTAATTAACCTGTTGTGTGAGCACAAAGCTGCGTTTGGATGGACAATAGCAGATATCAAGGGTATTAGTCCCTTGATCTACTCTCTCATATCCATTTGCAACATTGATCTAACCCTAAAAGAGATCCCCAAAAAAGACTAGATCTAACAATGAAAGAAGTTTTGAAGAATGAAATTTTGAAGTTGTTAGATATGGGTAGCATTTACCATATTGCTGACAATAAATGGGTCAGTCCAACTCAAGTTGTACTAAGAAATCAGGTAAACTTGTGATGGAAAATGAGAAAGGGGTACTTGTCCCTACAAAGGTTGTCATTGGATGGTTTATGTGCATTGACCATTGGAATTTGAATGCCACCACTTGCAAATATCATTTTCCACTCCCATTCATCAATCAAATCTTAGAACATGTAGCTTGTCACCCTTTCTATTACTTTCTTGATAAATATTCAGGATATTGTCACATAGAGATAGCATTAGAAGATCAAGAGAAGACCACATTTACATGCCCTTTTGGTGCTTATGCTTTTCAGTGTATGCCATTTGGACTATGTAATGCTCGAGCTACATTTCAAAGATGCATGATGAGCATATTCAGTGACATGGTTAAGAAGTGCATAGAAGTTTTCATGGATGACTTGACTATATTTGGTTATTCGTTTGACATGTGCTTGCTCAAGTTAGAAGCTATTCTGAAAAGATGTAAAGAAAAAGGCTTTGTACTCAATTAGGAGAAATGCCATTTCATGGTTACATTTTGTATAGTTCTTAGACATATCATTTCTAAAAGAGGAATTAAAGTTGACCCAGTCTAAAGTTGAAATTATCATGAAATTGCCCTATCCTATGACTGTTTGAGATGTACGATCCTTTATAGGCATGTTGGATTCTATAGGAGGCTCATTTAGAATTTTTTTTTCTATATCAAGACCCTTGTGTAGCCTCGTGGTGAAAGATACAGTGTTCGAATGGACTCAAGAATGTGAAAATTTCTTTTTAACATTGATATCTAAATTAACCTTCTGACTCTATCATGCAATCACCCGATTGGAGCTTACCATTTGAAATCATATGTGATGCAAGCAACTATGCCATAGCAGCCGTTTTATGACAATGAAGGGAAAGAAAACCCTTGTTAGTATATTACACAAGTAGAACTTTGAATAATGCTCAAATAAATTATTCATCCACTAAGAAAGAGTTACTTGCTATAGTATTTGCTCTTGACAAATTTCATTCACTTATCATTGTCTTTACAAACAATTTAGTCTTTAAGTACCTCTGTTCCAAAAAAGAACTTGTCAGGTGGATCCTTTTTTTGCAAAAATTTGATTCGACCATTAAATACAAGAAAGGAGTTGAGAATGTTGTAGTTGAACATTTATCTCATTTAAAATTTTTACTCTATCAATATCTCACTAATCTGTGATGAATTTCCTGATGAACATCTTTTTGCTATCACTAAGTTGCCTTGATATGCATACATTGTCAATTACTTGGAAATTGGAGAAATTCCATCCAATTGGAATTTTTAAGATAGAAGAAACTTCTTCACTGAAGTGCATAGCTTTGTGACCAAATCATGAGACGTTGTATTCCTTAGGATGAAATGCTAGTGTCTTAAAATTCTGTCCTAGCGAAGGTCATTTTTATGCACAGAAAACTACCACAAAACTCCTACAGTGTGGTCTTTATTGGCCCACTTTGTTCAAAGACACTTATCATTATTGTCGTTCTTATGAAAGGAATTAGAAGTTAGGTATCTTGTCCCATCGCCATATGATACAATTTAACCCAATTAATGTAATAGAAATATTCTATTGTTGAGAATTTGATTTTATGAGACCATTTTTATCTTCTTCTAGGTACTTTTATATCCCTCCTTGCTATGGATTACGTTTCAAAATGAAGCCATAGCATGTTGTTCCAATGATAATGTGACTATTGTGAAATTCTTAAGGGAAAATGTGTTATCAAGTTATGGTACCCTATGTGATATAATTAGTGATCTAGGCACACACTTTTGCAACCGTTCTTTCAAAGCTCTTATGCAAAAGTATGGTGTGATTCATAAAGTTTCAATTGCCTATCATCCATAGATAAATGGTCAGGTTAAGTTAGCAAAGAGGGAGATCAAACAAAACTTGAAAAAAAAACAATGAACCCAAATTGTAAAGGTTGGTCTTCATGTCTTTTTGATGCCCTTTGGACATATTGTACAGCTTATAAAGTTACCTTAAGAATATCTCCCCTACAAGCTTGTCTACAAAAAAGCCTTTCATTTGCCTATAGAACTTGAACATAAGGCTTAATAGGCTGTTAAAGCCCTTAACTTTGATCTCAGTGTTACAGGTATTCAATGGAAACTTCAACTCTCAGAACTTAAGGAATCAAGAAATAATGCTTATGACAACTCAGGATCTACAAGGCAAAAATGAAAGCATTTCATGGTAAGCTGATCTTGAGGAAGAACTTTGAGCCGAATCATCAAGTTTATCTTCATGAGTCTCGTCTTCACCTACATCTTTGTAAGTTGAGATCACGATAGTCTGATCCATATATTGTAAAACAGGTCTTTCCCAATAGTGTTGTTGAAATAGAAAATTCATCTAATAGAAAGATACTAAGAGTAAATGGTTAAGATTGAAATACTACATAGAACGGATAACTAAGCTTGAAAAGGTCACTATTATGGCTCCAGTTTACCAATCCTGAGTGCTTTCTGTACCTTCTATTGTACATATTTATTTTTCTCTTATTTTGATTTCTGCTAGACTTTGAATTTCTCAAACCTTTCATTAAAAAAAGCAAAAGTTGAAATTAAAAATAAAAAAAAGGATTCGTGCAGAATGACTGAGTTAAGAAGGATAAGGTCCATAGTGGTTAGCAAATACTTAGTATTTGTGGCCTCTTGAGACGCATTTGGGAGAATCTGAGCATAAATGTGATTTTGATTTTTGAAACAAAAATAATGTCTTGGGAATCTAACTTAAAAAGACCCTATCTATCGATTTATAAGAAAACTAAATTGGAAGCATATCCTCGATCCATATGGGTATGTGTGTTTTTTTTAGTTTGTTAAGTTTGTCATATAGATCATCTCTGCAACTGTGCTGATTGAAGTAATATTTTTTGTTGCTCTCATTATCTTTTTATACATCGAGGACAATGTATAGTTTAGCTTGGGGAGAAAGAGTTATGCAAATTCTATGCCAAAATTTTCCAATGTTTGCTCTAGATTTTGTGTGTCTTGTAAATTTTTTTTTTGTTTTTGTGGGTCGTAAGTCATTAAATAGAAAATAAAAAAATATTTTATAAATGCTAGTTTCTTAATAATTAATGTGTTATTATTTTGTCGTGATTTCTAAATTTCATATTAATGTGATCTCATTTTTACATTATTTGGATTGTTTAATTCTATGGGCTCTCAAAACATTAGTTTATTTAACATGTTTATGAGTTTATTTTTCAAAGTGTTTATAAGCCATTCTTTTCACACACATCGTAATGCTTAATGGTGGTGTAGTCAAAACTTTGTATATTTGAAGTTTTGTTATTTTGTGTAAATGAACAATTAAGGGCAGTAACATTTTTAAAATTAATTAATAAAATTGGATTAATTTGATTTTGTAACCTCTTTAACTAAAGTAAGTAAGTTTTAGGGGGTCTTCAACACCTAGTACCTTAGGCCAACTAGTCTACGGTTACTGACCTAAAGCTCACTAAATGGGTTATAGAGAAAGCTTAAGGTGGGCATACATTTGCATTATCCATACTTGTAAAGTTTGTTTAGTTTTTGTATATATTTCTATTTCCGTTCTTAATTGTTCCAATAAATAATTTTGAAGTGCTACTACTTGTAGGAGTGATTTGAAACAAAATAGCAAAATGATTTTATTCTTAGTTTTTGCTGAACTTCATAATCATTTACTCTCCTTTTGCACTAAGTTTGGCTTGCTTAAATTTTGTTAAATAGCATATAAGGTGATTAAATAAAAGTTTTGTTTTGTTAGTTTATATAGTTAGGTGAGATAAATTACAGTTAAATGATATACATTGTGTAGATATTTTGTCAATCATTTTAAAATATATTCACTTTAATTTCTAAGAACTAGAAATAAACTAGTTGGGAGGTGCAATGAGATTGTGAAAGTGTACATTTAAAAAGAATAAAATGTTAAATCCTCCACTTAATCATATTTTAGTAACATTTTTTATGTCGTAGTGTAAAAATGTATTTAAATATGTTTTTAATATGTTTTTATTTCAAGTATGTTTTTAGAAATTTTTAGAAGTGTTTTTGTGTGTAAAATATTTATTTAGTTCGAAATTAATTAAGATCGTAAAAATTATATGTTATGATTTTTTTTTTGTCTTAATATGTTGTAAAATATGTTTTTAGTTTGCATATATTTTTATATCTTTTGAGTAATTTTTAAAAATACTTTCGAGTCTTAAATATTATAATTGTGCAAAACCATTAAAGACACAGAATTTTAGAAGTTTATTCTTATTTTTAGTGTGTTTTGTACGTTTTAATGTAAATTAAATATTTTTAATACAATTTTGTAAAGATTATTTGTATAAAATAATTAATTTTTTTAATTTTCTATTTTAAGATTTGAAATTTGATGCAAAAATAGAGCAACACATGTCAATACAGGCAAAATTGGACAACAAATGCATGGAAAATAATAAAATTCAAAATTTGAATTAGACATGGCATGCTTATAGTCATCGGATCAGCTACTAAATCAATCTTCGCTGTCCATTTAGCACCAGGTATAACCACGTCATCTGCATGTTAGTCTAATGCGTGTCACCAAAGCCCAATTCATCGCAAACTTGTCCAATCCGGTGTAGCAGTCTCCGCATTCTCTTCTACTATTCCCGCCTATTGGGCCAGCATTCTAGCTGTCAAATCACACCATCAACGCTCCAGATCGCACCATATCCATGTGTTCCTGCTCCACATTACACTAGATCTCGAATTGAGGTTCACATGCTAAAGAGCTCTTATCCGTATGAAAAAAAAAAGAAAATAAATAATGATAAAATAATAAATCTTGCCTGCTCTAAAGAAAATTTTCTCTACCACAGTGCCCCCACAAAACTAATATTTGCTTATAAAAAAAAGTTGAAGCCTCCATTGTGGAACATATAGTATTCTGATTTGGTATGGTTTTAACTCAACAGTTATGCTGTAATGTTTATATTTTTATAGAATAAGTTATGTGTTTATCTTTTTAAAATTATTGTTAATATTGTTATGTTGTCCAATTCTTGCATAAATTCAATCATGCTTTCTTTATGTAATTGAATTGTGTTTTATAATTAATATTAAAAAATACTTAATTTTATGGAATGTCATTTACTGCAGTATAACTTGTTATACTGTCAATTTTAGATATGTAATAAGATAAAGCTTTGTCAAAATTAATGTAAAAATGTATTCCTTTAAATATAATAATTTTGGTTTGTTAATATATTGTCTATCTTAAAATTATTATAGTTATAACTGTAGTGACACTAGTTATATTTGACATAATTAATGCACTAAATCACTCGTGCGAAGTGGTAATCTATTATTTTTATAGGAAAATCCCTACTGCATTATGCCTTGTTATATTGTGGCTTTTGGTTGATTTATGGAAATACTAAATATGTTATTTATTAACCGGAAAAGATTTAACAATCCAATTATTTAAGAAAATATATAATTAAGTTAAAAACTATACCTATTATGAAGCATGAGCAGCATCTCAGGATCATGTTTCAAACTTTGCGGGAGCACCAGTTGTATACCAAGAAAGAAAAGTGCTAGTTTTGGTTAACGGAGGTTAAGTTTCTGGGTCATGTCATCTCCGAGCATGGTATTTCTATGGATTCGTCCAAGATTGAAGCCATAGTGGAATGGGAACGACCAATGAATGTAGCAGAAATCTACAGCTTCTTAGGTCTTGCAGGATAGTACAGGAAATTTGTAAAGGATTTCTCGAAAATCGCAGCGCCGTTGACAAGATTGATCAGGAAAAACATCAGGTTTGAGTGGGATGAAAAATGTGAGCTCGCTTTTCAGGAATTGAAGAACCGGTTGACTTCAGCCCCAGTATTAGTTATTCCTAGCAGTGACGAGCCGTACGAGGTTTACATAGATGCTTCAGGACGCAGACTTGGATGCGTGTTGATGCAGCATGTACGTGTGGTGGCATATGGATCGAGACAGCTAAGGCCTCACAAGCGAAATTATCCTACTCACGACTTGGAGCTTGCGACGGTGATTCACGCGCTGAAGATTTGGAGATGTTATTTGCATGGGGCGACATTTCAGGTTTTCTCCGATCATAAGAGTTTGAGGTATTTGCTCACTCAGAGGGATATTAAATTGAGGTAGCGGAGATGGATGGAGTATATGGAGGATTATGATTTCACGTTGTAGTATCATCCCGGGAAAGCTAATGTGGTCGCAGATGCGCTTAGCAGGAAGTCTTCATGGATTCTCGCTTATTTGGCTCTTGAAGATTGGAAAAGAGATGCGACAGTGAGCGAGTATGGACTACAGTATTATGAAGACTATGATCGAGTTTTGGTGTACCATATGGAAGCGACCCCAGTTCTTGTTCAGATGGTGAAGCAAAATCAATGGCAGGACCAGCATCTACGAGGGATTTGGGAGCGGATTCAGAACGGGGAGCAATTTGAAGAATGGAGAGTGCATGCAGATAGGTCATTGTATTTCTGGGAGCGTTGGTGGTAACGCCCCAAAATGTTTCTCTTTAAACGGCAGACGTTTGTAGTATAGAAAAGTTGTCGTATCCATAAGGAGGGAAAAATTTGTAACTCAACAAATTGATAAAAATAAATGTTCAAAAAGACAAGCACTTTTTCAAATCAAAGTTTAAAACGAAAGAAATATTTTTTTGTGATTTTTTTATTTAAAAATTTAAAGTATAAAATTAAAACTGTGGAGCTTTAAGAATCCCTTGTATGTTTTGCAATTGATATGGAATTTTAACTCTAATTAATAATTATCTAAAGCATTTGATTTATTATATCTTTTTTCATTAATTGCAAGCACTTTTTACTAATTTTATAGGTCAACCGAGAGCGACAATATAGCAAGCCATAATGCAGTAAGGGCTTTCCTATAAAAATGTGACACCCGTTATTCTCCTAAGGGTATTAAGGTAATTAGATTAATTACCTAGTATATATATAAAAAAAAAATCAGAAAATCTCTCATAATTCGAAACTCTCTCTCTCTCTACTTTCTCTCTCTAAAAAATTCTCTCTCTCTCCTCAAAGATCGTTTGAGATTTTGGCATCCGTTTTCGACACCTCCCGCGCCAATGGAAAGCTCTCGACGAGCTGAGTCCAACGAGGTGCCGCGCCGCCCAAAACGCCGCCGGAGGAGACCACACGCGCCGCCCAAAGTGGCGACAAAACCCATTTCTTTCCGACGAGATATCTTCGCCGTCCGACGTCCGATCGACGTGATTCTTGTTCCTACACGACCACCGTGATGAGAGGAACAAAACCCACCCTTGGTGGCAGCTCAACAACCGCCGGATTGCTCCGCCCGTCTATTGCCGCCGTGCACCGCCGCCCCCATGGTGGAACTCCGCCTTGCCGGAGGAGGTGACTGACACCACCCCTCCCAATGAGTTCAGAGGATCAAGGGGAGTAAAACCCCTCGATCAATTGCACGGAAGGAGCCGGTTTCGCCGGAGAACGGCCAACGCCGCCGTCAACCGCCGCGGGAGTCTCCGTTTTGGCTCTTCCCAGCCACGTTTCTTCAAATTGGATGAGGGGAAATGCTCATAGGAGGATGGGTAGCAAAAGCCCTCAGCCAATTTCAGGTTTCCATCATCGGAGAATCAAGATCGGAGCTCATCCATTTCTACCGACGTTGTACTTCACGACCCGCTATGTTAGAGGCAGAATTGGGTGAAATTGACCCCGCCATTGGACTCAGAAGGGTCGATTTAGGGGGGGTAGGCCCGAGCCCAGCTGCCAACGGACCCCGATTGACGCCGGTCAACGACGGTCAAAGTCGGTCAACGCCGGTCAACGGTGGTCAACGCCGGTCAACGGCCAGTCAAAGGCTAAATTGGAATTTTGTGATCCAGACCTCCGATCGAAGATCCGAGACCGCCTCCTAACTCGTTTCGATGCTCTGGATGCAATGGTGACCTCCGTTCGAGCAAATTCCACTCCGATGAAAATCATCTGGTACCGACTGCACGCGAATCGAGGCGATTCAAACAGCAGTATCGGAGTCCAGAATGATGTTTTCAAGAATGTATGATCTCCAGGAAGCATTCCTAGCCATTCATAGTCGCTCGAGGAGCACTACAGATGATGCTTCGTAGATACAGCGAGATACAACTGGATCTGCTTTGCTTGGAGTTCAAGATCAAGGGAGTATGGAGCTAACGTTAATTGATTCCAGGATTAAGAGACTGTTGATAAGCTTGAAAGGTAGGGATTCTATTACTCATCTTTTGTGAGGTTTTTATAGAATTAAAATTGATTGTTTTGCCGCAATATATATATTTATGTTGAACTGATATTATATGTGTATCACATATGAAACTATGACATGGACTCGTCTTGTATTGTACGGCGAGGAACATAATGAATTGACACATGTTATAAATTGAGAAGCATGGTTAGGAAAATTAACTCTATTAATAATGATTTAATATAGAGAAATTGTGAGACATGAAAAGGGCGACGGTTGCGTCCTTGGGCATGAATACCCTAAAAGGTAAAATAGGGGGAAGGTGATGACGCTTCCTTGGGTTGAAAGTCCCAGAACACACTGTACAGGAATTGATTTGGTGAGGACTCGAGGCTTGATGTCCCCTCACCGGAACACCCTTGGAATGTTTATAGGGTGATCAAGTGCGCCCATTTGGGTTTCGATGAGTTGAGTGATACTCAATTTAACATGGATACCTAGGAACAATGATGATTGGTAATATTTGTATAAATGTGTAATTATGACACTTGGTAATGATTAACTACGGTATCCATAAGATGTGATCATAATAAACCTCATAATCTGGAATATGATGTGACTTACTGACCATGCAGATTTTAATGTGGTAATGATAAAAACCTAAAGGTGAGTAATGGCTTTCTCTACTGAGCATAGTGTTGCTCATTCCCTTATGTTTATATCTTTTCAGGACTCACTAAGTGTGAGGTGGCTACGAGAAATATTGTTGAGGAAGTGATGTAGCTATATTACATTGGGACTGCTTCAATCGTTGAGAATGTTCTTCATGATAATGTAAGCATCAATTGTTACTTTCTGTGACTGTATTACAATGTGTTGAGGGTTAAAATGATGATGACAACAGTTTATATTATTAAATTTAAGGTGCTACATTAAAACTGTGGTTTATTTATCGTTTATATTTTTATTTTTGAGTTGAGAGTTTTCATTTAAGTCCCGGGTAAATTTTATTTTTAAGGTTTTACTTTTATTATTTATTTTTATTTTATCTCATTAAAAACTGTTAACCCCCATATAGGGGCGTTACAGAATTTTTGGTATCAGAGTCTAGGTTCGGTTAACCTAGGGAGTGTAGCACCACTTTAAAAAATATATTTTTGAGATGGTTTTGAAGCTGAATTTTCATTGTCATCATCAAAATGAACCTTCACATTGATTTATACAGTCTAAAAGGATGTAACATGGAAAGGCCATAGAATGAAAATATCAATAGTTATATGAGTACAATAATTATATAGAAGGAAAGTATTAATAGTTATAAGGGAATGATAATTATATGGAATGAGTTTATAAGTAGAATGCTTATGAGAGATTCGTTTAATATTTGGATCTATAAGCATATCTAATTCGTATAAACGATGAGAAATTCGTATAGATACGAGGATTTAAGAGCCTTTTGTCTCGTGAAAAACAATAAGAAATATAAGGCTTGATTTATTGATTTTAAAGTTTGACATAGATATGCCAAATTTTTCGTAATTGATTCAAACCTAAGTAATGATTATGTGTGGATTCGATGGAGCACATAAGTGTCAATGTCTTTTCTTAAAAGTTCTATTTATTTGAGGAATATGATATAAGTTGGGAATCATGGTATTGAATCATGAGAGAGATAAATGTTAGACTTTTGGTCTGTTGAGACTGTGTAAAGTCTAGAATGCATGAATCTCAAAATTGGAATATTTTGTTACGTACATTGTATTTAAGTGTATCAGTGAATCCTTTGGTTACCTAAGGTTTTGTTATATGAGGAAATTATATATTGTATAAGTAGAATTGTGGGGATTGTAGATGTTCTTAAGTAGTAACATCAAGTGTCTTTGTTCATTGATATGGTCTACGTTGGAAGACGTAAATCGTATTGATTTCAAGGTTAGTCGCATTCTAAACCCTTGGTAGTAATGATGATGAATCCATTGATAGATGTTAAGTATTATGAATAACATATGGGTGTATGTATTGTTCAATAAAGTTTTGATTAAAACAAAATCATTTGAGTTGCTGGAAGATTGTGTTGTTATGAAATGATTTTAAATATCATTCAGGAAGATCCTTGTTGTCGTTAAATTAGATTTGTTGTTCATAGTTAACTTATCTATAGTGGACTTTGAATTGGGTTTAAGATTTATACAAATTGGTTTTCAATTTTATGTTTGTTATTTAACTCGTTCTAAATGTGTTAAGGCCCGAAACAACCTGACCATTTTCAACTAAGAACATTTGGGCCTAGTTCAAATCCTAAATCAGTTTGATTCACACTGTCTCTCCCACGTGGTCTCTATACGTGTCATATACAGTGGTTTAATCATTGTTTACATATACGTTTACTGTGCATAGGAGCTTATTTCTCCGAGTTCACTTTTTCTCTCTTAATTTGTTATTTTCTCTCTAAATCGCAAATCCTCTTCTTTTTCATTAAAAATTCTTCTTTTCCTCTAAAAGAAGAAGGAATTCTAGGATTCTGCAATTTACTATCTTAATTTTTCCTTTCTATTTACTCTTCTTTCATCTCATCATGGACCCAAAGTACCAACACCTGAGAAAGTATTTCCCATCACTCTCCCAAAAGATTCTTAGAAAGAAATACAAGGCTAGAATTACTCGGTTGTGGATTCTTATGCGTTTTGGTATCCCTTGTGATGTGAGAATGTTGATAGAGGGGAAAATCCGTCCGAGTGACTTTAGTCAAGATGTCGGTTTACCAGGAACAGGTACCAGTCGTAGTGCAATGAAAAGAAGAGCTCGTGCCATCGTGGTCACTTGTAACAAATGTGGAAGACAAAATTGTAACGGTAAATGTACTTCACCTGGTTATATGTCTACGAATAGAGAGGATAAAATAAGGTTTTGTAGGGATGGACTTTCAAAGGAGAACTTGGATAGCATCCATCCTCCTCTCCACGGTCACCCTAGTGGATATGTTCAAGGAGCTATTTTTAAACTCTGGCCTAAATTTTATACAGAAAGACAACGCCTCAGGAATATGGTATTTCTAGATCCTGTTTGCCAAACCATAAGAAAACTGGATGGGGAATAAGTCATCGCTCTATAAAGGTTATTTAGTCTTTACTTATTTGAAGCAGTTTTAGCTGATGTTCAACAGTTTGTGTTTTTCTTTTACTCAGAATATTTGCTTTTGTGTTTGAAATAATTGTGATTATTAGATTGATACAGTAAGTGTTAATATCTTATTTAATTTATGATTTTCTTAAATATATATATAATAAAATATATTATCTTATCAGACACGTCACATACGGTACAGTAATATGTTTGAATTTTGAAAAGCTTATCCAGATATTTCAAGATTTGTGTCTCAAATTTCAAAAGTTCTACAGTATTTGTCGTTTATATTAAATTTCTAGACTTGGTGTATATTTGTCAAAAAGTCTACAGTTGTGTCATGAGGGTCTTTTGTCAAATTGTTCTCAATTGTCAAAAGTTATACAATTAGAGTCTAATCTTTTTCAAAAAGTGAATCAGATTTTCTGTAAACTATCAATCACCTTATCTTACTTTCTTATCCGCACAAGATTTTGTTTAAATCTTTGGATTACCTTTTCATTACCTACTCGTCTATCTCTTTAGCCCTTTTTGTATATTTCTCATCTTTAAAATCTCATGTAGAACCCGAAGTCTAAGTGGAGCAGACATTAAGCAACCACTTCTATAAACCAAATATGTCTACCTCCCAGTCCACGAAGAAAATAAAGAATGTCTGTGTCTTTTGTGGTTCCAGTCTTGGAAAAGATAAAGCTTATTTAGAAGCTGCAAATCATTTAGGGCAAGTCCTAGCACGCAAGAAGATTAACATAATCTATGGGGGTGGTAGTATAAAAATGATGGTAAATATGGCACTAGCAGCTAGGTCTAGCGACGCTACTGATGTAAGAATTTGGCCTCATATTCCAGTTGAAGGAAACCTTTGTAAGGAAGCCATAGGTAAGGGAGAAGGAGTCAGGAGTATCCCTAAAAATTTTAAAGACATAATCTATAATTCTGATGCTTTTATAGCATTACCTGGTGGTCTAGGTACTCTTGAGGAAATATTTATAGTTGCTTGTGGGCAATTGTTGGGCTTTTATTCCAAACCTTTGGGACTACTGAACGTAAAGGGTTTTTATGACGGTCTTTTGAAATTTCTAGATTACGCTGTGGAAGAAAACATCACTACAGAATCGGAGAGACAAATCTTTGTCACTGCTTCAACAGCTGAGGAATTGATAGATAAAATGCAAATAATACATCCAGAATCCGACACTGCAACATCCAAGCTTGAATGGGAAAGGGAAAGCCGGGAGCGGCCAATTGATTTGAATCTCCATCTGTAATCTTTTTGTTTTATCTTTGGCATATAGGCATGTGTGTCCGTATTTCGTGTGTTACGAATAACCGTTTGCCTTGTATTCTGTGTTTCTTGTGGTACGTTGTTGTTCAATCTTTTAGATTCATTGAGCCTAATGCCGGGATGGCTGGATACGGAGTACTTGATGCTCTCGAAACGCATCCTTCTTAAGGTCCGATCTTTTGTTTATCGATGTTTTTGTATCCTCTAAGCATGCATGATATGGATAGCTGGTATACGGAGTGCCTTGTACTCTCGAAACGTATCCGTATTATGTTTGTAATGTGTAATATTCTGTTAATATTATGTGGAAGTACCAGAGTCAGTTATGGGGATATTCCATATGAAATATGAGTATATTATTTGGATTGAATGTTTGTGTCATGAGGATAGCTGTTTAATGAAAAATATGTCGGGTATGTTTGCAACTCTGAGATTCTGTTTAATATCTCTATGAGTAAGTTTAATGTATAGTTTTGAATAAAAGTGTTTGTGATATATGTTTTATGATTATGTTTTAGTTTATTAGTTGAGGTATGAAATCAAATATATTTGACTTTTCCTTACTCAAAAAGGAAAAGGAACCTAAAGATGAAGTATATAAAATTTCTCTAGCAATCTCCTTAAATGTGATTGTAAATCACAGTCCATGGACAATGAAGGACTGGAATCATGATATGGTCAATATGTATGCCTGATCAGATTCTTAGACTATTATACAGTGTTATAAGTTGAAACTTGTCAGAAATACTCTCATTGAGGGATTTAGGAGTAAGATTTATTATGCAAGTAAATAAGTGGAGATACGATGACTTAAATTTGGAAGATAAACAACATTAACGGTTTAGACTCGGAATTGGAATCATAGTTTTTACTAGTATTACTAGAATTGAAATTTCGAGGACGAAATTTCTTTAAGGGGGGTAGAGCTGTGACACCCGTTATTCTCCTAAGGGTATTAAGGTAATTAGATTAATTACCTAGTATATATATAAAAAAAAATCAGAAAATCTCTCATAATTCGAAACTCTCTCTCTCTCTACTTTCTCTCTCTAAAAAATTCTCTCTCTCTCCTCAAAGATCGTTTGAGATTTCGGCATCCGTTTTCGACACCTCCCGCACCAATGGAAAGCTCTCGACGAGCTGAGTCCAACGAGGTGCCGCGCCGCCCAAAACGCCGCCGGAGGAGACCACACGCGCCGCCCAAAGTGGCGACAAAACCCATTTCTTTCCGACGAGATATCTTCGCCGTCTGACGTCCGATCGACGTGATTCTTGTTCCTACACGACCACCGTGATGAGAGGAACAAAACCCACCCTTGGTGGCAGCTCAACAACCGCCGGATTGCTCCGCCCGTCTATTGCCGCCGTGCACCGCCGCCCCCATGGTGGAACTCCGCCTTGCCGGAGGAGGTGACTGACACCACCCCTCCCAATGAGTTCAGAGGATCAAGGGGAGTAAAACCCCTCGATCAATTGCACGGAAGGAGCCGGTTTCGCCGGAGAACGGCCAACGCCGCCGTCAACCGCCGCGGGAGTCTCCGTTTTGGCTCTTCCCAGCCACGTTTCTTCAAATTGGATGAGGGGAAATGCTCATAGGAGGATGGGTAGCAAAAGCCCTCAGCCAATTTCAGGTTTCCATCATCGGAGAATCAAGATCGGAGCTCATCCATTTCTACCGACGTTGTACTTCACGACCCGCTATGTTAGAGGCAGAATTGGGTGAAATTGACCCCGCCATTGGACTCAGAAGGGTCGATTTAGGGGGGGTAGGCCCGAGCCCAGCTGCCAACGGACCCCGATTGACGCCGGTCAACGACGGTCAAAGTCGGTCAACGGCGGTCAACGCCGGTCAACGGCCAGTCAAAGGCTAAATTGGAATTTTGTGATCCGGACCTCCGATCGAAGATCCGAGACCGCCTCCTGACTCGTTTCGATGCTCTGGATGCAATGGTGACCTCCGTTCGAGCAAATTCCACTCCGATGAAAATCATCTGGTACCAACTGCACGCGAATCGAGGCGATTCAAACAGCAGTATCGGAGTCCAGAATGACGTTTTCAAGAATGTATGATCTCCAGGAAGCATTCCTAGCCATTCATAGTCGCTCGAGGAGCACTACAGAGGATGCTTCGTAGATACAGCGAGATACAACTGGATCTGCTTTGCTTGGAGTTCAAGATCAAGGGAGTATGGAGCTAACGTTAATTGATTCCAGGATTAAGAGACTGTTGATAAGCTTGAAAGGTAGGGATTCTATTACTCATCTTTTGTGAGGTTTTTATAGAATTAAAATTGATTGTTTTGCCGCAATATATATATATCTATGTTGAACTGATATTATATGTGTATCACATATGAAACTATGACATGGACTCGTCTTGTATTGTACGACGAGGAACATAATGAATTGACACATGTTATAAATTGAGAAGCATGGTTAGGAAAATTAACTCTATTAATAATGATTTAATATAGAGAAATTGTGAGACATGAAAAGGGCGACGGTTGCGTCCTTGGGCATGAATACCCTAAAAGGTAAAATAGGGGGAAGGTGATGACGCTTCCTTGGGTTGAAAGTCCCAGAACACACTGTACAGGAATTGATTTGGTGAGGACTCGGGGCTTGATGTCCCCTCACCGGAACACCCTTGGAATGTTTATAGGGTGATCAAGTGCGCCCATTTGGGTTTCGATGAGTTGAGTGATACTCAATTTAACATGGATACCTAGGAACAATGATGATTGGTAATATTTGTATAAATGTGTAATTATGACACTTGGTAATGATTAACTACGGTATCCATAAGATGTGATCATAATAAACCTCATAATCTGGAATATGATGTGACTTACTGACCATGCAGATTTTAATGTGGTAATGATAAAAACCTAAAGGTGAGTAATGGCTTTCTCTACTGAGCATAGTGTTGCTCATTCCCTTATGTTTATATCTTTTCAGGACTCACTAAGTGTGAGGTGGCTACGAGAAATATAGTTGAGGAAGTGATGTAGCTATATTACATTGGGACTGCTTCAATCGTTGAGAATGTTCTTCATGATAATGTAAGCATCAATTGTTACTTTCTGTGACTGTATTACAATGTGTTGAGGGTTAAAATGATGATGACAACAGTTTATATTATTAAATTTAAGGTGCTACATTAAAACTGTGGTTTATTTATCGTTTATATTTTTATTTTTGAGTTGAGAGTTTTCATTTAAGTCCCGGGCAAATTTTATTTTTAAGGTTTTACTTTTATTATTTATTTTTATTTTATCTCATTAAAAACTGTTAACCCCCATATAGGGGCGTTACAAAAAACTAGCAAAATAATCATCTCTCACTAATGATTTAGTGCAATAATTATTAAAATTATAACCGTTGTCACTCAATTATAATTAACATAATTTTAAGATAGAAAAGATAATAACAAATTAAAATTAATATATTTTTATGGAATAAATTATTGCGTTAATTTCGGTAGCACTTCGACTTATTAATTGGTTTAAGAATACACTATGCCATCCTCTATCTACAATAAATCAAGAATAACCAAGCATTTACTGTGCCAGTCTATGTCTATAATGCAGCAGAAACTCAACTTAATAAACGAGCATGACTTTAGTATTATTAATATTAATTATGCAATACAATTAAATTACATAAAGAAAGCATGACTGAATTTATGTAAAAATTGACAGCATAACAACAGTAACAATAATTATTAAAAACATAAAGATATAATTTATTCTACAAAATATAAGCATTACAAAACAGATATAGAGTTAAAATCCATACCAAAGTACTATGCATACAAGATCATATCTCTGCTTCACCAAACTCTCTATACTAATTTAAGCATTATTTTATTATTATTTTTTTACCTAAGAAGATACTGCTGAGTCTAACTTAGCAGAAACAAAAAAAAAAAAAAAAGAGGAAAGAGGGCCAAAGGCCCATTAAGGAGTGCCCAAAGATGGGAGAATGCAAGGCTATTTATAGCCTTGAAAATTACTGTTTCTGCTTTTTTTAATTATTATTTTTATTATATTTTATTGTTCAATACTTGGATCATGTTGATCCGTTTTTCCCTTTTTCGCACGTTGAGATTCGGCCTTGGAGATGCGAATTTGAGTTTGAAATCTACTATTGCATGGTGATGATAAGCACTGAAACAGGATGATCTAACGCGTTCTTTTCGTGATCCAACGGTTAGCAAACAGCTTTGAATTGGGCCCAAGTGGGACTGCAAGGCTCACAAAACAGAGACCGTTAGATTGATCAGCGTCATTCGATCAACGGCTAGAAGAGTGGTTGCACGTGGAGACGACCGCACGAAATTCAAAGCTGTCTGAGATTCCCTCTTACGCGCGTGAAGTTTGTCTGCGCGTGTAACGCACGCTCCAATTGCAGTTAGCCACGTGGACCCCACTGATGACGCATGCTGACGCAGCTGATGACGCAATACATGCAGACGGCTGAGATTGATTTGGCAGTGGATCCGACGGTTAGAAACTCGACACGTGTCCCCATTAGATGAATTTGATTTTTTTATTGTTTTTGATACATTTGATGTCCGATTTTGTCCCTTTTTGCACAGTTTTGCTTCGTTTTTCCTCTAGATTTTAAATTTAAAATTCACAAACACACTAAAATTAATTATTTTACAAACATAATATTTATAAAAATATTAAAATATTTATTTTATATTAAAACACACAAAATTAATTAAAAATAAATAAGAACTTATAAAATTTCTAGTCTTTTTCAGTTTAGCACATATATGATTTTTATGACTTGGAAATATTTTTAGAAATTACTAAAAAAATAATAGGACGTATTTACAAACTTAAAACACACTATCAAACACATTAAGACTTAAAATAAAATCACACAACATTATTTTTATGGTTTTAATTATTTATAAACTAGACATACATTTAACATATCGAAATAACTCTAAAAATTACCAAAAATATTATCAAACATAAAAACACACTAAAAACACATTTTTAAACATATTTTCACACTAAGAAACAAAAATACTTATTAACACAAAATGCTATTAATTAGAGGATTTAATGAGAAATAAAATCATAAGTAAATAATTTAAGCCCTATAAAATATACACTTTTACAGTCTCATCAAGCGTCTAGCAGTTCCAGCAATCGCAAAACTGACGAAAATTGTTATGGACGAAGCCCATAGGTCTCAATTCATGTAACGCCCCTATATGGGGGTTAACAGTTTTTAATGAGATAAAATAAAAATAAATAATAAAAGTAAAACCTTAAAGATTAAAATTTGCCCGGGACTTAAATGAAAACTCTCAACTCAAAAATAAAAATATAAACGACAAATAAACCACAGTTTTAATGTAGCACCTTAAATTTAATAATATAAACTGTTGTCATCATCATTTTAACCCTCAACACATTATAATACAGTCACAGAAAGTAACAATTGATGCTTACATTATCATGAAGAACATTCTCAATGATTGAAGCAGTCCCAATGTAATATAGCTACATCACTTCCTCAACTATATTTCTCGTAGCCACCTCACACTTAGTGAGTCCTGAAAAGATATAAACATAAGGGAATGAGCAACACTATGCTCAGTAGAGAAAGCTATTACTCACCTCTATCATTACCACATTAAAATCTGCATGGTTAGTAAGTCACATCATATTTCAGATTATGAGGTTTATTATGATCACATCTTATGGATACCGTAGTTAATCATTACCAAGTGTCATAATTACACATTTATACAAATATTACCAATCATCATTGTTCCTAGGTATCCATGTTAAATTGAGTATCACTCAACTCATCGAAACCCAAATGGGCGCACTTGATCACCCTATAAACATTCCAAGGGTGTTCCGGTGAGGGGACATCAAGTCCCGAGTCCTCACCAAATCGATTCCTGTACAGTGTGTTCTGGGACTTTCAACCCAAGGAAGCGTCATCACCTTCCCCCTATTTTACCTTTTAGGGTATTCATGCCCAAGGACGTAACCGTCGCCCTTTTCATGTCTCATAATTTCTCTATATTAAATCATTATTAATAGAGTTAATTTTCCTAACCATGCTTCTCAATTTATAACATGTGTCAATTCATTATGTTCCTCGCCGTACAATACAAGACGAGTCCATGTCATAGTTTCATATGTGATACACATATAATATCAGTTCAACATAGATATATATATATATTGCAGCAAAACAATCAATTTTAATTCTATAAAAACCTCACAAAAGATGAGTAATAGAATCCCTACCTTTCAAGCTTATCAACAGTCTCTTAATCCTGGAATCAATTAACGTTAGTTCCATACTCCCTTGATCTTGAACTCCAAGCAAAGCAGATCCAGTTGTATCTCGCTGTATCTATGAAGCATCCTCTGTAGTGCTCCTCGAGCGACTATGAATGGCTAGGAATGCTTCCTGGAGATCATACATTCTTGAAAACGTCATTCTGGACTCCGATACTGCTGTTTGAATCGCCTCGATTCGCGTGCAGTCGGTACCGGATGATTTTCATCGGAGTGGAATTTGCTCGAACGGAGGTCACCATTGCATCCAGAGCATCGAAACGAGTCAGGAGGCGGTCTCGGATCTTCGATCGGAGGTCCGGATCACAAAATCCCATTTTGGCCTTTGACCACCGTTGACCGGCGTTGACCACCGTTGACCGGCCGTTGACCGGCGGCGGTTGGCTCCGTTGAGGGCTGAGCTCGAGCCTACCCCCCCTAAGTCGACCCTTCTGAGTTCAATGGTGACGTCAATTTCATTCAATTTTGCCTCCATCAGCACAAATCGAAGAGCGGATCCTCGGCCAAAACCGGTGGCTCGGGCGGTGGATCTTCGCCAGCGTTTGGCCCAAATTGGCTTGGGCATTTCCTTCTCCGTGGTTGTCTGAGCATGTTGGTGGCGGTGGTGCACCACACCGCTGCGTAGAACGGCAGCCCGAAGCTCCTCACGGCGGCGCACAAAGGCGGAGGCCGATCGTGGTCCTCCGGCGGAGTTCTCATGAAATTGAGGGTTGGGAAAGCTTCACCGTGCATCACTGAGTGTTTTGCCTCAGTCAATTTTGGGGAAGAAGGTCGGTAACGGTGGCGACGGTGGTTGCTGCGGCGGTGGACGGCGTCGGTCTTCAAACTCCGGTGGGCGGCGGCTGTGGCGTGAAATTGGAAGGCGCTTCTCACTCCTCGTCGCCGTCTGAGTCGAACGGTGGGGGCGGTGTCGATTACCGTCGTCGGAGGCGGCGGGATCGAGGGTGGTGCAACGGCGGCAAGAAGCGACTCCGACGAGGCTTCTCCGGCCAAAATCGAGGGGCATCACCTGCTGCATTTTGTTCTACTCATTGAGCTGAGTCTATAGACACCAAGATCGTGTTGATCGGTGCTCGGACGGTGAAGAAATCACGTTGGAAAAGTACTGTGTTTCGGCGGCTTCAACCGGCGCGTGTGTCCTCCTCCGGCAGTGTTTTGGGCTGCTCGGCACACCGTTGGACTCGTCTTGACGAGAGCTTCCCATTGGTGTGGGAGGTGTCGAAAACGGATGCCGAAATCTCAGACGATATTTGAGGGAAGAGAGAAAATTCTAGAGAGAGAAAGAAGAGAGAGAAAGTCTCGAGTTTTGTGATATTTTCTGATTTTTTTTTTTTTTTTTTAATTTATATATATATACTAAAAATTAATCTAATTACCTTAATACCCTTAGGGGAATAACGGGTGTCACAGCTCTACCCCCCTTAAAGAAATTTCGTCCTCGAAATTTCAATTCTAGTAATACTAGTAAAAATTATGATTCCAATTCCGAGTCTAAACCGTTAATGTTGTTTGTCCTCCAAATTTAAGTTATCGTATCTCCACTTATTTACTTGCATAATAAATCTTACTCTAAATTCTAAATCCCTCAATGAGAGTATTTCTGACAAGTTTCAACTTGTAACACCGTATAATAGTCTAAGAATCTGATCAGGCATACATATTGACCATACCATGATTCCAGTCCTTCATTGTCCATGGACTGTGATTTACAATCACATAAGGAGATTGTCAGAGAAATTTTATATACTTCATCTTTAGGTTCCTTTTCCTTTTTGAGTAAGGAAAAGTCAAATATATTTGATTTCATACCTCAACTAATAAACTAAAACATAATCATAAAACATATATCACAAACACTTCTATTCAAAACCATACATTAAGCTTACTCATAGAGATATTAAACAGAATCTCAGAGTTGCAGACAAACCCGACATATTTTTCATTAAACAGCTATCCTCATGACACAAACATTCAACCCAAATAATATACTCATATTTCATATGGAATATCCCCATAACTGACTCTGGTACTTCCACATAATATTAACAGAATATTACACATTACAAACATGATACGGATACGTTTCGAGAGTACAAGGCACTCCGTATACCAGCTATCCATATCATGCATGCTTAGAGGATACAAAAACATCGATAAACAAAAGATCGGACCTTAAGAAGGATGCGTTTCGAGAGCATCAAGTACTCCGTATCCAGCCATCCCGGCATTAGGCTCAATGAATCTAAAAGATTGAACAACAACGTACCACAAGAAACACAGAATACAAGGCAAACGGTTATTCGTAACACACGAAATACGGACACACATGCCTACATGCCAAAGATAAAACAAAAAGATTACAGATGGAGATTCAAATCAATTGGCCGCTCCCGGCTTTCCCTTTCCCATTCAAGCTTGGATGTTGCAGTGTCGGATTCTGGATGTATGATTTGCATTTTGTCTATCAATTCCTCAGCTGTTGAAGCAGTGACAAAGATTTGTCTCTCCGATTCTGTAGTGATGTTTTCTTCCACAGCGTAATCTAGAAATTTCAAAAGACCGTCATAAAAACCCTTTACGTTCAGCAGTCCCAAAGGTTTGGAATAAAAGCCCAACAATTGCCCACAAGCAACTATAAATATTTCCTCAAGAGTACCTAGACCACCAGGTAATGCTATAAAAGCATCAGAACTATAGATTATGTCTTTAAAATTTTTAGGGATACTCCTGACTCCTTCTCCCTTACCTATGGCTTCCTTACAAAGGTTTCCTTCAACTGGAATATGAGGCCAAATTCTTACATCAGTAGCGTCGCTAGACCTAGCTGCTAGTGCCATATTTACCATCATTTTTATACTACCACCCCCATAGATTATGTTAATCTTCTTGCGTGCTAGGACTTGCCCTAAGTGATTTGCAGCTTCTAAATAAGCTTTATCTTTTCCAAGGCTGGAACCACAAAAGACACAGACATTCTTTATTTTCTTCGTGGACTGGGAGGTAGACATATTTGGTTTATAGAAGTGGTTGCTTAATGTCTGCTCCACTTAGACTTCGGGTTCTACTTGAGTTTTTAAAGATGAGAAATATACAAAAAGGGCTAAAGAGATAGACGAGTAGGTAATGAAAAGGTAATCCAAAGATTTAAACAAAATCTTGTGCGGATAAGAAAGTAAGATAAGGTGATTGATAGTTTACAGAAAATCTGATTCACTTTTTGAAAAAGATTAGACTCTAATTGTATAACTTTTGACAATTGAGAACAATTCGACAAAAGACCCTCTTGACACAACTGTAGACTTTTTGACAAATATACACCAAGTCTAGAAATTTAATATAAACGACAAATACTGTAGAACTTTTGAGATTTGAGACACAAATCTTGAAATATCTGGATAAGCTTTTCAAAATTCAGACATATTACTGTACCGTATGTAACGTGTCTGATAAGATAATATATTTTATTTTATATATATTTAAGAAAATCATAAATTAAATAAGATATTAACATTTACTGTATCAATCTAATAATCACAATTATTTCAAACACAAAAGCAAATATTCTGAGTATAAGCAAAACACAAACTGTTGAACATCAGCTAAAACTGCTTCAAATAAGTAAAGACTAAATAACCTTTATAGAGCGATGACTTATTCCCCATCCAGTTTTCTTATGGCTTGGCAAACAGGATCTAGAAATACCATATTCCTGAGGCGTTGTCTTTCTGTATAAAATTTAGGCCAGAGTTTAAAAATAGCTCCTTGAACATATCCACTAGGGTGACCGTGGAGAGGAGGATGGATGCTATCCAAGTTCTCCTTTGAAAGTCCATCCCTACAAAACCTTATTTTATCCTCTCTATTCGTAGACATATAACCAGGTGAATTACATTTACCGTTACAATTTTGTCTTCCACATTTGTTACAAGTGACCACGATGGCACGAGCTCTTCTTTTCATTGCACTACGACTGGTACCTGTTCCTGGTAAACCGACATCTTGACTAAAGTCACTCGGACGGATTTTCCCCTCTATCAACATTCTCACATCACAAGGGATACCAAAACGCATAAGAATCCACAACCGAGTAATTCTAGCCTTGTATTTCTTTCTGAGAATCTTTTGGGAGAGTGATGGGAAATACTTTCTCAGGTGTTGGTATTTTGGGTCCATGATGAGATGAAAAAAAAAAAAAAAGAGTAAATAGAAAGGAAAAATTAAGATAGTAAATTGCAGAATCCTAGAATTCCTTCTTCTTTTGGAGGAAAAGAAGAATTTTTTAATGAAAAAGAAGAGGATTTACGATTTAGAGAGAAAATGACAAATTAAGAGAGAAAAAGTGAACTCGGAGAAATAAGCTCCTATGCACAGTAAACGTATATGTAAACAATGATTAAACCACTGTATATGACACGTATAGAGACCACGTGGGAGAGACAGTGTGAATCAAACTGATTTAAGATTTGAACTAGGCCCAAATGTTCTTAGTTGAAAATGGTCAGGTTGTTTCGGGCCTTAACACATTTAGAACGAGTTAAATAACAAACATAAAATTGAAAACCAATTCGTATGAATCTTAAACCCAATTCAAAGCCCACTATAGATAAAGTTAACTATAAACAACAAATCTAATTTAACGACAACAAGGATCTTCCTGAATGATCCAGCAACTCAAATAATTTTGTTTTAATCAAAACCTTATTGAACAATGCATACACCCATATGTTATTGATAATACTTAACATCTATCAATGGATTCATCATCATTACTACCAAGGGTTTAGAATGCGACTAACCTTGAAATCAATACGATTTACGTCTTTCAACGTAGACCATATCAACGAACAAAGACACTTGATGTTACTACTTAAGAACATCTACAATCCCCACAATTCTACTCATACAATATATAATTTCCTCATATAACAAAACCTTAGGTAACCAAAAGATTCACTGATACACTTAAATACAATGTACGTAACAAAATATTCCAATTTTGAGATTCATGCATTCTAGACTTTACACAGTCTCAACAGACCAAAAGTCTAACATTTATCTCTCTCAAGATTCAATACCATGATTCCCAACTTATATCACATTCCTCAAATAAATAGAACTTTCAAGAAAAGATATTGACACTTATGTGCTCCATCGAATCCATACATAATCATTACTTAGGTTTGAATCAATTACGAAAAATTTGGCATATCTATGTCAAACTTTAAAATCAATAAGTCAAGCCTTATATTTCTTATTGTTTTTCACGAGACAAAAGGCTATTAAATCCTCGTATCTACACGAATTTCTCATCGTTTATACGAATTAGATATGCTTATAGATCCAAATATTATACGAATCTCTCATAAGCATTCTACTTATAAACTCATTCCATATAATTATCATTCCCTCATAACTATTAATACTTTCCTTCTATATAATTATTGTACTCATATAACCATTAGTATTTTCATTCTATGGCCTTTCCATGTTACATCCTTCTAGACTGTATAAATCAATGTGAAGGTTCATTTTGATGATGACAATGAAAATTTAGCTTCAAAACCATCTCAAAAATATATATATATTTTTTTTTAAGGTGGTGCTACACTCCCTAGGTTAACCGAACCTAGGCTCTGATACCAAAAATTCTGTAACGCCCCTATATGGGGGTTAACAGTTTTTAATGAGATAAAATAAAAATAAATAATAAAAGTAAAACCTTAAAGATTAAAATTTGCCCGGGACTTAAATGAAAACTCTCAACTCAAAAATAAAAATATAAACGACAAATAAACCACAGTTTTAATGTAGCACCTTAAATTTAATAATATAAACTGTTGTCATCATCATTTTAACCCTCAACACATTATAATACAGTCACAGAAAGTAACAATTGATGCTTACATTATCATGAAGAACATTCTCAATGATTGAAGCAGTCCCAATGTAATATAGCTACATCACTTCCTCAACTATATTTCTCGTAGCCACCTCACACTTAGTGAGTCCTGAAAAGATATAAACATAAGGGAATGAGCAACACTATGCTCAGTAGAGAAAGCTATTACTCACCTCTATCATTACCACATTAAAATCTGCATGGTTAGTAAGTCACATCATATTTCAGATTATGAGGTTTATTATGATCACATCTTATGGATACCGTAGTTAATCATTACCAAGTGTCATAATTACACATTTATACAAATATTACCAATCATCATTGTTCCTAGGTATCCATGTTAAATTGAGTATCACTCAACTCATCGAAACCCAAATGGGCGCACTTGATCACCCTATAAACATTCCAAGGGTGTTCCGGTGAGGGGACATCAAGTCCCGAGTCCTCACCAAATCGATTCCTGTACAGTGTGTTCTGGGACTTTCAACCCAAGGAAGCGTCATCACCTTCCCCCTATTTTACCTTTTAGGGTATTCATGCCCAAGGACGTAACCGTCGCCCTTTTCATGTCTCATAATTTCTCTATATTAAATCATTATTAATAGAGTTAATTTTCCTAACCATGCTTCTCAATTTATAACATGTGTCAATTCATTATGTTCCTCGCCGTACAATACAAGACGAGTCCATGTCATAGTTTCATATGTGATACACATATAATATCAGTTCAACATAGATATATATATATATTGCAGCAAAACAATCAATTTTAATTCTATAAAAACCTCACAAAAGATGAGTAATAGAATCCCTACCTTTCAAGCTTATCAACAGTCTCTTAATCCTGGAATCAATTAACGTTAGTTCCATACTCCCTTGATCTTGAACTCCAAGCAAAACAGATCCAGTTGTATCTCGCTGTATCTACGAAGCATCCTCTGTAGTGCTCCTCGAGCGACTATGAATGGCTAGGAATGCTTCCTGGAGATCATACATTCTTGAAAACGTCATTCTGGACTCCGATACTGCTGTTTGAATCACCTCGATTCGCGTGCAGTCGATACCGGATGATTTTCATCGGAGTGGAATTTGCTCGAACGGAGGTCACCATTGCATCCAGAGCATCGAAACGAGTCAGGAGGCAGTCTCGGATCTTCGATCGGAGGTCCGGATCACAAAATCCCATTTTGGCCTTTGACCGGCGTTGACCACCGTTGACCGGCCGTTGACCGGTGGCGGTTGGCTCCGTTGAGGGCTGAGCTCGAGCCTACCCCCCCTAATTCAACCCTTCTGAGTTCAATGGTGATGTCAATTTCATTCAATTTTGCCTCCATCAGCACAAATCGAAGAGCGGATCCTCGGCCAAAACCGGTGGCTCGGGCGGTGGATCTTCGCCAGCGTTTGGCCCAAATTGGCTTGGGCATTTCCTTCTCCGTGGTTGTCTGAGCATGTTGGTGGCGGTGGTGCACCACACCGCTGCGTAGAACGGCAGCCCGAAGCTCCTCACGGCGGCGCACAAAGGCGGAGGCCGATCGTGGTCCTCCGGCGGAGTTCTCATGAAATTGAGGGTTGGGAAAGCTTCACCGTGCATCACTGAGTGTTTTGCCTCAGTCAATTTTGGGGAAGAAGGTCGGTAACGGTGGCGACGGTGGTTGCTGCGGCGGTGGACGGCGTCGGTCTTCAAACTCCGGTGGGCGGCGGCTGTGGCGTGAAATTGGAAGGCGCTTCTCACTCCTCGTCGCCGTCTGAGTCGAACGGTGGGGGCGGTGTCGATTACCGTCGTCGGAGGCGGCGGGATCGAGGGTGGTGCAACGGCGGCAAGAAGCGACTCCGACGAGGCTTCTCCGGCCAAAATCGAGGGGCATCACCTGCTGCATTTTGTTCTACTCATTGAGCTGAGTCTATAGACACCAAGATCGTGTTGATCGGTGCTCGGACGGTGAAGAAATCACGTTGGAAAAGTACTGTGTTTCGGCGGCTTCAACCGGCGCGTGTGTCCTCCTCCGGCAGTGTTTTGGGCTGCTCGGCACACCGTTGGACTCGTCTTGACGAGAGCTTCCCATTGGTGTGGGAGGTGTCGAAAACGGATGCCGAAATCTCAGACGATATTTGAGGGAAGAGAGAAAATTCTAGAGAGAGAAAGAAGAGAGAGAAAGTCTCGAGTTTTGTGATATTTTCTGATTTTTTTTTTTTTTTTTTTTTTTTAATTTATATATATATATACTAAAAATTAATCTAATTACCTTAATACCCTTAGGGGAATAACGGGTGTCACAATTCGTCATTCATCCGAGAAGCACGAAGATGTATCGTGATTTAAAGAGGCAATATTGGTGGAGACGTATGAAGAAAGATGTTCGAGAGTACGTGTCCAAGTGTACGACGTGTCTCCAGGTGAAAGCCGAGCATCAGAAGCCAGCAGGTCAGCTTCAGCCGCTTCCTATTCTAGGGTAGAAATGGGAGCATGTGACGATGGATTTTCTCACCGGTTTGCCGAGGATAGAGTAGCGGCATGATGCAATTTGGGTCATGGTCGACAGGTTGACGAAATCAGTGCATTTTATTCCGTTCAGGTCGACATGTTCGAGGAAAGTTCTTGGGGAGTTGTATCTATACAATATGGTAAGGTTGCACGGAGTTACTTTGTCCATCACATCTGATTGAGACACCAGGTTTAATGCTAAGTATTGGAGGAGCTTTTAGGAGGCTTTAGGTACAGATTGGAACTTCAGTACAGCTTTTCATCCTCAGACCGATGGGTAGTCTGAGTGGGTTATTCAGATTCTCGAAGACATGTTGTGTGCTTGTGTGTTAGACTTTAACGGGAATTGGAAGAAATATTTGCATCTTGTAGAATTCGCGTACAACAATAGCTATCAAGCAAGCATTGGTATGGCACTATTTGAGGCGTTGTATGGGCGACCGTGTAGGTCACCGGTGTGTTGGGCGGAACCAGAAGATAGGTTTATTCTTGGGTTAGATGAGATTCGTGATGGTAACGAGAAAGTCACCGTGATTTGAGATCGATTGAGAGGAGCTCAGAGTCGACAGAAGAGTTATGCTGATAGGAGACGTCGACCCTTGGAATTTGTGGTAGGGGATTTTGTTCTCTTGAAAGTATCGCCTCATAAAGGTATTATGCGGTTCGGAGTGAGTCGAAAACTTGCACCGAGATATGTTGGACTGTTGGAGATCACTCAACGTGTTGGTGTTGTTGCTTATCGGCTCGACCTTCCACCTAAACTTTCTCATGTTCATGATGTGTTCAACGTGTCAATGCTTAAGAAGTGTCCACTTGAGTAGGGTAAGATAGTTTCATTTTGTGATGTGTAGGTTCGAGAAGACATGACGTACGAGGAAGTGCCGATTCAGATTATCGATCGAAAAGTGATTAGTTTGCGTCGTCGGGATATACCGTTGGTAAAGGTCATGTGGTAGCATCACGAAGTCACTTAGGAGCTAGAGTCGAGCATGCAGGAGCTGTATCCGCATCTATTTTGTTTCTGAATCGATATGTAAATTTTGAGGATGAAATTTCTTTTAAGGGTGGAGAGTTGTAACACCCCGAAATGAATTTAATGACATTAGAGTGTAAAATGGTAGATTAGTGTGCCATAATGAATATTTTAAAATTAATTTGATCATTAATGAAATCTTTGAGTTTAAAGTTGTTTTGGTAATTTAATGATTTATAGTTGTTTTTAACTGTTTTAATTGTCATTTTGAACGTTGGGACACAACAAATTGTCAGAATGACCATTTTTCAAAAACAGTGGGCGGCACACGATTTTTGCACTGTAAAACCACCCACTTTTTTCTCTATTTAATACCTCACACTCTCTTTCACTCTCACTTTCACACACTCTCTCTCTCTCCCACGTTCATCTCACACTCTCTCTCAGTCTCTCTCTTTCCCTCTCAATCTCCCTCAAAAATTTTGAATCAAATCGAGCCCCAGGCATCGAGTTAGTGGATTGGAGGCTCGAGAAACGAGTTTGAGCAACCGAAAGCGCAATTTAAAGCTTCAATTCGAGGTTAGTTTTTAAAATTTCAAAACTTTTCCAAATTTTCAATTTTTCATGCATTTTTTAAATCTAAGTTTATTCGAGCTTAGGAAACCCTTGATTTTAGTTAAAAGGAACTTAAAACAACTAGAATCTAAGCTTTGTTTGAGGAAAAACAGATTCGATTCAAGATTTTTCATTTTTCCTCTTTTTCTCTATTTTCAAATTTTCTTGGATATTGTGTTCAAATCTTGTTTAAATGTGTTCAAAAGTGTCCTATTACGTTTTTCTATCATCTATGATTGTTTTCCATGCCTGAGATTTAAGAAAAACAGGTTAAAACGAAGATTTAGGTTTTGGAAGACCCAAAACTCGTGCCTGAAATTTCTAGAAATTTTCCAGATCAGCAGGCCGAACTTCATGTTCGGTAGGCCAGATTCATCTATCTGGCAAGGCGAACTGTGTTTTTCGGCCGGCCAAACCAGGGAGACTGGTAGGCCGACCGAACAAGGGCAAATTTATGATTTTCATTTGTTTTCACTGTTTTAAACCCCGATTGAAATCCCAACTTTAAAAAATGAATTTAAAGATACAAATGGCACAGTAGAACATCATGAGATGGTTTAGCAAAGAAGGATATCTTAAATTAAATACTGATGGACCTAGTTTTATCTAGGATCATTCGTGGTTCCGCAGAGCTAACGTATAGCGGACCGGGATTACGGTGTGGGGCACCGGCATGAATATCGAGGTAGGACTTCTACCCTTTCTTTGGTAACCAAGTTTCAAATGATTTGGCCTTAAAAAAGGTTTTTATCAAAATGTTTTCAACGGTTGATTGAAAAGGGAGTTTAATCGTTTAAATTTTATAAACTGTGGACTAAGATGAACTTCATAATAAATGTTAATGAAAACATTTGGTAAATGGATTTTGAATAATAATAGAAATGAATATAAGGGCATGATGCCATAACAGAGATCGGGTCTAAAGCGCACGACGTTGGGGGCAAATCCTGAAACCCAGTTGGGCCACTACGGTGGTGTTATTCTTATGGTTTGCCTAGGAAAAGGAAATGATGATATTTCTGGTCGACCAATAAACTGTTTTGGGTAAGGATAGTTTTGTTTAAACTTATTTCTCCAAGTCTTCTCTTAAATAATTTTCTGAATAATGATATTTTCTTTTTAATTTACTGTTTCTTAAAATACAGTCCTACTGAGCCTTTCGCTCACATTTTACTTGTTTCAACCCTTTCCCCCTCTAGGTGGATTTCTACTTAGATTCAGAGAAAATTCTTTGGATAGGACTCCGGAGTAATAGGAGAATCTTAGTAGGTTATTTAATCAATGCATGTAATATTTTAAGTTTCTCTCTACTTGAACTGTGATTGTATTATTATATTGTCAGTACTATGTGTGTGCATAAATTGTGGGTCAGTGGGACCCATGCTCGTAACTTTTATTATTTTATTTCTTGCTTAATGATTGCCTCAATGATTTTTTCTGTTTAATGATTATGAATTCCTTTTACAAAAAGATTTTGAAACTCTCATATTTTTATATTTAATTTAACCTTTAAACTCACATTTTTAACTAAATTCTTATTTAACTAACTTAAATAATCCACCACGTCACCTCCCGTCCCACAGGGCGTGACGGAATGGTATCGGAGCTCAAGGTTATGGACCTTGGGAATTGTGCATACATAAGTATGACAATGAAATACCACTGACAGTCAAAATTTTGTTTTCAGAAGTGAGATAATGGCACCTAGACGTCGTTCGATAGCTGATGCCGAGTTTGGAAACGATGAGGGTATGATGAGGTCTATGTTTGCTGCATTCCAGCAGATGGCAGCTAGGGCAAGACCGGAGGATTCTGATGTTAGTCGTCGACATATGTATTTTAAAGAATTTTGGCGTGCGTCTATACCGACTTTTGATGGAAATGGGGACCCGCAATTGACAGAATATTGGCTAGAATCAATCGTGAAGCATTTGGATACCCTTAGTGTGCCAAATGAGTATCGCGTGGAATTTGCTACATATAAGTTCGAGGGTGGAGCTAATACTTGGTGGAAGCAAGCTAAGCGTTTAGAACGCAATGGTAACATCAGTTGGGACAGGTTCAAGGAGTTGTTCTATGACCGGTATTTTTCGCAAGGGTATAAGGACCAGAAGGCAGTTGACTTCTACAGGTTGCAGCAGGATGACTTGTCCGTTTGTGAGTACGAGGCAAGGTTTAATGAGTTGGTCAAGTTTGCTCCATCAACAGTGGCATCAGAATGTGAAAAATGTATAAAGTTTCAAGAAGGGCTCAAGGCTCCTATTCAGTGATAGGTGGTTGCTCTGCGACTCAAGAGTTTTAAAGAGCTTATGTCATCAGCAATATCAGTGGAAAATAATTTTGCGTTGTATTGTGAGGATCAAGCAAAAGCATTAGGAGGGCCACAGAGGGGCGGTAGGAAGAGCACCAGTAGTCGTCCAACTCCGGGAAAGAACAAGCAAGGTGGCGTGAACAGTGGTAGCAGCAGTTCATCTAGCAGTAGGCACAGCAATCCCTACAGCTTCCATTGTCATTATTGCCAACAACTAGGACACATCAAGAGGAATTGCCCAATCAGGAGTGCCCATCTTGGATCTTAGACCGGAGAAGGTGCCAGTCGTCAGCCTCAGCCTCAGACCCTACCTCCGCCTCAGCAATTTCTATAGTTGTAGTTCCCTCAACTCTCTCCTCAGCAGTTATCATATTCAGCACAAGGGTAGCAGCCACAGAATTCCAGCGTAACGTCCCTCAGTATCGAGCGTCGAGTATAGCTAGTATGCAGTCGTCTCCGTCACAGCAGTATCGGTCGAATAATCCAAGACCTAGCAATGTTGGTAGAGGAAAAGGAAAGGCACCAGTTTAGGTTCATGCAATGGCAACAGGAGGTTTAGATGCCCAGACTAGTAATGCGGTTGTCGATGGTATGATCTTAGTTTCCCAATCTTTAGCTCACGTGTTATTTGATACAGGTGCCACTCATTCTCTCATTTCGAGCTCTTTTGTACATGCCTTAGAAGGTGGTGGTGATTGGTTAATGAGTAAGCGTCTCATGAAGTCATGTCTTAGAGGGCAAAAGAATCTGGTTTGTCATGCTTTTCTTGCAAGTCTAGAAGGTGAGCCCTGTGCTTCGAAAAGAAATGTAGCGATACCGGTGATTGATTAGTACGAGGATGTCTTCCCCAACAAGTTGCCAGGATTACCACTGCATCAGGAGATCGAGTTTGGTATTGAGTTATTCCAAGGTACAGCACTGATTTCAGTAGCACCTTATCGGATGGTGCCGGTAGAAATGAAAGGATTGAGGAAGCAACTTCAAGAGCTTGCTGATAAGGGGTATATTCAGAATAGTACATCACCATGGGGAGCATCGGTTTTGTTTGCTGAGAAACATGATGGGACTCTTAGGTTGTGTATAGATTATCGACAGCTGAATCGTGTCACAGTGAAGAATAAGTATCCTTTGCCCAGGATCGATGAGTTGTTTGATCAGTTGGGAGGTTCGCGGTATTTCTCAAAGATAGATTTCCGCTCAGGGTACCATCAGCTCAGGATTAAGGAAGATGATATTCCCAATATAGCTTTTAGGACCCGGTATGGACACTTTGAGTTTCTCGTGATGCCGTTTGGATTAACGAATGCTCCGGCAGCTTTCATAAATTTGACGAACAGGATATTCAGGCCTTATTTGGATTAGTTTGTGATCGTGTTCATTGATGATATTCTAGTGTATTCTAAGACTTGGGAGGAGCATGAGCAGCATCTTAGGATCGTGCTTTAGACTCTGCGAGAGCACCAGTTGTATGCCAAAAAGTGCGAGTTTTGGTTAACGGAGGTTAAGTTTCTGGGTCATGTAATCTCCGAGCATGGTATTTTTGTGGATCCATCCAAGATTGAAGCCATAGTAGAATGGGAACGACCAAGGAATGTAGCAAAAATCCACAGCTTCTTGGGTCTTGCAGGATATTATAGGAAATTTATAAAGGATTTCTCGAAGATCGCAGCGCCGTTGACAAGATTGATCAGGAAAAACGTCAGGTTTGAGTAGAATGAAGAATGTGAGCTTGCTTTTCAAGAATTGAAGGACCGGTTGACTTCAACCTTAGTATTGGTTATTCCTAGCAGTGACGGGACATACGAGGTTTACACAGATGTTTCAGGACGCGAACTTGGATGCGTGTTGATGTAGCATGGACGAGTGGTGGCGTATGGAACGAGACAGTTATGGCCTCACGAGCTAAATTATCCTACTCACGACTTGGAGCTTATGGCGGTGATTCACGCGTTGAAGATTTGAAGATGTTATTTATATGGGGCGACATTTCAAGTTTTCTCCGATCATAAGAGTTTGAGGTATTTGTTCACTCAGAGGGATCTTAACTTGAGGCAGCGGAGATGGATGGAGTATATGGAGGATTATGATTTCACGTTGCATTATCATCCCGGAAAAACTAATGTGGTCACAGATGCGCTTAGCAGGAAGTCTTCAAGGATTCTCGCTTGTTTGGCTCTTGAAGATTGGAAAAGAGATGCGACAGCGAGCGAGTATGGACTACAATATTATGAAGACTATGATCGAGTTTCGGAGTACCATATGGAAGCGACCCCAGTTCTTATTCAGGTGGTGAAGCAAAATCAGTGGTAGGACTAGCATCTAGGAGGGATTTGGACGCGGATTCAGAACAGGGAGCAATTTGAAGAATATAGAGTCCATGTAGATGGATCGTTGTATTTCCAGAAGCGTCTAGCAGTTCCAGCAATTGCAGAAGTGACGAAAGCCGTTATGGACGAAGCCCATAGGTCTCAATTCACAATTCATCCAGGAAGCACGAAGATGTATCGTGATTTAAAGAGGCAATATTGGTGGAGAGGTATGAAGAAAGATGTTCGAGAGTACGTGGCCAAGTGTACGACGTGTCTCCAGGTGAAAGCTGAGCATCAAAAGCCAGCAGGTCAGCTTCAGTCGCTTCCTATTCTACGGTGGAAATGGGAGCATGTTACAATGGATTTTCTCACCGGTTTGCCAAGGACAGAACAACAGCATGATGTAGTTTGGGTCGTGGTCGACAGGTTGACGAAATCGGTGCATTTCATTCCGTTCAGGTCGACATGTTCGAGGAAAGTTCTCGGGGAGTTGTATCTGTAGAATATAATGAGGTTGCATAGAGTTCCTTTGTCCATCACATCTGATCGAGACAGCGGGTTTAATGCTAAGTACTGGAGGAGCTTTCAGGAGGCTTTAGGTATGGATTTAAACTTCAGTACGACGTTTCATCCTCAGAGCAATGGGCAGTCTGAGTGGGTTATTCAGATTCTCGAGGACATGTTGCATGATTGTGCGTTAGACTGTGGCGGGAATTGGAAGAAATATTTGCATCTGGCAAAATTCATGTACAACAACAACTATCAGGCAAGCATTGGTATGGCACCGTTTAAGGCATTGTATGTGCGACCGTGTAGGTCATTGGTGTGTTGGGCGGAACCAGAAGATAGGGTTGTTCTTGGGCCGGATGAGATTCGTGATGGTAACAAGAAAGTCGTCGTGATTCAAGATCGATTGAGAGCAACTCAGAGTCGGCAGAAGAGTTATACGAATAGGAGACGCCGACCCTTGGAATTCATGGTAGGGGATTTTGTTCTCTTGAAACTATTGCCTAGTAAAGGTATTATACGGTTAGGAGTGAGTGGAAAACTTGCACCGAGATATGTTGGACTATTCAAGATCACTCAGCGTGTTGGCGTGGTTGCTTATCGGCTCGATTTTCCACCCAAACTTTCTCATGTTCATGATGTGTTCCACGTGTCAATGCTTAGGTAGTGTCCGCCTGAGCAGGGTAAGATAGTTTCATTTCGTGATGTGCAGGTTCGAGAAGACACGACGTGCGAGGAAGTGCCGATTCAGATTATCTATCGAAAAGTGATCAGTTTGTGTCATCGGGATATACCGTTGGTAAAGGTCGTGTGGTAGCATCACGGGGTTGATGAAGCCACTTGGGAGTTAGAATCGAGCATGCGGGAGCTGTATTCACATTTGTTTTATTTCTGAATCGATATGTAAATTTCGAGGGCGAAATTTCTTTTAGAGGTGGAGAGTTATAACGCCCCGAATTAATTTAATGACATTAGAGTGTAAAATGGTGGATTAGTGTGCCATAATGAATATTTTAAAATTAATTTGATCATTTAATGAAATCTTTGAGTTTAAAATTGTTTTGGTAATTTAATTATTTCTAGTTGTTTTTAACTATTTTAATTGTCATTTTGAATGTTGGGACACAACAAATTGTCAGAATAACCATTTTTCAAAAACATTGGGCGGTGCACAGTTTTCGCTCAGTAAAACTGCCTACATTTTTCTCTATTTAATCCCTCACTTTCTCTTTCACACACACACACACACACACTCTCTCTCTCTCCCACGTTCATCTCACTCTCTCTCTCGGTCTCTCTCTTTCCCTCTCAATCTCCCTCAAAAATTTTGAATCAAATCGAGCCCTAGGCATCGGGTCAGTGGATTGGAGGCTCGGGAAACGAGTTTGACCAACCGAAAATGCGATTTAAAGCTTCGATTCGATGTTAGTTTTTAAAATTTTAAAACTTTTCCAAATTTTCAATTTTTCATGCATTTTTGAAATCTAAGTTTATTCGAGCTTAGGAAACCATTGATTTTAGTTAAAAGGAACTTAAAACAACTAGAATCTAAACTTTGTTTGAAGAAAAATGAATTCGATTCAAGATTTTTCATTTTTTCCCTTTTTCTCTATTTTCAGATTTTCTTGGATTTTGTGTTCAAATCTTGTTTAAATGTGTTCAAAAGTGTCCTATTATGTTTTTCTATCATCTATGATTTTTTTTCATGCCTGACATTTAAGAAAAATAGGTTAAAACGAAGATTTGGGTTTTGGGAGACGCAAAACCTGTGCCTAAAATTTCTAAAAATTTTCCAAATCGGTAGGCCAAACTTCTTGTTCGGCAGGCCGAATTCAAAGGATCGGTAGGCCGGATTCATCTGTCTGGAAGGTCGAACCTAAAAAATGTTCGGCCTATCGGACCTATACTCCAGTAGGCCGAACTGTGCTGTTCGGCCGGCCGAACCAGGGAGGCTGGCAGGCCGACCGAACAAGGGAAAATTTTATGATTTTCATCCGTTTTCACTATTTTGAACCCGATTGAAATCCTAACTTTATAAAATGAATTTAAAGATACAAATGGCACACTAGGACATCATGAGATGGTTTAGCAACGTAGGATATCTTAAATTAGATACTGATAGACTTAGTTTTATCTAGGATCATTCGTGATTTCATGGAGCTAACGTATAGCGGATCGGGATTACAGTATGGGGCACCTGCACGAGTATCGAGGTAGGACTTCTACCCTTTCTTTGGTAACCTAGTTTCAAATGATTTGGCCTTAAAAAGGGTTTTTATTAAAATGTTTTCAACAGTTGATTAAAAAGGGAATTTTATCGGTTAATTTTTATAAACTGTAGACTAAGATGAACTTCATAATGAACTTTATAATGAATGTTAATGAAAACTTCTGGTAAATGGATTTTGAATAATAATAGAAATGAATATAAGGGCATGATGCCATAACAGAGATCGGGTCATGTAGCGTGCAACCTTTGGGGCAGGTCCTGAAACCTAGTTGGGCCACTACGGTGGTGTTATTCTTATGGTTTGCCTAGGAAAAGGAAATGATGATATTTCTGGTCAATCAATAAACTGTTTTGGGTAAGGATAGTTTTGTTTAAACTTATTTCTCTAAGTCTTCTCTTAAATAATTTTCTAAATAATGATATTTTTCTTTTAATTTACTGTTTCTTAAAATATAGCCCTACTGAGCCTTTCGCTCACATTTTACCTGTTTTTAACCCTTTCCCCCTCTAGGTGGATTTCCGCTTAGGTTCAGAGAAAATTCTTCAGACATGACTCAGGAGCAGTAGGAGAATCTTTGTAGGTTATTTGTAATATTTAATCAAGGTATGTAATATTTTAATTTTCTCTCTACTTGGACTATGATTGTATTATTATATTGTCAGTACTATGTATGTGCACAAGTTGTGGGTTAGTGGGACCCATACTCACAACTTTTATTATTCTATTTCTTGCTTAATGATTGCCTCAATAATTTTGTCTGTTTAATGATTATGAATTCCTTTTACAAAAAGATTTTGAAACTCTCGTATTTTTATATTTAATTTAACCTTTAAACTCACGTTTTTAACTAAATTCTTATTTAATTAACTTAAATAATCCGCCACGTCACCTCCCGTCCCACAAGGTGTGACAATAGTGGAAGTTTAGGATTTACATTTTGTATTTCATAAGCATGAGTTCTGATTGTTGGGCATGTCAAGTTTATACTTGAGACATGAATATTAGGGATGTTCAATCTTAGTGTCTAGCCACTCATTCTATTACGTCAATGTACCTTCATTCTAGATGATGGTTGTCTAAGGATGTTGACTTTTTAGAACCTTAGGTAATGAAGACATTTGTTCTTTTCAGATCGTCATGACGGTAGGGGTTGTGCTACGAGACAAATGCCAGGAAATTGCCATAATCAACTAGAAGCATAGTAGGTCATAACCCACACGTCCTTGAGAAGTAGCAGCGAATCTCGAATTATGTATTGTTCTAGTTTAGCTTTGACCACTTAACTCTTCTTACATTGTCATTTTCCTCAAGGACTAAGAGCTAATATGATTATAATTCGTATGAGTACTTGCAATGTAATCCCTTGAATGCATTGGTTTCCTGAGTATGGTGTTGTGGTTGATTGTCATCGTAGGAGGGTAACACTTGTGATTAGTGTGGAAACCCTTATCATATAATAGAGTAGGGCAAATCTGATGTCCATTGATAGGCCCCTTAAACCTATGTTGGAGGGTGTAGAAATTAAGCGTGTTATGCTTTTCTTTCTGCTTCAGGAAGTTAGTTCGGTTATTCTCGTAGTTGGCAAGAATGGGGATGTATTTCCCAAAAACTTACCTAGTTTTGAGTCGAACTATAAGATAGAGCTTAGAATCGATCTACTTTTGGAAATGGTTTTGGTCTCCATTGTTGCTTACCATATGGTCCTAGTAGAAACAAAAGAGCAGAAGAAGTAGTTAAGAGAGTTAGTTGATAAAGGTTACACCAAGAATAATACGTCACTTTGGTCCACACCGATTTTGTTTGACAAGAAGCATGATTGTTCTCTTAGACTATATCGAATACTGGCAATTGAATCTAGTTATCGTGAAGAACAAGCATATGCTACCGAGAATCTACGAGCTATATAATTAGCTAAAGGGGTTCATGGTATTTTTGTAAGATTAGTCTACGGCCAAGTTATCATCAGCTTAAGGTGAAGGAAAAGGACATTTCTAAAAGGGCTTTCAGGACTTGGCTTGGAAACCTTGAGTTTTTGGTAGTGCCATTTGATTTGATGAATGCATCTACAACATTTATAAACTTAATAAATCGAGTTCTTTGGTATTATTTAAAATCGAATCATGATAGTCTTCATCGACAATATTCCGGTTCACTCTAAGACTTAGGAAGAGCATAAACAATACTCAAGGATCGTTCTCTAGACTCTTTGGGATCACCGGTTGTAGGCGAAAGGAGAAGTGTGACTGTTGAATTGCCAAGGTTAAGTAACTGGGACATGATGTTTTGGTCAAGGTATTTATGTAAATCCTTCCAAGGTAGAAGCAGTGTTGCAGTAGGAACGGCCAAGGAACATGGCACAAATTTGAAGTTTGTTGGAGCGCAAGGTATTGTAGACAGGTACGCGAAGTATTTCTTTTTCCTATAATCACAGCTCTATTGGTATAGTTTGCTAAGAAGAAGTTTCAGCTTGAGTGGGATGATGAATATAAGCATGCCTTTTAAGAATTAAAGATTTGGTTGACCACCGCTCTAGTGATTGACTATACTAAGGAGCAACGAGTCATACGAAATTTATACTGACATAAGCTAAAGATTGGGCATAAATAGTTGCTATGGAGAGGTTAATGAAATCTACACATTATATCTCGTCTTGGTCTATGTATTAGAGATGGGTTTTAGGAGAGTTGTATCTAGGAGGATGATACACTTCATGGAATTTCAGATATCCATCATATTCGATATCGAGACACAATTTAATACACAGTATTGGAGAAGTTCTCGGAGGACGGTCATGTTTTGCTTAGAGTTCTTGTGCAAAGGAGTTATACAATTCTATATGAAGTTCAATTTGCACTGTGGTACAAAGGTTCATTTCAGGATACGCAGAAAGTCAATGTCATTGCGTATTGCCTCGATCTTGCTTCGGTGTTATTGTACGTGCATAATGTGTTCTATGTGTTGATGCTTCACTGATATCAGCCTGACTCTGATACAATCGTTGTATAGAGTGCCTATTCGAGAAGACACAACTTGCTAGAAAAAAGCTAGTTTAGAACATTAATCGGAATATAGTAAGTTCACACGGCTCAGAGATTCTACAACTCAAGGTGTTGTGGCAACATGACAATGCCAATTAGACAACATAGGACTTAGAAGTGACGAAGCGTGAGTAGTATCGGCATCCTTTCTACTTTAGAGGTTACTTTCATTTGGAGGACAAAATTTCTCTTTAGAGGGTAGGGTTATAGAGCCTATGACTTTTAAAATAGAATTAGTTACGTTAATTCAATTTAATAAATTGTCATTGGTGTCCATTTTAATTTTATTTGCATTATTTTAATTTTTGGGATCCCATTATTTATTTTTTGAAGCAAAAAAATTTGGTCACATAATTTAAAAAAATTATTTTAATTAGTTTTGTTTAATTACATGTATGCCACTGTCTTTTTCCTTGATTACCAAAATGCCACCTCCTTTAATTTTAAAAAAGCCCACACAACAAACTAGACACACCCTACTCTCTTTCTTTATTTAAAGATCAATACAGCATATATATCAAAAACCCAAACTCTCTCCCACTCTCTCTCTCCGCCGTCTCTGTCACACTCTCTCAATCTTTGAAAGAAACGAAATAATTAAAGAACCTTACCTCATCAAAAATTGGTCCCCGCACGTAATATTTTAGCTTGATATAAACCTAACGCATACTTCTTAAATCAGACAATTGCTTAGTTTTTTCTTTCACTCTTTTTCTTGTCTCTCTCTTCTTCTATCATTCTTCAATTTGCAGCAAACAAAGTACCAGAAAAAGTCAAATAAAACACACTCTTGGCCTTTCATCTTCACCAAATTAATGCTTGAGATTGGACATGGTCTTAGCATCATTTTCTTCAAGGAAAGAGGTTGGCATTTTTAAACCCAAAATCTAGAATTTCAAATGCCTCTTGTTAATCCAAAATTTTCATCTTCTTAATCTAATTTTGATGTTGAATTGCATGTCCACTTTCATCATAAACTAGTGTCACGCCCCGGAGTACGGGGGTGACGTGGTGGGTTAATTAAATAAATTAAAAGAGAATTTAATTAAAATCAAGAGTTTAAGGGTTGAATTAAGTAATAAAAATGCAAAAGGTTTCAAGAAAACCATTACATGAAAATAAATAATAAATAATAAAAATTAAACACAGTGAGTATGGGTCCCACAGACCCACAACTTGTGCACACACATGATACTGACAATATCATAAATACAACCACAGTCCAAGTACAAATAAAGTTAACATCTTACATGCCTGAATTTAAATAATACAAATAAATTTACTAGTCCCTCTACTGCTCCTGTGTCCTGTCCGCTGAACCTCTCCAAACCTAAATGGAAAACCACCTAGAGGGGGAAATTTAAAACAAATAAAACGTGAGCGAAAGGCTCAGTAGGACTATATTTTTATAAAATAATTTAATTTAAAGAAATATTTCATTATTCAGGGATTATTTAAAAGAAACCTTGAGTAAATAAGTAAATAAATAAATTTAAATAAACCGTTCTTACCCAAAATAGTTTACTCGGACAACCAGAAATATCATTTTCTTTTCCTAGGCAAACCATAAGAATATCACTACCGTAGTGGCCCAGCTGGGTTTCGAGACTTACCCCCAAGGTCGATCGCTGCACGACCCGATCTCTGATATGGCATCATGCCTATGTGTTTACTTCCATCATCATTCAAAACCCAATTACCGAGTATTGTTATTTACATTTATTATGAAGTCCATTTAAATTCACGGTATATTAAAATATAACCGATAAATTTATTTTCAAACAACTGTTGTAAACATTTTAATAGAAATCCTTTTCAAAGCCAAATCATTTTGAAACTAGGCTACCAAGGAATGGGGTAGAAGTCCTACCTCAATACTCGTACTGGTGCCCCACAACGTAATCCTGGTCCATTATACATTAGCTCTGCGGAACCACGAACGATCCTAGATACATACTAAGTCGATCAATATCTAGTTTGAGATATTCTATGTTACTAAACCATTTCATGATGTCCTAGTATGCCATTTGTATCTTTAAAATCATTTTATAAGGTTGGAATTTAAATCGGTGTTCAAAACAGTGAAAACGGGTGAAAAATCATAAAATTTTCCATGCTCGGTCGGCCTGCTGGACTCCCTGCTTCGGCCGGCCGAACTGTACGGAAACTAGGTCCGGTCAGCCGGTCATTTCCCAGGTTTGGTCTGTCGAACAGATGAACACCAGCCTGCCGATCCTTAATCCGGCCTGCCGAACACGCAGTTCGGCCTACCGAACTGGGAAAACCCAGAAATTCTAGCCGCGGGTTTTTTGATCCCCAAAATCCGAATCTTGATTCTAACCTGTTTTTCTCAATTCTCAGGCATGGAAAACATTCATAGATGATAGAAAAACATGTTTGAATACTTTTGAACTCATTTAAACAAGATTTAAACTCAAAAATCTCAAAAATCCAAAAATAGGAAAATAAGGAGAAAAATGAAAAATCTTGAATCCAATCCGTTTTTCTTAAATCTAAGCTTAGATTCCAGTTGTTCTAAGTTCATTTAACTCAAATCAAAGGTTTTCTAAGCTCAAGCAAACCTAGATTTCAAAAATACACAAAATTGAAAATTTTGGAAAAGGTTTAGAAATTTCAAAACTAACCTCGAATCGAAGCTTCAATCTACGTTCTCGGTTACCAAATCACGTTCTCGAGCTTCCTCCTTGCTAATCCGAAGCTTGGATTCAATTTTGATTCAAAAATTTGAGAGAGAAGAGAGAAGCCAAGACAGAAAATGAGAGAGAGTGAGAGAGGTCTCACGGGAGAGAGAGAGTGAGATCAGGGAGAGTGAGGAGAGAGGAGGGAAAAAAGAAATAAATAGAGGGAAACGGTGGGCGATTTTACTGTGCAAAAACCAAATGCTACCCACGGTTTTGTAAAACGGAATATTTTTAACAAATTACAAATTGTTATGCTTTAAAACTCAAAACTTCATTTTAAAACAATAAGAAATCATTTGACTTCATCAAATTAACAAAACAACCTAAAATTCAAAATCCAACCAAGTAATCAAATTAATGTTAAAACATTAATTATGGCACACTAATTCATCATTTATATTACATTAACATTAAATAAATTTCGGGGCGTTACAACTCTCTACCCCTAAAAGAAATTTCGCCCTCAAAATTTACATCTCATTTCAGAAACAAAACAAATGCTGATACAATTCTCGCATACTCGATTCTAGTCCCCGAGTGGCTTCATCAACCCCGTGATGCAGCCACACGACCTTAACCAACGGTATCTCACGATGACTCAAACTGATTACTTTCTGGTCGATAATCTGAATCGGTACTTCTTCTTAAGTCGTATCATCCTGAACCTGCACATCGCGAAATGAAACTATCTTACCCTGCTCAGGCGGACACTTCCTAGGCATCGACACATGAAACACATCGTGAACATGAGAAAGTTCGGGCGGAAGATCAAGCCGATAAGCAACCACACCAACACACTGAGTGATCTCGAATGGCCCAATATACCTCGGCGCGAGTTTCCCACTCACTCCGAACCACATAGTTCCCTTACGAGGCGATACCTTCAAGAGAACAAAATCTCCAACCGCGAACTCTAAGGGTCTACGTCTCCTATCGGCGTAACTCTTATGTCGACTCTGAGCTGCCCTCAATTGTTCTCGAATCACCGCGACTCTCTCGTTGCTATCACGGATCTCATCCGGCCCAAGAATAACCCTATCTTTCAGCTCCGCCCAACACACCGATGACCGACACGGTCGCCCATACAACACCTCAAACGGTGCCATACCAATACTCCCCTGATAGCTGTTGTTGTACGCGAACTCCACCAGATGCAAATATTTCTTCCAATTCCCGCCGAAGTCCAATGCACAGGCACGCAACATATCCTCGAGAATCTGAATAACCCGCTCAGACTGCCCATCAGTCTGAGAATGAAAACGCTGTACTGAAGTTCAAATCTGTACCTAAAGCCTCCTGAAAACTCCTCCAGTACTTAGCATTAAACCTGGTGTCTCGATCAGAAGTGATGGACAAAGGAACTCCATCCAACCTCACTATGTTCTGCAGATACAAATCCTCGAGAATCTTTCTCAAACACGTCAACCTAAACGGCATGAAATGCGTCGATTTCGTCAACCTATCGACCACGACCCAAACTGCATCATGCCGCTGCCCCGTCCTCGACAAACCTGTGACGAAATCTATTGTCACATGCTCCCATTTCCACCCTAGAATAGGAAGCGGCTGAAGCTGGCCTGTAGGCTTCTGATGCTCGACTTTCACCTGAAGACACGTCGTACACTTGGCCACATACTCTCAAACATCTTTCTTCATGCCTCTCCACCAATACTGCCCTTTAAATCATGATACATCTTTGTGCTCCCTAGATGAATAGCGAACTGAGACCTATGAGCTTCGTCCAAAACGGCTTTCGTCACCTCAGCGATAGCTGGAACTGCAATACCCTCCTGGAAATACAACGATTCATCTGCATGCACACTCCATTCTTCAAACTGCTCCTCGTTCCGAATTCATGACCAAATCCCCTGCAAATGCTGATCCTGCCACTGACTTTGCTTCACCATCTGAATAAGAGCTAGGGTCGCCTCCACATGATATACCGAAACTCGATCATAGTCTTCATGATACCGTAACCTATACTCACTCACTGTCACATCCCTGCTCCAGTCCTCAAAAGCCAAAAAAGCAAGAATCCCTGAAGACTTCCTACTAAGCGCATCCATGACCACATTAGCTTTCTCGGGATGATACTGCAATGCAAAATCATAATCCTCTATATACTCTACCCATTTACGCTGCCTCAAATTAAGATCCCTCTGAGTGAACAAATACCTCAAACTCTTGTGATCGGAGAAGACCTGAAACGATGCTCCATATAAATAACACCTCCAAATCTTCAGCGCATGAATCACCGCCGCAAGCTCTAAGTCATGAGTAGGATAATTTCGCTCGTGAGGTCATAGCTGTCTCGATCCGTACATAACCACACGTCCATGCTGCATCAACACGCATCCAAGTCCGCGCCCTGAAGCATTTGTATAAACCCCATACGGCTCGTCACTTCTAGGAATAACCAACACTGGAGCTGAAGTCAACCAATTCTTCAATTCCTGAAAAGCAAGCTCACAATCTTCATTCCACTCAAACCTGACGTTTTTCTTGATCAATCTCGTCAATAGGGCTGCAATCTTTGAAAAATCCTTTATGAATTTCCTGTAATAACCAGCAAGATCTAAGAAGCTGCGAATCTCTGCTACATTCCTTGGTCATTCCCATTCCACTATGGCTTCAATCTTAGACGGGTCCATAGAAATACCATGCTCTGAGATGATATGACCTAGAAACTTGACCTCAGTCAATCAAAACTCACACTTTTCCCTCTTAGCATACAACTGGTGCTCCCACAGAGTCTGGAGCACGATCCGGAGATGCTGCTCGTGCTCCTCCCAAGTCTTAGAATACACAAGAATGTCGTCGACGAACACGATCACAAACTGATCCAGATACAGCCTAAATATCCTATTCATCAAATCCATGAAAGCTGTCGGAGCATTCGTCAACCCAAACGACATAACCTGTCGACCACAACAGGTTATGTCGACCACAAAATGCATCAATTTCGTCAACCTGTCGACCACGACCCAAACTGCATCATGCCGCTGCCCCGTCCTCGGCAAACCTGTGAGGAAATCCATTGTCACATGCTCCCATTTCCACCCTAGAATAGGAAGCGGCTGAAGCTGACCTGTAGGCTTCTGATGCTCGACTTTCACCTGAAGACACGTCGTACACTTGGCCACATACTCTCAAACATCTTTCTTCATGCCTCTCCACCAATACTGCCCTTTAAATCATGATACATCTTTGTGCTCCCTGGATGAATAGCGAACTAAGACCTATGAGCTTCGTCCAAAATGGCTTTCGTCACCTCGGTGATAGCCAGAACTGCAAGACCCTCCCGGAAATACAACGATTCATCTGCATGCACACTCCATTCTTCAAACCGCTCCTCGTTCTGAATTCGCGACCAAATCCCCTGCAAATGCTGATCCTGCCGTTGACTTTGCTTCACCATCTGAATAAGAGCTAGGGTCGCCTCCACATGCATATACCGAAACTCGATCATAGTCTTCATGATACCGTAACCCATACTCACTCACTGTCGCATCCCTGCTCCAGTCCTCAAAAGCCAAACAAGCAGGAATCCCTGAAGACTTCCTACTAAGCGCATCCACGACCACATTAGCTTTCTCGGGATGATACTGCAACGCAAAATCATAATCCTTCATATACTCTACCCATCTACGCTGCCTCAAATTAAGATCTCTTTGAGTGAACAAATACCTCAAACTCTTGTGATCGGAGAAGACCTGAAACGATGCTCCATATAAATAACACCTCCAAATCTTCAGCGCATGAATCACCGCCGCAAGCTCTAAGTCATGAGTAGGATAATTTCGCTTGTGAGGTCATAGCTGTCTCGATCCGTACACAACCACACGTCCACGCTGCATCAACACGCATCCAAGTCCGCGCCCTGAAGCATCTGTATAAACCCCATACGGCTCGTCACTTCTAGGAATAACCAACTCTGGAGCTGAAGTCAACCGGTTCTTCAATTCATGAAAAGCAAGCTCACAATCTTCATTCCACTCAAACCTGATGTTTTTCTTGATCAATCTCGTCAACAGGGCTGCAATCTTTGAAAAATCCTTTATGAATTTCCTGTAATAACCAGTAAGATCTAAGAAGCTGCGAATCTCCGCTACATTCCTTGGTCATTCCCATTCCACTATGGCTTCAATCTTAGACGGGTCCACAGAAATACCATGCTCTGAGATGATATGACCTAGAAACTTGACCTCAGTCAATCAAAACTCACACTTTTCCCTCTTAGCATACAACTGGTGCTCCCACAGAGTCTGGAGCACGATCCGGAGATGCTGCTCGTGCTCCTCCCAAGTCTTAGAATACACAAGAATGTCGTCGACGAACACGATCACAAACTGATCTAGATACGGCCTAAATATCCTGTTCATCAAATCCATGAAAGCTGCCGGAGCATTCGTCAACCCAAATGACATAACCTGTCGACCACGACAGGTTATGTCGGCCACGAAATGCGTCGATTTCGTCAACCTGTTGACCACGACCCAAACTACATCATGCCGCAGCCCCGTCCTCGACAAACCTATGAGGAAATCCATTGTCACATGCTCCCATTTCCACCCTAGAATAGGAAGCAGCTGAAGCTGACCTATAGGCATCTGATGCTCGACTTTCACCTGAAGACACGTCGTACACTTGGCCACATACTCTCAAACATCTTTCTTCATGCCTCTCCACCAATATTGCCCTTTAAATCACGATACATCTTTGTGCTCCCTGGATGAATAGCGAACTGAGACCTATGAGCTTCGTCCAAAATGGCTTTCGTCACCTCGGCGATAGCTGGAATTGCAAGACCTCCTAGAAATACAACGATTCATCTGCATGCACACTCCATTCTTCAAACTGCTCCTCGTTTCGAATTCGCAACCAATCCCCTGCAAATGTTGATCCTGCCACTGACTTTGCTACACCATCTGAATAAGAGCTAGGGTCGCCTCCACATGCATATACCGAAACTCGATCATAGTCTTCATGATACCGTAACCCATACTCACTCACTGTCGCATCCCTGCTCCAGTCCTCAAAAGCCAAACAAGCAAGAATCCCTAAAGACTTCCTACTAAGCGCATCCACGACTACATTAGCTTTCTCGGGATGATACTGCAACGCAAAATCATAATCCTCCATATACTCTACCCATCTACGCTGCCTCAAATTAAGATCCCTCTGAGTGAACAAATACCTCAAACTCTTGTGATCGGAGAAGACCTAAAACGATGCTCCATACAAATAACACCTCCAAATCTTCAGCGCATGAATCACCGTCGCAAGCTCTAAGTCATGAGTAGGATAATTCCGCTCGTGAGGTCATAGCTGTCTCAATCCGTACATAACCACACGTCCATGCTACATCAACACGCATCCAAGTCAGGGCCCTAAAGCATCTGTATAAACCCTATACGGCTCGTCACTTCTAGGAATAACCAACTCTGGAGCTGAAGTCAACCGGTTCTTCAATTCATGAAAAGCAAGCTCACAATCTTCATTCCACTCAAACCTGATTTTTCTTGATCAATCTCGTCAACAGGGCTGCAATCTTTGAAAAATCCTTTATGAATTTCCTGTAATAACCAGCAAGATCTAAGAAGCTGCGAATCTCCGCTACATTCCTTGGTCATTCCCATTCCACTATGGCTTCAATCTTAGACGGGTCCACAGAAATACCATGCTCTGAGATGATATGACCTAGAAACTTGACCTCAGTCAATCAAAACTCACACTTTTCCCTCTTAGCATACAACTGGTGCTCCCACAGAGTCTGGAGCACGATCCGGAGATGCTGCTCGTGTTCCTCCCAAGTCTTAGAATACACAAGAATGTCGTTGACGAACACGATCACAAACTGATCCAGATACGGCCTAAATATCCTGTTCATCAAATCCGTGAAAGCTGCCGGAGCATTCGTCAACCCAAACGACATAACCAGAAACTCAAAGTGCCCATACCGAGTCCTGAAAGCTGTCTTGGGAATATCCTCTTCCTTAATCCTAAGCTGATGATAACCCGACCGCAAATCAATCTTTGAGAAGTACCGCGAACCTCCCAACTGATCAAACAACTCATCAATCCTAGGCAAGGGATACTTATTCTTCACTGTGACACGATTTAGCTGTCGATAATCCACACACAACCTGAGAGTCCCATCATGTTTCTTAGCAAACAAAACCGGTACTCCCTACGGAGATGTGCTATTTCGAATATACCCTTTATCAGCAAGCTCCTGAAGTTGCTTCCTCAATTCCTTCATTTCTGTCGGCGCCATCAGATAAGGTGCCATAGAAATCGGTGCTGTCCCTGAAAACAACTCAATACCAAACTCGATTTCCTAATGCGGTGGTAATCCTGGCAACTCATCGGGGAAGACATCCTCGAACTCATCAATTACCAAAATTGCTACACTTTCCCTCAAAACATAGGGCTCACAATCTAGGTTTGCAAGAAAAGCACAACAACCCAGATTCCTTCGCCCTCCTAGACAAGACTTCATGAGACGCTGACTCATTAACCAATCACCACCACCCTGGTAGGTGATCCTCGTCCCCCTATCAGACACTAGGGTCACTTTTCTAAGTTGGCAGTCCACGACTGCATTATACCTGGACAACCAGTCCATTCCCAGAATTACATCATATGAGCTCATGGGGAGTATAATCAAATCACTTTTCAAAATCTCATCTCCAATCTTTACTTTACAAGATTTACACATACAATTTACACACACCCGCCCCAAGGGAGAAGTTATGACCAGGGGTTCATTAAACTCTTCTATCTTTAATCCCAAGGCATGTACAAAAGAACTCGAAATGAGAGAATGAGAGGCACCCGTATCAAATAAAACGCGCGCTAAAGATCGAGAAACTAAGACCGTACCATCGAAAATTGCGTTTCCAACATGAGAATCTGAACCACCCGATGCCATTGCATGAACCTGCATTGGAGCCTTTCCTTTTCCTCTACCAACATTGCTGGGTCTGGGATTATTCTGTCGATGCTGCTGAGATGGAGATGACTACACACTCGCTGTACTAGGCGCTCGATACTGAGGGACGCTGCGCTAGAAATGCTGCGGCTGCTGCCCTCGTGCTGGATATGAGAACTGCTGAGGAGAGAACTGGGGATACTGCAACTGCAGGTACTGTTGAGGCGGAGGTAGGGTCTAAGGTTGAGAGTGACGACTGGCATCCTTCCCGGTCTGAGATCCAAGACGGGCACTCCTGATTGGGCAATTCCTCTTGATGTGTCTGGGTTACTGACAGAAATGACAATGGAAGTTATAGGGATTGCTGCGCCCGCTGCCAGACGAACTGCTGCTGCCGCTGTTCGCGCCACCCTGCTTGCTCTTCCCTGGAGTTGGACGGCTATTGGTGCTCTTCCTACCACTCCTCTGCGGTCCTCCTGAAGCCTTCGCTCGATCCTCACAATACTGTGCATAATCACTTTCCACGGATATTGCTGACAACACAAGCTCTCCAAAACTCCTAAGTCGCAGAGCAACCAACTGTCCCGATGCCACTGCCGATGGAGCAAACCTGGCCAACTCATTAAACCTTGCCTCGTATTCTCGGACTGTCAAATCACCCTGCTGCAATCTATAGAACTCAACTGCCTTCTGGTCTCTATACCCCTGCGAAAAATATCGCTCATAGAACAGCTCCTCGAACCTGTCCCAACTGATATCGCCACCGTGTTCCAAACGCTTAGCTTGTTTCCACCAAGTGTTAGCACCACCCTAGAGCTTATACGCAGCAAACTCAACACGATACTCATCAGGCACACCAAGGGTATCCAAGTGCTTCACGATTGAATCCAGCCAATACTCTACCAACTGCGGATCCCCTATTACCATCAAAAGTCTGAATAGACGCACGTCAAAATTCCTTAAAGTACGCATGCCAACGACCAACATCAGAATCTTCTAGTCTAGCCCTGGCTGCTATCAGTCAAAAAGCCGCAAACATAGACCTCATCATGCCCTCATCGTTCCCGAACTCGGCATCAGCTGTCGAACGACGTCTAGGTGCCATTCTCTCACTTCAAAAAACAAATTTTGGACAGTCAAAGGTATTTCATTGCCAAACCTATGTGTGCACAATTCCCAAGGTTCATAACCTTAAGCTCTGATACCATTCTGTCACGTCCTAGAGTACGGTGGGTGACGTGGCAGGTTAATTAAATTAATTAAAAGATAATTTAATTAAAATCAAGAGTTTAAGGGTTGAATTAAGTAATAAAAATGTGAAGGTTTCAAGAAAACCATTACATGAAAATAAATAATAAATAATAAATATTAAACATAGCGAGTATGGGTCCCACAGACCCACAACTTGTGCACACACATGATACTGACAATATCATAAATACAACCACAATCCAAGTACAAATAAAGTTAACATCTTACATGCCTTGATTTAAATAATACAAATAAATTTACTAGTCCCTCTACTGCTCCTGTGTCCTGTCTGCTGAATCCTCTCCAAACCTAAATGGAAAACCACCTAGAGGGGGAATTTAAAACAAATAAAACGTGAGTGAAAGGCTCAGTAAGACTATATTTTTATAAAATAATTTAATTTAAAGAAACATTTCATTATTTAGGGATTATTTAAAAGAAACCTTGAGTAAATAAGTAAATAAATAAATTTAAATAAAACCATTCTTACCCAGAACAGTTTACTCGGACAACCAGAAATATCATTTTCTTTTCCTAGGCAAACCATAAGAATATCACTACCGTAGTGGCCAGCTGGGTTTCGGGACCTGCCCCCAAGGTCGATCGTTACACGACCCGATCTCTGATATGGCATCATGCTTATGCGTTTACTTCCATCATCATTCAAAACCCAATTACCGAATGTTGTTATTTACATTTATTATGAAGTCCATTTCAGTTCACGGTATATTAAAATATAACCGATAAATTCATTTTCAAACAACCGTTGTAAACATTTTAATAGAAATCCTTTTCAAAGCCAAATCATTTTGAAACTAGGCTACCAAGGAATGGGGTAGAAGTCCTACCTCAATACTTGTACTGGTGCCCCACACCGTAATCCTGGTCCGCTATACGTTAGCTCTGCGGAACCACGAATGATCCTAGATACTTACTAAGTCGATCAATATCTAGTTTGAGACATTCTATGTTACTAAACCATTTCATGATGTCCTAGTGTGCCATTTGTATCTTTGAAATCATTTTATAAGGTTGGAATTTAAATCGGTGTTCAAAACAGTGAAAACGGGTGAAAAATCACAAAATTTTCCATGCTCGGCCGGCCTGTCGGACTCTCTGCTTCGGCCAGCCTGTCAGGACTCCCTGCTTCGGCCAGCCGAACTGTGCAGTTCGGCCTGCCGGAAACCAGGTCCGGTCGACTGGTCATTTCCCAGGTTCGGCCTGCCGGACAGATGAACACCAGCCTGCCGATCCTTAATCCAGCCTGCCGAACACGCAGTTTGGCCTTGCCGAATTGGAAAAACTCAGAAATTTCAGCCATGGGTTTTTCGATCCCCAAAATCCAAATCTTGATTCTAACCTGTTTTTCTCAAATCTCAGGCATGAAAAACATTCATAGATGATAGAAAAACATGTTTGAACACTTTTGAACTCATTTAAACAAGATTTAAACTCAAAAATCTCAAAAATTCGAAAATGGGAAAATGAGGAGAAAAATGAAAAATCTTGAATCCCATCCGTTTTTCTTAAATCTAAGCTTAGATTCTAGTTTTTCTAAGTTCATTTAACTCAAATCAAAGGTTTTCTAAGCTTAAGCAAACCTAGATTTCAAAAATACACAAAATTGAAAATTTTAGAAAAAGTTTAGAAATTTCAAAACTAACCTCGAATCGAAGCTTCAATCCACGTTCTCGGTTACCAAATCACGTTCCCGAGCTTCCTCCTTGCTAATCCGAAGCTTGGATTCAATTGTGATTCAAAAATTTGAGAGAGAATTTGAGAGAGAAGAGAGAAGCCGAGAGTGAAAATGAGAGAGAGTGAGAGAGGTCTCATGGGAGAGAGAGAGGACAGAGAGTGAGATCAGGGAGAGTGAGGAGAGAGAAGGGAAAAAAGAAATAAATAGAGGGAAACGGTGGGCGGTTTTACTGTGCGAAAACCAAATGCCACCCACGGTTTTGTAAAACAGAATATTTTTAACAATTTACAAATTGTTATGCTTTAAAACTCAAAAAATCATTTTAAAACAATAAGAAATAATTTGAATTCATCAAATTAACAAAACAACCTAAAATTCAAAATCCAACCAAGTAATCAAATTAATGTTAAAACATTAATTATGGCACACTAATTCATCATTTATATTACATTAACATTAAATAAATTTCAGGGCGTTACAACTAGGCTTTGTGGACTATATCAACATGCATTCAGTTTTAGCTATGATTATGCATCTTTTATTCCAAGTGTTGAGTATGCAAATTTCTTGAGGGATTTGATTTGAGAACTTACTAATGAAAGTCTAAGCATGTTTTAACTTAAGTCTGCATGTTATAATTTTTTGCAATAACATGATTTAAGTTCAAATTTAAGAATAAGCTAGGTCTTGATTTTACTAAGTTTCAATCCAAAGTATGAGATGAGGTTTTGATCAAGAAAAACAAGAAAATTGTTTTGATTTGTTATTTGGTGTGTTTCTATGTTTTCTACATGTTTTATTGCTTAGTGAATTGGTTTAAATAGTATTGAATCGAGTTAAACTCGATTGGATCTTGAAGGAAAGAACTGGGAAAACCCAGTTCCCCTTTGGTTGGCAGGCAGGTCTCAGAAGCCAACCGGCTTATGAGCCAGTTCGACATGCCTATGGTCCTACACTAATAGGCCGGTCCTATGGAGTAGCAAGATGGAAAATTTGAGCAATTTTTGTATTTTGTGATATTTTGATTCTTTTCGAACCGTGTCATTTTTTAAACCTTGTTTTAATTTTTTTTATGAGCTATATAGTGCTTAAAACTCACTTTTAATGTGCATTATGATATTTCATAAATTATTTTACATTTTTTATTTAATTCAAAAACAACAAACTAAGAAACCGATTAAATAATTAACATCCAGAAATGTGTTTTTATTCTAAATTAGATTAGTGTCTATTTTAGAATGATATTTAAGGTTCTAGGACGTAGTAAAGCATATGTTGGACTAGAACCAGATTTGAAGCATAGTATCATAGTGCGCAAATTGAAATAGGTTTTTTATACCTCCTACTTGGTAGACGTGTTTTAAAGTTGATTTATCCTAATGTTATTCTCAAATGTTTTTTTAAGAACTGTTTTTATTTTATTTTCAAAGCTTATTGAAAACATGTAATTTTAAATTATTTTCAAAGTTATTTGAAAATATGTTTTTTAAAGAATTTCAGCAATAAAGTAGAAACTCGGTTCTTGAATTCACTAAGCTGTTATGTTATGTTATCAAAATATTTGAAGCTATGCGTTCTGGCATATTTCAAAGAAATAGAACCTCGGTTCTTGTATTCATCGAACTTTTATGTTATGTTTATGCTATGTTTGAATTTAAGTTCTCAAAATCTCGGTTCTTCCATTCACCAAGTGATCATTGTTAGAGCCTTTAAAGTCTACGTTGTGCAGAGAGCGTCTGAGGGGTAGGTCCCGAAAACCCGTACGGGCTACTTCAGTGGTGTGATATTTGTTCTCTAATGTAAGTTTATAAATCTTATTTATGATTTGCAATAAATTATATGTTGCTATTTTTGGTAAGCTTGTTTTTAAGCTATGTATTTTATTTATTTCAATATGATGGTTATCGTTGTTTTTTGTAAAGATAATCCTTCTGAGTTTTTTGTTTATAACTTTGCGTCTTTTTGTTTTATTTTAATTTTCCAACCAGTATGGTTTGGTGCTATATGCCAGGTCGGCAAAAGCTGTTGATGATCATATTCATGAGTAATTTGTCAGAGTGCACAATTGTGCACTTACATTCTTCATTGACTAATGCCTCTCATTGATAAATGTTACTTAGCTTCTCACCTAAAATGTATATTTGTATGTCGTTTTGTCTAATACTGTCCCGTATGTTTGTTTTGATTAAGTCGTAAAGTCATTAGGCTGTTAAGTAATTTATATATTATTTTATATTAATTTTGAGATTTCAAAGCATATATATTGATTATAATTTTGCTAAGTCCACTTATTTCGATTTAAACATTATAGTTCATTTTATTTGATTTTAACAAAAAATTTATCGTAATTAATTATTTTAACTAGATCGCCACATTACTAATCCTGGTTTTAGGTCGTGAAAAGTTTGTGAGCCCCATCGTGTCCGCGGTCGTCTATTTTCTGCCGTTTTAATTGGAGGAGTAGAGAGAATATATGTGCTAAGATTTTTTTTCTTTTTTGAAAAGATGGAAGAGATTGAGATAATTTTGAACTTTTACTTAGAATTGGCTAAAATTGGCCTTTTAGTTTTAATTAATATTCTAAAATAGCATAAATTTCTCGTTCCCCACGTAAAAGAAGGTACCATTACCAACGTACTATGTTTCCTCTTTTTTCTCATTTCTATCAAGACCAGAGAAAATCTTTGGTGTAGAATATTTAAACTAAGATCACTTCCTAGGTTCGTTTTAAAAATTTTAATCACCTCCACTCGTTAAAGAAACTATCTAAGGCATATAGCATTAAACATCCTAATTGTCTAATCTTTTAGTTGCTTCATTGAGGAACAAGTCTTTAGTTATTAGATCCCTCTATTTCTTTAGTCTAATTGAGAGGTCTTCTTATTATAATATTTAGTTGTTTCTTCGAGGGACAAAACTTTAGTTATTAGCATGGACATAAATATCAATGAAATTTCAGTGAAAATTTAAAAAATTTTAAGGTGTAAAAATATCTTTTCATTGTGTTATCGATTCTAGCAAAAATAAGAGAAATATTCGAAATATCGATAAATATCAGTAAAAATATCGATATCGAAAAATCTATAATGTAGTTTGTACAAAAATTTTGATACATATCATGGAAATTTCAATCGATCTCCTAATAGAAATTACAAAATTTAATGGATTTTTTCTTTTAAATAATCTACAAGTATTTTATGCTTTCAATGAATGAATATTTGTCCTATACACATTAAGAATATTAACATCAGACGAAGATAATATTTATATGAGTTTACAATCAATGAATTTAGAATCCAATTATAGCAGCTCTTTTAATGAGGCTCTCGTGCTTATTGTCCATACAATGAGGACTTCAAAAACAATGATGGTTATAAAATTTTTAATTATTCTCATCTGAGCATACCACTACCATCTCAGGCAAACAATTAAGAGAATTCATATTTTTCCATTCATGAAAATACAGTAGAAGAAGTCAACAAACCTACATATATGTGATAGATTTATAACTATATTTGGTACTACTCAAATAACAAGTCATGGCATCAGTCTTGTTTGAATCAACATAAAATACCAACCATGTTTGAGTCTCACAAACTTTTTTTTAATGTTTATTGTATTTTAAAGTGTTCGAGATATATTTAATATAAAATTTTTGTAATTTCTATAATATGTTACGAAATTTCTATTGATATTGATATTTTTTAAAATTTTTTATAAAATTAGAATATCGATATTTCTATCGATACTGATATTTTTATTCTTAGTTATTAGATCCCTTTTTCAAGTTTTTTTTTTTTTTTCCTTTTTAATGGTTTTTGGTTTCCCTTTTCTTTTTCTTAGTATTCTCCGAGGGAATATTTTCATGGAAGCCAACTAGCGCATTTTTATATACAAATCCAGATGAGGACAATGATTAGTCTCTATCTAACCAATTGCCATTCTTTTGATTGACAATTACATTTGACACATGTCAATTTCTTAGAATCAGCGGAGCAAAAATCAACGAACCTATTTGACTGAGCGTAACTTCCTGGCTCGTGAGGAAGTGGTAAACGAGTCAGATTTTTTGTTTTGCGGAGTGTTTGCGAAATCAGTTTAAATTAAAATAATAAAATTAAATATTATAATATATAAAAATTTTATATTATAATTATTTTTTATTTTATAAAATAGTTATTAAGTTTTACATTATTAATAGTTTAAATCGTTAAGTCAAATAGAAGTATATTTTTTCGTTCATTTTTTTGAAAAAGGAAACTATTTCCAGAATCTACTATAATGTGCATTACTTTCAACTCAACTAAAAAAAAAAATCTTAATTAGAGCAATATTGAAATGTTACATTTTTGCAGTAGGTACATACTAAATACTTTTAACTATTTATTTTAGTAAAGCTAGTTAAAAAGCATGTGCATCGTGCGTACATATTAAGCATGTTAACAAAAATAAAAATAAAATAAAAAACCAAAAAGAAAATACATTTTGGAAGGAAAAAAAAGGGTTTCCAAAGCATAGAAGGAAAAGCGTTTAAAAAAGCCAAAGAAAATGTTTTGCTTGAAAAAAAATGTTTCGCAAAAAAAAAAAAATCGATAAAATGTTTCAGGTTTCGAGCATCTTCAGAGCACTGCACGAAACTCACTTTCTTTATATTTATGTTAAAGATTTTCACACTTATAATTGATTAGTACAAGAATAATAAACTTCATGTAAAAGTCAAATATATAAAAGTCAAATTTATAGTTGGAGAAAACAGATGGTGTATAATTTGTCACAACCCGCCTTTTCGGGCTATGATAAAACTCTTTCTTACTTACTTTAGGGCAAAAATTTAGGAATTTTTTTTTTTAAACGGGAATAAATAATTTGCTTACATTAACTTTGGTAATTCCCAAAATACTTTCACATACTTGTATTTACATAATTAATACTTTTACTTTTACTTTTACAACATCTTTCTTTTAAACATTTCATTTCAAAATAACTTTAAACATACGTAGCGGAAAACATTACAGCAGCGGACTCTATACCCAATCTGCACACCATCCACCCCTCCGTCAGCTCACAATTTGAACTTATTCTGACCTTCTCGTCGGAATACCTACAGTATGAAATACTTAATGAGCTAACGCCTAGTAAGTCCCATAAATCCCACATGGATATTCACATGAATGCATGAATCAATTATGCTTTCTTATAAACTTTCTTTATCCTCATCATTTCTTATCTTTACTAGGGCCCAAGTGTTCGTACCATTGCACAATTTCATTTAGGTCTATGTAACACCGTGACCGTAACATATCCTTTAAACTCCCCTTGAGTTAGGAGTCCGTACGACACTTTTCTTAATTTCTGGTGATACATTTCATTTACCAGTCCATTTATTATGGTTGACATACCATGCATGAAGTGATAATCACATATTATCCATGAAACATAAATTCTCTTGCATAACATAGTGTACACAGGTACTTACTTTTTATACACACTTGTACACATTAATATACGCACAAGTATATAGCATAATGTACTCACAGGTACTTAACATAAAATATACACACAGATACCTACTTTATACATACTCAAGTATTTATCATTGTACACACAGGTACGAAATCATGATACACATGCTCATTTTCATTATTGTACACACAGGTACATAACATATTATACACACAGGTATAAAATCATGGTACACATGCTCATTTTCATTATTGTACACACAGGTACATAACATCTTGTACACACTGGTACACATTCATATGCTCACAATTATTCATACATGACTATACCCTTAGGTATTCATATCATGGCAAACATACAAGTTTACACTTAATTATACGCACAGGTATACATATAAATATATTTCTTTCTAAACCTACATTTCATACTGTAGGTGGGAAGGGTTACTTGATGCGAATGTCGGGCAACTTAACCTCGATTTCCCTTCTCCTAGACTCCTAGGATCCTGTTGGCCAATTACAAAGCCATTAGCCAAATTTCATTATGTTTCGATACGAAACATCCGTTAGTTAATAAATTGAGTTGTATTACTATGAAGAAATAAGAAAAACCACTGGTTTTTCTTATTTCTATCTAACTTTACCTATCGTTTCTAACGAAGGGCGGGAACCCTTTCTAGTCGTTTTCTTATTCCATTGAAACATTTCAAAACGATTCGGGTTATTTGGACAAAACTGACGATTTTGCCCTCCGTAGGTCCACTAACCTACCAGAGCTCGATTTTGTTATTCTTACGAAAATAACCACATACTAATTTCAAAATAACACCCTAGTGGGTCAAATCTCTTTATTTCTCAATTATGGCCCATTTTCATAAAACTTTGCGGTTTAGTCCCTCAACTGAAAATTTTGACGAGTTGCCCCCAAGATTAACATTTACTTCTTTGCATCAAAATTTCCTATTTTTCTCAAGGATAATTTTTACTTAAGGTACCATACCTTAAATCATTTTGAAAAATGACGTTTTTGCCATTTAACACTTTTTTCACTTTTAACATGTTCTTGAAAAAATCAAAAACTCACAAACGATTGAGTTTTTAGACAAACTGTCTGCATGACCTAACAGTTTCGTCGAGATCTACAACTTTTGTTTTTTAATTTTTCCCAAAATCTCACTGTACAAGGGTGTTTTTGGCTATTTTCCAATTCTGCCGAGAGGAATCTTTTTCTTTCAATTTAGTCCCTATGATATTTTTACAAAAATCCATTTCAAACTTGCAATTCTACCCCTGCAGAATCTATTCCATGCCTTAATCAAAAGATTCTCATGCTCAAACATCACTTTTGCAAAGTCTATCATCAAAATTACAAAAACACAATTTTTGCAAAAATTTCCATTTTGCACTATAAACCAAAGTTTCACAACTTAAACTTGCCATTCATGACATATACATAAAATTCCATCAAATGCATGCTCAAGAACCTACATAGGTTCAAAGTAATAAAAATCAAAATAAAATTTACAAAATCTCAAAACTTTAAAACTTAAAACTTACCCAAATGGAACTTTTTGGATTTCTAACATTCAAAGTTCCTTTGAACTCCCTCCTAGGCTTCCTTTCCATGCAAAAATACCATGGATTAATTTTTCCTCTTTACCCATGAAAAATCCCTTGAAAACTCATTAAAAAGTTTAGGATTTTACCTTAAAACTTGTGGGAAATCCTTGTACTTGCTTGTAAAACTTGTTTGGGGTTATTTTTGCAAAGTTTGGGGGCTGAGAAATTATTTTAGAGCTCTTGGTTATGGCTGCCGGAGCTTGGAAGGAAAGGAAAGAAAAGAAAAATTGTGATAAACTTGCCATAAATGCATCCTTATCACATTTGGTGACTCATGGTAACCCATGAGCATACCACTAGGTGTCACAAGGTGATTGGGCCACTTTTCTTGACATGTGGCCCAATAGAAAATCAAGGAGTGCCCACTTTGTGGAGTTAAAAATTTATACTGTGTAATTTTTCACCATACAGTATTTTTCCTATATTGTCGTGGTCAAATCAGTGTACTTTCTATCCTTAGACTGTATAAAAATATTTAACTTACTTTTCGTTTACTTTTGGAGGCCAATCATAACATTTTTCGTATCTGCGTTTTCATTTAGCAGTATTCTTGTACTACTCTGGCCTCCTTTCTACCCCCGGTTAGGGTTAGGACAACCTCTATGTCTAATTTACATTCTAATTATCTATTCGCTTATATCACAATTTCACAATTAATTCTGACATAAAATTCATTTTATGGATATTATGCACAAATCTCTGAGTCATCAAACTCATAAAATTTGTATTTTACAATATCCACCATTGCATCACATATGCCATAAAATTTGCAATCAATGCCGCTCATTCATATTTTATTGTAATTTTTACAAAAATTACTATTTTCACAAAATTTCACATTTTTAAGAATAAATTCATTAATTAAACCTAATTAAATATTAGGTTTTATTGATTACGTTTCCTCGATCATTACAATCTACCTCCCTTAAGAATTTTCGTCCTCGAAAATCAAAATAATTCGGGGTAGTTTTTCCTCATTGCATCCTCCCGTTCCCACATTGCCTCTTCTACTTGTTGGTTGCGCCATAAAAACTTTGACCAGAGGTATCTTATTGTTACTTAATTCTTTCTCTTCTTGTGCCAGAATTTGAACTGGTTTTTCTCCATAAGACAGATTCTCCTGTATGTCAATTTCTTCCGGCTGAAGAACATGTGAAGGGTCTGGCATATACTTCTTTAGCATGGACACATGGAATACGTTGTGTATCAATGCTAGATTAGAGGGTAAGGCTAACTTATAAACTACATTACTTATCCGTTTCAAGATCTCAAATGGTCCAATATACCTTGGACTGAGCTTTCCTTTCTTCCCAAATCTTACAATTTCCTTTCATGGGTATTATCTTCAAAAGACCAAGTCTCCTACTTGAAACTTTAAAGGTCTCCGTCGTCGATTAACATAACTATTTTGCCGATTAAAAGCCATTTTCATTCGTTGACCAATTAACTTTACCTCTTTCGTTGTTCTATGAACAAAATCTATGGTTGACAATGCCTTTTCTTGGGTTTTGTACCAATGTAAAGGTGGTCTACATCTCCTTCCATATAGAGCTTCATATGTAGCCATACCAATGGAGCTTCGATAACTATTGTTGTATACAAATTAGATCAGAAGAAGCTTTTTATCCCATCCTCTCTTGAAATCTAGCACACATGCTCTTAACATATCCTCTAAAGTCTGGATGGTCCTTTCTGATTGACCGTCCGTTTATGGGTGGAAGGCTATGCTGAACGTCAGCTTTGTTCTCATTGCTTGATGAACACTTCTCCAAAACTTGGAAGTGAATCTACCATTATGATAGAAAATGATAGACTTCAAAACTCAGTGGTATCTAACTATTTGGGTTACGTATAGTTCAGCTAGTCGTTCTACAGAACTGCTGAGTTTAATAGGTAAGATATAAGTTGATTTAATCAATCTATCAACGATTACCCATATAGCATCATGTCCACCCGTAGTTCTGGGTAGCCCAGTTATCAGGTCCATAGTTATTTGATTCTATTTCCACGCTGGGATATCAACCTTTTGTAATTCGCCTACTGGTCGTTGATGCTCAACTTTCACCTTCTGGCATGTAAGGCATTTGCCAACGCACTATGCGATATCGTTCTTCATTCCATTCTACCAATAGTGTTCCTTCAAATCTTGGTACATTCTAGTAGCTCTTGAATGAGCCACATATGGGGCTTCATGAGTTTCTTTTAATACTTGCTTCTTTAATCCTTCATCATTGGGAATGCATATCCTACTCTTGTAACGGAGGATACTATCTTTCAAAATGCTAAATTCTGTTTCTTTGTTTTCAAGAACTTCATTCCTAACTTTAAGTAGCGACGGATTTGCTTCTTGTCGCTCTTTTAAATTCTCCAACATAGTTGGTTGAAGGGATCAATTAGCTAATCTTCCTGTGACTAGCTCTATTTCTGCTTCCATCAAGTCCTTTTGGAGAGGTTTTGCTATCATCTATACCATTACTAGCAAGGACGTTGTTCTACGACTAAGGGTATTGGCTACTTGATTAGCCTTTCCCGGGTGATACAAAATCTCACAGTCGTAGTCTTTGACCAACTCAAGCCAGCTTCGCTGTCTCATGTTGAGCTTTTTCTGCGTGAAGATATACTTCGGACTTTGATGGTCTATGTAAATCTCACATCTTGCTCCATACAGGTAGTGACACTATATCTTCAACACAAATACAACCACCACTAACTATAAGTCATACGTCAGATAATTCTTTTCATAATCATTTAACTATTGGGATGCATAAGCACTCACTTTTCCATTTTGCATCAATACGGCTCCCAATCCTATTTTTGATGCATCACTATAGATCACGAACGTTCCATGGTTCAGATCTGGTATTGTTAGTGCTAGTGTACTTGTAAGTCGCCCTTTTTAATCATTGGAAACTTTCTTTGCATTTCTTAGTCTATTCATACTTTGTTGCTTTTCATGTAAGTGCAGTGAGTGGTGCTGTAAGTCAGGAAAATCCTTCTACAAAACGTCGATAGTAGCCTGCTAAACCGAGGAAACTTCTAATTTTTGACACACTTTTTGGTGTATGCCACTTATTCACTGCTCAACTTCGGAAGGATCAACAGATACTCCTTCTCGTGTCACCACGTGTCTGTGGAATTGAACCTTCTCCAATTAAAACTCACATTTTGAGAACTTGGCGTACAATTGATGCCTTCTCAATAATTATAGTGCAATCCTCAAGTGCTTTTCATGTTCCTCTGGCGTTCTTGAGTATATGAAAATATCGTCGATAAAAACAACGACGAACTTATCAAAGTATTCTTCGAAATCTGATTCATGAGATCCATGAAAGCTGCTAGGGCATTGGTCAGTCTAAAAGGCATGACGCATAACTTATAATGCCCGTAACGTGTTCGGAACGCCGTCTTTGGTATATCTTCTGCCTTAACTAGAAGTTGATGATATCCTGAGCATAGATCAATCTTTAAGAATACTGACGCTCCTTTCAATTGGTTAAACAAATCATCGATCCTTGGGAGTGGATACTTGTTCTTAATCATGACCTTGTTTAGTTCCCGGTAGTCTATACACATTTGTAACGTTCCTTCATTCTTCTCAACAAATAGGACAGGTGCTCCTCATGGGGAATAACTTGGTTGGATGAACTCCTTGTCCAATATTTCTTTTAGTTGCACCTGAAGTTCCTTGAGTTTCCCTGGAGTCATTTGATATGGCGCCTTAAAAAAAATCGTGGTTGTTTCGGGCGTCAATTCAATTTCAAACGAAAATTTTTCGTTCCGGTGGTAAGTCTGCAACTCGTCCGGAAACACATCAATAAATTCCTTTACTATGGGGACCTTCTCTGGTCCTAACTGAGCTTCTTTATCTTTCCTTATTATATTCACCAGATAACCGGTACACTCATTTTCCAATATCTTCTTTGCCTTTAATGCTGAAGTCAACGCCTTGGGAGCTTTGGGAACTTTCCCTAAATACATAAACTTCTCACTTCTGGAAGGCCGAAACGTAACCTTGTGGTGTCGACGACTAATCTTAGCTGTGTATTTTCTTAGGAAATCCGTTCCTAGGATGACATCATAATCTTGTATATCGATTATTATCAAATCAATATACAATTCCCTTCCACGTATGACTATCGGTACATGACGTAACCAATAATCAGCACTTAATACCTCCCCAGAGGGTAGTGCAATTCTAAAGGTTTGCTCTATCCTATCTCTTTTACCTCTTATTTGTTTCACAAACTTAAGCGATGCAAATGAATATGTTGCTCCAGAATCAAATAAAATATATACATCAGTGTTGGCAACAGAAAACTAACATGTCACCACCGATGAGGTTCCTGCATCTTCTTCCTTCTTCATGTAGACATAAATTTGCCCACTTGGTTCTAGAGCTTCTAGTCACCCTTGACTGACACTAGGGCTTTCAATTTGTACCTGAACTTGAACTGTACACAATTGGTTTCCTTGAGACCTCTGCTGAGCCTGACTGTTCTGACTTTGGGAATTAGAAAAACAATTCCTAGCATAATGCCCTTCTTTCCCACAGATATAGCACTTGTTCGTGCTAGCCTTGCATTCCCTTGCATGTCTTTTCCCGCATTGACTGCAAAGGGGTTTGTTGTTTCCTACATCGTTAATCCTCTTATGGGGTTGACCTTTTGGATTCTTTGCATTATTCACGTTCCATTTCCTCTTGCTATTAGCAGTGCAGTTGCGTCCTGCTTGAACGTTCTAGGATGGCCCTTGACTTGGAACACTTCCTTGTCCTTTTACTTGTACAGCTTGACTTTGCTTGGCTAAAGCTTTCTCCTCCTTCTATGCTTTGAAAATCCTTGCTCTTTCCTTCTTATCACGGGCAATTCTAAACTCAACTTTGGTCGCCCGTTTGATGCAATCCTCTACATCCTTGGGAGTTTGCCTTCCAATATCTACCACAAAGGGAATGTCGGTTCTAAACATTCTCATTAACTGTCTTATTCATTCTCGATCACTAACTTAGGACAAAGCCGTACTAGCTGATTAAACCTCTTTACAGCGTCAGCTACGGACATATTGCCTTGCTTAAAATTATTAAATTCTTTTTGTTGGGCTACCATGGTTTCTACATTAAAATAAACCCTGCCAAATTCTTCAACGAAATATGGGCCTGTCATTTTGCCTACATTCCTTTTATTCTCTACCGACTCCCACCGTCTCCTATCATCTTTAGTGAGAGAAAACAAAGCGCATAGGACTTTTTCATGGTCACTAAGTCCCATAAATTTTAGAACCCTTTCTATGCTTGTAAGCCAATCGTCGGCCTCTAAGGGGTCTGTAGATCCATCAAATTCCAGGGCCTTTATTCTCCAAAATCTTTCATAAAATTCAGTAGTGGATATTACCGGAACAGTTGTAGCAGCTGGTATATCAGCCATTGATATCAATTATTATATACTTATCGTATATTTTCGTTACTATGTTAGTACATACTATTAACTTAATAGTATCCAATCAATAATTGCATGAATTCAAACAACATAAATACATGCAAACATACACAATTACATGAACTCAATATCTTGCTTCATACATTTCATTTCATTAGCATTCATACATTTCATTTCCTTTACCTTCATACATTTTATTTCATAAGCATTCATACATTTCATTTCATTTCCTTTCGTACATTTCATTTCATTCACTTTCATGCATTTCATTTCATAAACCTCTTTCATTTCCTTTTTACATTCTTCATAGCATTACATGCATAACCAACATACATACATACATACATACTTTCCTTTCATACATAACTATTCATATCATCTCCGGGAGCAATTATTACTTCCGGCTACATATACCTTCTTGTCGAGAAGGACACCACTAGCCGAACATACATGCATATACAAAGGCATCAAAGCCCAAAACCGCACTAATCTCTCATCTATGTACGTCATAATACACAAAGATTTTCTTATAATTTTTTTTTTGTCAGACTCGACTCTAGACATGTCACTATGTTCGGTATCCTCCTTAGGATCCTTTTCTTCCTCCATATCTAAATTAGTCGACTTATCATCACTTGCGATTATAGGCTCTAGAGGCACAGGCTCTTCATCAATGTTATCATTATTATCATCATCAGCATCACCATCATCATCATCATCATCCTCCATGCCTACTGGAGGATTCTCTAATGGCGTGGCTACATTCTAGTCTACATGTAATGCTGCCATAAAAAAATCATGAATGCTAATGTAATTTTCCAGATACGGCATTTGTTGCTGGATCGCATTGGGAAGATCTCTCCAAACCAGATCGAAGATGCGTCATAAGGGTAATTCCTGTGGAATCAGTGGTACCTTAGTACGACGAAATTTAAGAATGTAATGATCTATCGGTTCGCCTACGTATCTTCCTTATACCGATTCTACTCGTAGGTACAATCGATGTCTCCTATCCGCCCATAACATCGGAATCACCTAGACTGGAATATCGTTTGCTAGTGGTAAGGGTGCAAACTCAGCGAGAATCTGTCCTTTAAAACCTTACCAATCCCGTGGTTGCTTGTCAGGTTCAATCCTTAACCATCATACTAAGGCTTCCCTCATCAACAATCCTGAGGCCAATAAAATCAGGAGATGCGGTGGCATATGACAAGCATTAAAAATCACTTCAACTGCATGTAGCCATTTGGTCTGCACCATAGGTTGCCGACTCGCATAATACCGCGGTGACATCTCATCTTGAAAAGCAATGCTGGCTCTTCGATCAGCTTCCATATCACGATCATGATGTGGCTCCGCCATATACTATATTTATTGTCGTAATTAACATAACAGTGTCATATAAAGTAGTACTAAACATTCTTATACTTAAAATCAAACTATCTTACTTGAGCTATGGCAATGGAGCAGACGACGATGTGCAGTAGGATGGCAAGATTTCCGCTCTGATACCAACTATCACAACACGCCTTTTTGGGCTGTGATAGAACTCTTTCTTACTTACTTTAGGGCAAAAATTTAGGAATTTTTTTTTTAAACGGGAATAAATAATTTGCTTACATTAACTTTGGTAATTCCCAAAATACTTTCACATACTTGTATTTACATAATTAATACTTTTACTTTTACAACATCTTTCTTTTAAACATTTCATTTCAAAATAACTTTAAACATACGTAGCGGAAAACATTACAGCAGCGGACTTCATACCCAATCTGCACACCATCCACCCCTCCGCCAGCTCACCATTTGAACTTATTCTGACCTTCTCGTCAGAATACCTACAGTATGAAATACTTAATGAGCTAACGCCTAGTAAGTCCCATAAATCCCACATGGATATTCACATGAATGCATGAATCAATTATGCTTTCTTATAAACTTTCTTTATCCTCATCATTTCTTATCTTTACTAGGGCCCAAGTGTTCGTACCATTGCGCAATTTCGTTTAGGTCTACGTAACACCGTGACCGTAACATATCCTTTAAACTCCCCTTGAGTTAGGAGTCGGTATGACACTTGTCTTAATTTTTGGTGATACATTTCATTTACCAGTCTATTTATTATGGTTGACATACCATGCATAAAGTGATAATCACATATTATCCATGAAACATAAATTCTCTTGCATAGCATAGTACACACAGGTACTTACGTTTTATACACACTGGTACACATTAATATACGCACAAGTATATAGCATAATGTACTCACAGGTACTTAACATAAAATGTACACACATATACCTACTTTATACATACTCAAGTATTTATCATTGTACACACAGGTACAAAATCATGATACACAAGCTCATTTTCATTATTGTACACACAGGTACATAACATATTATACACACAGGTACAAAATCATGGTACACATGATCATTTTTATTATTGTACACACAGGTACATAACATCTTGTACACACTGGTACACATTAATATGCTCACAATTATTCATACATGAATATACCCCTAGGTATTCATATCATGACAAACATACAAGTTTACACTTAATTATACGCACAGGTATATATATACATACATTTCTTTCTAAACTTACATTTCATACTGTAGGTGGGAAGGGTTACTTGATGCGAATGTCGGGTAACTTAACCTCGATTTCCCTTCTCCTAGACTCCTAGGATCCTGTTGGCCAATTACAAAGCCATTAGCCAAATTCCACTATGTTTCGATATGAAACATCCGTTAGTTAATAAATTGAGTTGTATTACTATGTACAACTCTAAAAACCACTGGTTTTTCTTATTTCTATCTAACTTTACCCTATCATTTCTAACGAAGGGCAAGAACCCTTTCTAGTCGTTTTCTTATTCCATTGGAAATATTTCAAAACGGTTCGGGTTATTTGGACAAAATTGACGATTTTGCCCTCCGTGGGTCCACTAACCTACCAGAGCTCGATTTCGTTATTCTTACGAAAATAACCACATACTAATTTCAAAATAACACCCTAGTGAGCCAAATCTCTTTATTTCTCAATTATGCCCCATTTTCATAAAACTTTACAGTTTAGTCCCTCAACTGAAAATTTTGATGATTTTGTCCCCGAGACTAAAATTTACTTCTTTGCATCAAAATTTCCTATTTTTCTCAAGGATAATTTTTACTTAAGATACCATACCTTAAATCATTTTAAAAAATGACATTTTTGCCATTTAACACTTTTTTCACTTTTAATATGTTCTTGAAAAAATCAAAAACTCACAAACGATTGAGTTTTTAAACAAACATCCACGTGACCTAACAGTTTCATCGAGATCTACAACTTTTTTTTTAACTTTTCCCAAAATCTCACTGTATAATGGTGTTTTCGGCTATTTTCCAATTCTGCCGAGAGGAATCTTTTTCTTTCAATTTAGTCCCTATGGCATTTTTACAAAAATCCGTTTCAAACTTGCAATTCTACCCCTGCAGAATCCATTCGATGCCTTAATCAAAAGATTCTCATGCTCAAACATCACTTTTGCAAAGTCTATCGTCAAAATTACAAAAACAATACTTTTTGCAAAAATTGCCATTTTGCACTATAAACAAAAGTTTCACAACTTAAACTTGCCATTCATGACATATACATGAAATTCCATCAAATGCATGCTCAAGAACTCACATAGGTTCAAAGTAATAAAATCAAAATAAAATTTACAAAATCTCAAAACTTTAAAACTTAAAACTTACCCAAATGGCACTTTTTGGATTTCTAGCCTTCAAAGTTCCTTTGAACTCCCTCCTAGGCTTCCTTTCCATGCAAAAATACCATGGATTAATTTTTCCTCTTTACCCATGAAAAATTCCCTTGAAAACTCATTAAAAAGTTTAGGATTTTACCTTAAAACTTGTGAGAAATCCTTGTACTTGCTTGTAAAACTTGTTTGGGGGTTGAGAAATTTTTTTAGAGCTCTTGGTTATGGCTGCCGGAGCTTGGAAGGAAAGGAAAGGAAAGAAAAGAAAAATTGTGATAAACTTGCCATAAATGCATCCTTATCACATTTGGTGACTCATGGTAACCCATGAGTACACCACTAGGTGTCACAAGGTGATTGGGCCACTTTTCTTGACATGTGGCCCAATAGAAAATCAAGGAGTGTCCACTTTGTGGAGTTAAAAATTTATACTGTGTAATTTTTCACCAAACAGTATTTTTTCCTATATTGCCGTGGTCAAATCAGTGTACTTTCTATCCTTAGACTGTATAAAAATATTTAACTTACTTGTCGTTTACTTTTGGAGGCCAATCATAACATTTTTCGTATCTGCATTTTCATTTAGTAGTATTCTTATACTGCTTGGGCTTCCTTTCTACCCCCAGTTAGGGTTAGGACAACCTCTATATCCTATTTACATTCTAATCATCCGTTCACTTATATCACAATTTCACAATTAATTGTGACATAAAATTCATTTTATGGATATTATGCATAAATCTCTAAGTCATCAAACTCATAAAATTTGTATTTTACAATATCCACCATTGCATCACATATGCCATAAAATTTACAATCAATGCCGCTCATTCATATTTTATTGTAATTTTCACAAAAATTACTATTTTTACAAAATTTCACATTTTTAAGAATAAATTCATTAATTAAACATAATTAAATATTAAGTTTTATTGATGACGTTTCCTCTGTCATTACATAATTAATACTTTTATGTACTTTATCATAAGTTGTAAAGTTTTAATCCTTCACTTTAATTTCAAAGATATATATTTTATTTAGATATATATGCCCAAAAATGGTATATTAAAATACCAACATGATGTTTTAATTATGGGAAGATACCATTTTAATATTATATTATTATATATAAAAAAATACAAAGTATCTTTCTTCGAAAGAGAGCAATCATATTTGACCCTATAGGTTATAATCCCACTACTAATAAAATAGTATGACCCAATATAAAAAATACAATTTATACTAAACTAGGTCATACAGTTTGTAAGTAACCAGGGTTGTGACCCCATGGGCTTGAAAATAATTTTTTTTTGCAAATCACTAAGTATCAAAATGACTTTTGCAATTCCATAAACAAAATATGAAAAAAATCACATAAATGAATTAATAATATTGACAATAAGATCACAGGTTATTTGTCAAAACTGATTTTTCTTGAAAAGATTCCATTTTTTTTTCTTGGAAAAGATTTTGACAACAAATCTATAGGATCCGGATTCACAATTGCCTCTAGCGTAAATTTGTTTAAAATATCAAGTACCTAAGTTAATTAAAAGTAATAAATTAGGACTAAAATATTGTAATATATAATATGTTTTTGTATTATAAAACATGCCAGAGGTTTACACTTTTAACCCTTAAAACCACGTTCAATACATCTCATTCGGTTGGTACTTATTACTCCATAATGCATTTAGGTCTGCATTCATATGATGTTGGTAGCTCTACCCTACTGACTAGGGTTTAGGATGACGTTGAAGCCTTACCAACTGATACAATCATTAGCCCATAATATACCTTGTTCTGCTAGTTCCCCAATTAGTGAGCCAAAGTTAATATAATACCTTAACCTTAAGGCTGACATCTAAATTCAAGAATTCTACTACTTTTCACTGACCACGTCAAAAAAAAAAAAAAAAAAAAGCCTAAGGAAAGTGACTTCTTTTGAATACTATTTAGCGTTGGACTCTAATAAGTTGCGTTCAGCAACAAAATTGGAAAAAGGTAAAGTCAATCTACTGACTTTTTAAAATGGTGGGTAATTGGGCCGCCTATTCGGATTGAAATTGTGATTTGTTGCATGAGCGAGAGTGCATTTGGAAAAACGTAAAAAAAATTGTTTTTGGTTTATTTATTTAAAAAGCTATTTTTTAACATATTTAAATAGACCTATAAAAAATATTAAGTTAATTATATAATTGTGCCTTCTAGCTGTAATCATTTCTCAGTTTGTTTTTTTTTTAATTTTTAAAAACTATAAAGATATTATTGAAATTTAAAAAAACTTATTTAAATTTTATCCCATAAATATAAAAAATTGGGCGAAACAAAATGGCCATCCTAAAATGGCTATGATAAATATTTTGTATATTAAAAACATAAAAAATCCTAAAACAAAACATCAAAGTTTAACAAAAGGTATTAAGTTTTATGATTTTTTAAATTTTAAAATATATATTTTTAAATTTTTTGTAAGAAAAAACATATATTTCATAAACCAATTAGGTTTAGCCCAGAGTATTTTTTATCTTATCTTTATGTTTCAAAGTCAAAAAAGTCTATAAGGGATAAAATTGAAATAAGTTTTTTAAATTTAAAAATACATTTATAGTTCCTAAAAATAGAGAGACAAATTAAGAAATAATAAAAACTAAGAGGTATAGTTATATGATTAGCCCAAAAAATATTTTTAACTTTTTTTAACCCTTTTTTATGGGACTTTTATTAACACTTTTGGAAAAAAAAAAAAAAAAGCAATCATGTTATGTTTATGAAAAAATGCACGAAAAAATTTTTCATTTATATTTTTTTTGAGAAAATTTATATTTTTAACATTTTATTTAAGAATAACAAACTACAGATTTTATCAACACTTCTTGATTATTATTCTACTTTTTATATTAACATAGAGAAGCTTTTAACTTATTTATTTGATGAAACATAAAGTTCATTCAAAATTTTGACATGTTGGTTATAATCATTAGTTAAAACTATAAATATTATAATATATAAGAGCTTTATATTATCAAATTTTTTTTTTTATTATAGCACTGTGAGAAATATATATTATTTTTAATTAAAAAATTGTTTAGAATTAATTTTTTCAAAAGAGACTAAAAAGACTTCTTCACTTCCAATTCAAAGCAAAACTATCCGAAACGCATCTGAAATGCGCGCCAACTGTACCTTGAATACGGAAATTTAAGTCCGTAAATCAAAAGGAAGCGCGTGGCCTACACTTTCCTCACGGAATCAGGATCCGGACAAAAGCTTCGAATGGCAAACTGACACCCGGGATTAACTTCTGTGTCTTACGTTTTGCTTTTAGGACAAATCTTGTATCATACAGAAATATTACTGTTACTGTTCAGTCCGTACAAAAAGATCCCTTCGGTTCACAAATCATATAAAATTACCCGCACGGAGACATATGGATGTTTCGGGAGCCCATTTGGAAATTAAAATGGCTTAATTAAAAAAATAGAGGTAAATAGCATAATTAAGCTATAGATTAGTAAATTATAACAGTTTGTTTGACAAATTTAGTTAAAACTAATTAATTTTAATCGTTATAATATAAAATTCTCATATATTATAATATAAAACTCTTATATATTACAGTGTAATTTTCATATGCTACAGTATTTTATTTATAAACTACAGTTCTAATTATCTTACCAGACACTTTTATTATAGCTTTTAAAAGTATAATAAGTAACATATCATGAATTTTTTTAGGAGATATCGTAAAAAAATTAGGTTTATAATATTATTAAAATACTAAAAATATCCTTTTCATATCTTCCTCTCTTCCCTTGCAGGCGTCGAAGTCGAAGCTATCGCATGGTAAATACCTCTATTTGCTCTAAATGCATATTTTTTCAATAGGAAAATAAGCTTTTTATGCTTAAAATTTTGATCTATGACAACATGAGATGCAAAAAGTTTTCATAGAAAATTTTTAAATCTATTTCACTACGTTTGATAAATTTTTTTTGCAACCAAACTTAACTTATCTGCCGTTCGAGCCCCCTCCAATCGAGCCCCCTTCTCCTAGGTAGATGTTTCTAGAATTTAGATTTTTTTTTTTTGGAGTTTGCACGAGTTTTTTTTTTTTTTTCCTTTTTGTTAATTTTTTTTTTCATCAACATAATCATTCGATTTCCTCATTACCCCTAAATAATGATATATCTGACGCTCATGTTCGTTTTTTTCTACCGAAAAGGCCACTTCCATCCTCGATTTTGATCTCTTTGCAACCATTTTAAAAAGTTCTAGGTATTTTTGTTAATATCAAAAGTTTGAAGGACCAAAATTTTTTAAGTTTTGAGACAATTCGTGTCAAAAGCATAACCAATGCGTCCAAAACACTAAATACAAGAAAATTCAAACAACAGGCAAAGAAATTTCCACGAGTAATAAATATAATCCCAGAATCACGCCAAAAACAAAGAGGACAATTGACCAGCGTTGTCAAATCAAACTACAAAAAGCAAAAGCAAAAAACTCGTTACGGTCCAAACGCTGACACTTCATTTCGTCTACCTTCTCTTCCGTATTTTTATGATTGCTAAGCGTATGATCCCTCTTCGGGTTTCTTCTTCTTCTTCAGAATTCCTGTTTCACCAGTCAACTAATCTCGTTTACGTCTCTGGTACAGAGCCGTGCGAAGATCGAACTCCATATCGCCGTTTTGATCCATTTATGGGGTTTTTCTCCTCACTCTGCGCCTGCTTAGAAGCCCTAAGGCCCCGCCGCCCCGCCGACACGGCCGCCGGAGCCGGCGAGGCTGACGAAGTCCTCGAGGTGTTCGACCTCTTCTTTGACCTCCACTCTCTACAGATCGCCACCAATTTCTTCTCCGAGCTCAACAAACTCGGTCATGGAGGGTTCGGTCCCGTGTACAAGGTTAGTACAATTTTACAGCTCAAACATGGTTTCACGAGCAAATTTAATTTCCGAAAGTGCAATTTTGATAAGCTTAAGACCAATTGTGACCTTTCTACCAGAAAGATTAATCATGGCAGAGATTATGATTTGTAATCTTGCATTTTAGTACTAAATTGAATTTTACTACGATAATTCTGGAGCCTGCAACAACCTACGAAGCTGACCTTTATTATTATTATTGTTGTTGTTGTTGTTCTTGTTATTATTTTAAATCCCTGCTATTATTTTGAAATAACCAACTTGTTATATTCTATCTAATTTGTTGTGCCCATCGCGGGTGGGGGGTTAGTTGAATAGTGAATGACGAAACTAACCTTGTAAATAAGCTGGAATTACCGAATGTCTTTTAAGTCCTTGAGCCCTTGTTTACCATTCGGACCAACAAATAGTCTGAGAGTTTTCGCAAAAAGTAAAAAGTTGCCACAGTATAAAGCTCTCACGTGTTATGATTTTTAAACTAACATTTTTAGTTCTAATCGCTTTTTCAAACACTTTATGAATTTATTAATATTGCAAATACCCCAAGTTGATGAATGATGTTCAAATTTAGAAGGAGAAGTCCTCTTGCATGGGACATGATGTATTTAGATAATTATTCATAACTCCACCCTATGTTTAGAAACAAGAGTTCGGGCTAAGCAATTTATTTAGATTGAAACTGATGTTTGGTAAATCGTAAAAAGCCAATTTGAAACAATTTAGTTCAAACTATCATTCTCAGTTTAAACTTATTTGTTATAGTAAAAACCATTTACTTTTGTTTTCTCTCTCTCTCTCTTCTAACTTAAGCTTAAAAATATCTTTACTTTTTCGTTTCGATTCCAATTGAGAAAATTTTTTTCCCTATAGGTGAAGAGATGAACAAATCTCCATCTATATTGACATGAAAATATATTATTTATGTTGAGATTTTTTTAGATTTATCGGAAAACCCTGTTGATTCAAATCAATGTTTTGAATATCTATCCAAATACCCATTACAATCCATTCAAATTCAAAATGATATTATATGACACACACAATCCAAAACACTAGTTTGAGTTAAAAATCGTAATTCAAATCACTACTCAATCCATTCCAAATAAATTTCATTTTGAATTTTTTCAATCCAAACCGGCTATCCAAATACCATATTAGTCTCTCCCTTCAAATGAGCTTGTGTAATGTGTCGGGGGTGTTTCTGTTCAAATTTTAGTAGTCGTCATCGGAATAGAGCATTTGTCCAAATTAGAAGTTTTCGGATAATGCGCCAGTGGTCCGGGGACAGATATGTCAAGTTTTATTTTTTCATTGCTACTTTTTGAAACAACAACAATGTTTTTCATTTTGGGAAGGCATTCGATGTAGTTGAATGCGTCGTAGTCACATGTGCACGACTGTTTATGTTCATTATATTGACCTGTTCATCACATGATTTTTTTTAAGTGTTGGTGGTTAGCTTGAGGAACTTAGTTTCAACGGCCGTCTCATGTATTATTAAAACGACTAAAAGAAAATGTTGCCTAGATTCGGTCCCACGTGTTTTCTTTGTTCATTTATTTATCTGGATTCATACAATTGGCAAAAACTAAACTCGAATCTATAGCTGGAGCTTGGACCGAGCTAAGTTTGTTGAACACAAAATAGATAATGATCGAGACTTGGACTAGAAATTGTTTGTACTCAGTTTGTTTGGATGAATTATAAAAATCTTATTTCTTTTTGGCTTTTAGTGAATTAGCTAGATTAGATTTTTTTGGTATATTTGGATTTTAGTCACTTTGGTATTGAAGACATCAAAGAAAAATGTGAGCCTTGGATTCATGTCATTTTGTTGATAATTTATGCTAAAATTAGAGGAAGCTGATGTGCTTGTTGAGCATAATCTGTAATTCACATATCACTGACATATATTACAAATAGCTCAAAAATATATGTTGAGCTCCTCAAATACTTTATGGCCCTTGAAATAAGCTATGTCATGGATGGCCTTTGTTGGTCAAACATGATCACAAGGGAATCCCCACTACCCCCCCTTCATTTACAATCTTATTGAGCTTTTAATTGCAGAATTGCTTAACATGATTACAGCTAATGAAGTGTAGTTGTGGTTTTGGGTCTGTATGTTGATAGTTGAAAGAAGTTATCTTTAGATCAGACATTATCTCCAAATAAGTGGCTGAATGTTATTTATTTATAATTTATATTTTTGTCTCAATAGTTGGTTATGGTTATTTTTGTATATTGTTGGTATTTGAGAAAAGGACACTTATCTTAAATATTTGAGAAGAGAGATATTTAATATCAAGAGTAGTTTAGTAGTTTGGATCTATTAAGATAACTTGTATAATAGTGCAATAGACTGATAGTTTAGACAAAATTCCCTATTTGCTCGTGTATGTTCTGAATATCATGCCAATTTTGTTCAGGGTTTAATGCCAAACGGTCAAGAAGTAGCTGTGAAGAAGCTCTCCCTAAATTCAAGACAGGGAGTACGAGAATTCACTAATGAGGTGAAACTTTTACTGAGAAGTCAGCACAAGAACCTGGTAACTTTATTGGGATGTTGTGTGGAAGGACCAGAGAAGATGCTTGTTTATGAGTATTTGCCTAACAAAAGCCTTGATTATTTTATTTTTGGTAAGCTACTTTCATACTAGGAATTTGTACATGTCGACGCATAGACTTCTGAATAAAACGCCTGTCCTAGATTTTCTGTTAAACTAAGAGTTCAGGGTCTTCGTTTATGTGGCTACGTGCTTCCCTAAGGTGGAGTAAATTCTAATAGGTGAAGTGTCGAAAACTTTCAGCTAAAGAGAAGTCCTCATCTTTGGATTGGGCAACACGGTTCCGGATTATTATGGGTGTAGCTAGAGGTCTTCTCTACCTACATGAAGAGGCTCCAGAGAGGATCATCCACAGAGACATTAAAGCAAGTAACATATTGTTGGATGAAAATCTCAATCCAAAAATCTCAGACTTTGGCTTGGCAAGACTTTTTCCGGGTGATGACACCCATGTAAATACATTTAAGATTTCCGGTACACAGTAAGTAGTTTCTTCGGCTGACATCCTTTTTTTGTATACACTCCAATGTTTTTGTAAATATGCAGTGGTTACATGGAGAACAAGAAGAGATTAACGAAAGTCTTATTACGTGCAGTGGTTACATGGCTCCTGAATATGCAATGCGTGGATATTTATCTGTGAAGACAGATGTTTTCAGTTATGGGGTATTGGTGTTAGAGATTGTTAGTGGAAGAAAGAATCATGATAAGCAGCTATCTGGAGAAAAGGCAGACCTATTGAGCTATGTAAGTTACTGATTTTTGATGTGCTGGTTCAACTTTTGAAAAGTTTCACTCGATATATTAACTCTTGATTGTGAGAAGCTCCGGTGGCGGTGGCATAGTGGTATAAGGGACGTTAGTTAAGGCTTCCTCATGCTCTTACACAGGTTCGATTCTTGCCTGTCTCACCTGCGCCTTGGTATATTCAAGGGGCTGGGATTGGGCTATGGGCCCTGAATTGTGAACATTAGGGATCTTTGAGGTCTCGTATGTGGAACTTTGATGGAAGCCTTACTACTTCACCTGTGTTACTAGTAAATTCTATAGTGGTGTTGGTTTAGGGGCGTAAAGACACCGTTGATTAAAAAAAAAAAAAAAACTCTTCATTGTGATAACATTTTTAATGCTTGTCTTTCTTCAATTGGTCATTACACGCAACTGTCAGAGAAAAACTGAACCTAACCGTAGCAACATTTTTTAATAAAGGGAATCACATTGAATAGTGGACAGATGATGAAATATTGGTTTGCATTTTTTGTTGTTTGTTTGTTGTTTTTAGTTTATTATGTTATTATTTAAAAATTATATGAATAGCTAGCTATTGTGCGATTTGATGTAAAGCAACTGATTCCATAGCATAGGAAATTTCCTTTCCCAACAACACTGTACAATCTTTTCATTTTCAGATAGTGAGTAATTTTGGTCTTGCAGCTGCGAGCACTTTATTGTTCCATTTCAGCTTATGTTTTCTTTTGTTTTTGTTTTTGTTTTTTTGGTTTTTTTTTGGTGGTTTCTCAGAGGGTGGATTGTGGATGGGGACGTTACCCTACAACTCCTGTAAATTTGCGCTCGGCCACTATCATGTCCTTTTTCGTCCCTTTAAATTGCAAAAATGACCGAAATTTCATTTTCTTACATTTCTTTCTCCTCACTTTGCAGACATGGACGCTGTATCAGGGAGGAAAATCATTGGAGTTGCTTGACCCGAGCCTTACCAAATGCAATCGTGACGAGGCAGCAATGTGCATTCAACTGGGATTGTTATGTTGTCAAGCGAATGTTGTAGATAGGCCTGATATGAACTCTGTTCATCTCATGCTCTCGAGCGACTCGTTTACTTTGCCAAGACCAGGTAAACCTGGAATTCAAGGCCGTGTGGGGCGTTGGACAACTACCTCTACATCGGCTTTGACTAATACTAATGCTAGTAGTGGATATAGCGGCGGTACAAAAGCTTCAGCTAGTGGTAGCTTAGTTATTGAGGATTATTCAAGAAACTCCATCTCTGTATCTTCTATTGATGAAGGTAGATGACTCCTGGTACCGTTTGTAAAGTCTTGAGGAACTCAGTTTCGGGTATTCTATTTTGTAAATCGTTTTTTTTTTTCTTTGGTAAGTGAAATCATGTGGTTATGTAGTGCAAATTTCATTCATTCGTTTCTTCCATTGAAATTGTTTCCCGTCTTGGTGATAGCATTAACCGAGGCAAAATTTTGTTTCTGCTTGGTGTTTACAGACGCTAAATCTTCATAAAATGGTTCAGGCTGTTTGGTCATTTGATAACGTTTGTACAGAGTTACATGTTTAGGAATTATTTCGTTTATATTTCTCCCACATGTTATAGTAGTTTGCTACAATATAAAGCTCTCACATGTTACAGCATTTAAGTTTTAACTTCAAGTTCTAATTGATTTTCCAAACACATCCTAAGACAGAAAAGAACCTAACTTTTGGTCCTCTTAATTCACTAGTTCCATCGTTTTTCTTATCCTCTCTCTCAAATGTTTTGAAACGGTTAACCTTCATTTGAGCACTGTCTTGTAGAAATTAATTGGTATATTTATCTTTTTATACCTTCTGTTTTAAATTAATTTAAAAACCATATTTTTGGTTTTTGATCTCATCTAATTAGATTTAATATACAGATTCTAAAAAACCTTTAAAAATATTTAAACGATCAAATTATATTTTATATATAAATCTATACCTTGCTTCGGTCAATAATTGACTTTTTACTTTTAAAATAACCAAGTTATCTTTAAATAAAAGAAAAAAAATTAAAACTTGAATAAAACAAAAATAAGAACACATAAAACACCTACTTTTAAGAGTATTATATTGATTTTGAAGGTAAAACCTTAGTATAAAGTTTTTTCAAGTTTATAAAGTTTTCTTATTTTTTAATTTGAGAGTATTTTAAGCAATTTTTTAGGTCAAAATTGAAGATTGATCGAAAAAATATATATAAATTTATGTATTAAATCTAATTTAAAGGTATAAATTCGATGAGATCAAAAACTAAAGGTTTATTGTTTGAATAAACTTAAAATATAAGGTATAAAAATAAATAAGCCTAAATAATCTCCACTAGAAAGACAAAATCACAAAAATCTGCAAGCAGTTTTCTCACTAATTTTCTCATGGTGACATAGGCGGGTTGTGATAGCTATGGTGAGTCAGTGGCAATTATGAATTTTAAGAACCAATTGGAGTAAAAACAAAAAACTAGGGATTATCATTGAATTGCTTAACTAAATAATCAAAAAATAAGGTTTATATAGAGTCGTAAAATAAGTAAAAAACTATTATACCTTTGCTAAAGATAAAGATAAATAATAAGAATGATAATTTTAACATCCTCTCAAAACTCACAATACAGCTGCGACAAACGTCGAGAGTTTGGTAGATGAAGAATGAAAATATGAAGTGATCAGTGTTATTTTGTAAACAAATCAACAATCCGAACATTAAAAGCGATGAAGAAAAGCGATGAAGGTAGCATAAAAGCAATACATGAAGGTGACGCAAAGTAACATGACAATTAATCTCAATATGCTTGGTCCGCTTATGAAAAACTAAATTATGTGCAATCTAAATAGCCCTCTTGTTCTAACAATAGAAAGGATAGCTTGACCCAAAAAAAAAAAATTCTTATCTGCAAGTAGTCAACATAACCAAACAATTATACAAGTAGTAGAAGTCATGACATAAGAATTTGCCTCCAGAGGAACTACAAACAACATCTCACTTCTTACTCTTCTAAGAAATGAGGGAAGCGCCTAGAAAAATACACAAACTGGTGGTAGACTTATGATCTATAAGATTACTAGCCCAATAAGCTTAGAGTACATAGGCAGCTCTAAAAACGAAGTAGATGGAAGTAAAAGACTCTAAAGCATAGAACCGTAAAAATATCTCAAAATGCAAAGAACAATAGTGCAATAAGTTGTAGTAGGCAAAGTAATAAATTGACTAACTATATGGATGACACATGCAATATCGGGACTAGAAGATAACCTTTTGGAGAGGAGGCGATATAAGCTACGATCCATAAAGGAGAACCATCATAAGAAAAATATTGAGTATTAAGTTCAAGAGGAATATAAACAGCCTTATTATCAATAAGACAAGCATGCTCAAATGTGTCTGCTATATACTTAGATTGAGAGAGAGAAGATAACCTTTTAGAGAGAAGGCAACTTTAATGCCCAAAAAATAATGGAGTAAGTCCAAGTCCTTCACTGTAAAACAATGAGCTTTGCAATCCTATCAATATCATCACTAATTTTAATCATATTATCAACATCTAAAGAAAGCATAATACAACCAATGGTGGTAAATTTGATAAACAAGGTTGGGCCGTGATAGCTAAGACCGCAAAGAACTTTTCTAAACCTATAAACTTCATTAAGTTGATAGGGGAACAACTGGAGGAGGTACCATGTAAACTTCTTCTTAAAGATCTCCATTGAAAATGGCGTTCTTAACGTCCATTTGAAATATATACGATCAATGAATAGATGCAACAACAATGAGAGCATGAATTGTAGTCATTTTTAGAACAGAAGCAGAAGTCTCCTTATTATGTGTACTATTATAAATCTAACAAGAACCAATTGATTGTTTTCTTGGCAGTAGAGGTATCAGCTACCAAGTCCCAATGAAGTAAGTTCCTCAGTTATAGCATGCTGCCAAAGTTGATCACAAACTACCTCTCTATAGGACAAAGGCTCAGAGTGATGGTCAATAGAAGCTAAAAAGTAAACAAAAGATTTAGAATAACAAGAGTAAGGATAGTTCAGTGGATTTATGAATACACGTAGGATAGCGAGGATGAGAAGGAGCCATAGTCTCAAGAAGTGATAGTACAACCGTAAGGAAGAGGGAACAATGAACATGTCAGAGCCAAAGTACCAATACCCACTAAACTGCTAGCGAGGACTCTACAAGAATTATGTTCTAATGTGGGAGTAAGTGAATGTAAAACACAATATGGGTCAACAATAGTATCGACAATAAAAGGATCAATGCAAATAAGATCAGACTTAGTCATTGTCACGCCCCGCAATACGGGAGGTGACGTGGTGGATTAATTAAGGATAATTAATATAAAATTTGATTAAAACATGAGTTTAAAACTTAAATTAATTATGAAAATGTGAAAAATTTTGAAGCACTTACATTCATTAAACATATAAGAACTTGAGGTAAACATTAAATAGGTAATAATAAATAAGAGAAACGATAATGGGTCCCACTGACCCATTTTTTGTGCACACACATAGTACTGACAATTTACATTAACCGTAGTCCAAATAAAGATAAAGTTAAAATATTACATGCCTTAATTTAATAATGTAAATGACCTACTAAGTTATTTTATTGCTCCTGAGTTCTGTCCGTAGAATCGTCCCTGAACCTAAATGGGAATCCACCTAGAGAGGGGGGAAAATTTAAAAACAAATAAAATATGAGCGAAAGGCTCAGTAAGACTATGTTTTAAGAAATATTAAATTTAAGGGAAACATCATTATTCAAGAAATTATTTAAGAGAAAACATGAATAAATAAGTTTAAACAAACAATTTCTTACCCAAACAGTTTATTGGTCAACCAGAAAGATCATCAATTTCTTTTCTTAAGCAAACCATATGAATAACACCACCATAGTGGCCCAGCTGGGTTTCGGGACCAGCTCCCAAGGTCATACACTACACGACCCGATCTTTGTTATGGCATCATGCCCATATATTTATTTTTATCATTATTCAAAACTCATTTACCAGGTATTTTATTTACATTCATTATGAAGTTCATTAGGAAGTTCATCTCAATACACGGTCTATAAAGATAACCGATAAAATTCCTTTTTCAATTAACCATTAAAAACATTTTGGTAAAAACCCTTTTGAAGCCTAAATCATTTGAAACTAGGTTACCAAAGAAAAGGAGTAGGAGTCCTACCTCAATACTCATGCCGGTGCTCCACACCGTAATCTTAGTCTGCTATACATTAGTTCCACGGAACCACGAATGGCCCTAGATAAAACTAGGTCTATCAGTATCTAGTTTAAGATATTCTACGTTGCTGAACTAATTCATGGTGCCCTAATGTGCCAGTTGTACCTTTAAAATCATTTTATAAAGTTGAGATTTGAATCGGGGTTCAAAACAATGAAAACAGATGAAAAATCACAAATTTCTCCTTGTTTGGTCGACCTGCCAGTCACCTGGTTTGGCCGGCCGAATTGTGTAGTTTGGCCTGCCAGAAAACCAAGTCTGGTCGGTCGAACTTTTCCAGGTTCGGCCTGCTAGATGGATAAATCCAGCCTACCGATCCCTTGAATTTGGCCTGCCGAACTAGAAAATCCCAGAATTTTCCAGCCATGGGTTTTGGGCCTCCCAAACCCCAAATCTTCATTTCAACATGTTTTTCTCAGTTCTCAGGCATGGAAAACAATCATAGATGATAGAAAAACAACATAGAACACTTTTTAGCTCATTTAAACAAGATTTGCTCAAAAATTTTGACTAAATCTAAAAATTAGGAAAAAGGGGGAAAAAATGAAAATCTTGATTTAAATCCGTTTTTCCTCAAACAAAGCTTAGATCCTAGTTGTTCTAAGTCCCTCTAACTTAGATCAAAGGTTTTCTAAGCTCAAATAAGCTCAAATTTCAAAATGCAAGAAAAATTGAAATATTGAAAAAGTTTTGAAATTTGAAAACTAACCTCGAATCGAAGCTTTAAATCACGTTTTTGGTTACTCAATCATGTTCCTGAGCCTTCAATCCACTAAACCGAAGCTTGGGGCTCGATTTAATTCAAAGTTTTGGAGAGGATTTGAGAGAAAAAGAGAGAGGCAGAGGGAGAGAGAAACACACACGGGAGAGAGAGAGAGAGAGCTGAGAGTGAGGGAGAGTGGAAGAGAGGAGGGAGAAATAAATAGAGGAAGGAAGACGGTTTTGCGGCAAGAAAACCGTGTGCAGCACACTGTTTTCAAATGGAACATACTTGGTATTAGACAAATTATGTGTTTTAAAAATTCAAAATGACAACTAAAATAATTAAAAACAACTAGGAATCATTAAAATAATCAAAACAACTTTAACTCAAAAATTTCATCAAATAATCAAATTAAGTTTAAAATATTCATTATGGCGCACTAATCCACCATTTTACATTCTAATATCATTTAATAAATTTTGGGACGTTACAACTTTCTACCCCTAAAAGAAATTTTGCCCTTGAAATTTACATCTCATTTTAGAAACAAAATAAATGCGGATACAACTCCCACATGCTTGACTCTAATTTCTAAGTGGCTTTATCAACCCCGTGATGCTGCCACACGACCTTTACTAATGGTATCTCATGACGACGCAAGCTGATCACTTTCCAATCGATAATTTGAATCGACACTTCCTCGTACGTCGTGTCTTCCTGAACCTGCACATCATGAAATGAAACTACCTCACTTTGCTCAGGTGGACACTTTCTAAGCGTCGACACATGAAACACATCATGAACATGAGATAATTCAGGGGGAAGGTCGAGCCGATAAGCAACCACACCAACACACTGAGTGATCTCAAACGGTCCAACATACCTCGGTGCAAGCTTACCACTCACTTCAAACTGCATAATGCCTTTACGAGGCAATACTTTCAAGAGAACAAAATCCCCTACCATGAATTCCAAGGGTCGATGTCTTCTATCCACATAACTTTTATGTCAACTCTGAGCTGCCCTCAATCGATCTCGAATTACGACGACTTTCTCATTGCTATCATGAATCTCATCTGGCCCGAGAATAATCATGTCTTTCGGTTCTACCCAACATACTGGTGACCTACATGGTCGCCTGTACAACACCTCAAACGGTGCCATACCAATGCTTTCTTGATAGCTATTGTTGTACGCGAATTCTGCCAGATGCAAATATTTCTTCCAATTCCTATCGAAGTCTAATGCACAAGCACGCAATATGTCCTCGAGAATCTAAATAACCCGCTCAGACTGCCCATCAGTCTGAGGATGAAACACAGTACTAAAATTCAAATTGGTACCTAAAGCCTCCTAAAAGGTCCTCCAATACTTATCATTGAACTTGGTGTCTCGATCATATGTAATGGACAAAGAAACTCCATGCAATCTTACTATATTCTGCAGATACAAGTCCTTGAGAATCTTTCTCAAACATGTCGACCTGAATGGAATAAAATGCGCTGATTTTGTCAACCTGTCGACCACGACCCAAACTGCATCATGCCGCTGCTTTGTCCTCGACAAACTTGTAAGGAAATCCATCGTCACGTGCTCCCATTTTCACCTTGGAATTGGAAGTGGCTGAAGTTGACTTATTGGCTTTTGATGCTCGGCTTTCACTTGAAGACACGCCATACACTTGGCCACAAACTCCTGAACATCTTTCTTCATACCTCTCCACCAATATTGCCTCTTCACATCTTTGTGCTTCCTAGATGAATGGCGAACTGAGACTTATGAGCTTCGTCCATAATGGCTTTCGTCACCTCTGTGATTGCTGGAATCGCTAAGCGCTCCTAGAAGTACAACGATCCATCTGCATGAATCCTCCACTCTTTAAATTGCTCTCCGTCTTGAATCCGCGTCCAGATTCCTCGTAGATGCTGGTCCTGCCACTGATTCTATGTCACTATCTGAACAAGAGCTGGGGTCGCTTCCATGTGATACACTAAAGCTCGATCATAGTCTTCATAATACTGTAGCCCATACTCACTCACTGTCGCATCCCTGTTCTAATCTTCAAGAGCCAAACAAGCGAGGATTCCTGAAGACTTCCTACTAAGCGCATCCGCGAACACATTGGCTTTCTCAAAATGGTACTGTAACGCAAAATCATAATCCTCCATATACTCCATCCATCTCTGCTGCCTCAAGTTAAGATCCCTCTGAGTGAACAGATACCTCAAACTCTTATGATTGGAGAAAACCTAAATGTTGCCCCATACAAATAGCATCTCTAAATTTTCAAGGCGTGAATCACCACCGCGAGCTCCAAGTCGTGAGTAGGGTAATTCTGCTCATGAGGTCGTATCTGTCTCGATCCATGTGCCACCATGCATCCATGCTGCATCAACATGCATCCAAGTCTGTGTCTTGAAGCATCTGTGTAAACCTCGTATGGCTTGTCACTGCTAGGAATAACCAATACTGGGGCTGAAGTCAACCGATCCTTCAATTCCTGAAAAGTGAGCTCATACTCTTCATCCCACTCGAACCTGACATTTTTCCTGATCAATCTTGTCAATGGCGCTGCGATCTTCAAGAAATCCTTTACAAATGTCCTGTAGTACCCTGTAAGACCCAAGAAGCTGTGGATTTCTACTACATTTCTTGGTCATTCTCATTCCACTATAGCTTCAATCTTGGACTGATCCACTGAAATACCACGCTCAGAGATAACATGACCCAGAAACTTAACTTCTATTAACCAAAACTAGCACTTTTCTTTCTTGGCATACAACTGGTGGTCCCGTAGAGTCTGAAGCACCATCTTGAGATGCTGCTCATGCTCATTCCAAGTCTTAGAATACACTAGAATATCATCAATGAACATCACGACTGATCTAGATAAGGCTTGAATATCCTGTTCATCAAATCCATGAAAGCTGCCGGAGCATTTGTCAATCCAAACGGCATCACTAGAAACTCAAAGTGTCCATACCGGGTCCTAAAAGCTGTCTTGGGAATATCTTCCTCCTTAATCCTGAGTTGATGGTAACCCGACCGTAAATTTATCTTTGGAAAGTACCGTGAACCTTCCAACTGATCAAACAACTCATCGATCCTAGGCAAAGGATACTTATTCTTCACCGTGACACGATTCAGCTGCCGATAATCTATACACAACCTGAGAGTCTCATCATGTTTCTTAGCAAACAAAACCGGTGCTATTCTGAATATATCCCTTATCAGCTAGCTCCTGAAGTTGCTTTCTCAATTCTTTCATTTCTACCGGCGCCATCTGGTAAGGTGCTACTGAAATCGATGCTGTACCTGAAAATAACTCAATACCAAATTCGATTTCCTAATGCGGTGGTAATCCTGGCAACTCGTCGAGGAAGACATCCTCATATTCATCAACCACCAGTATCACCACATTTCTTTTCGAAGTGTAGGGCTCACCTTCCAAACTTGCAAGAAAAGCATAACAAACCAGATTCTTTCGCCCTCCAAGACATGTCTTCATGAGATGTTCACTCATTAACCGATCACCACCACCCTGGTAAGTGATCATCGTCCCCTATCAAACACTAGGGTCACTTTTCTAAGTTAGCAGTCTACCGTTACATTATACCTAGACAACCAGTCCATCCCTAGGATTACATCATATGAACTCATAGGGAGTACAATCAAATCACTTTTCAAAATCTCATCCCCAATCTTGATTTTACAAGCTTTACATACACAATTCACACACACCTGCCCCAAGAAAGAAGCTATAACTAGGGGTTCCTTGAATTCTTCTATCTCTAATCCCAAAGCATGTACAAAGAAACTCGAAACGAGAAAATGAGTGGCACTTGTATCGAATAAAATATGAGTTAAGGATTGAGAAACTAAGATCGTATCATCAACAACCACATTACTGGTCTAGGCATCTAAACCTCCCGATGCCATTGCATAAACCTGAACTAGAGCTTTTCCTTTTCCCCTACCAACATTGCTAGGTCCTGGATTTTTTGACCGATACTGCTGTGATGGAGACGACTGCACACTAGCTATACTCAATGCTCGATACTGAGGGATGTTATGCTGGAAGTTCTGCAGCTGCTGCCCTGGTGCTGAATATGGTAGTTGCTGAGGAAAGAACTAAAGAAACTGCAACTGCAGAAATTGCTGAGGCGGAGGTAGGGTCTGAGGCTGAGGCTGACAACTGGCACTTCTTCGATCTGAGATCCTAAACGGGCACTCTTGATCAGGCAATTCCTCTTGATGTGTCCTGGCTGCTGGCAATAATGACAATGAAAGCTGTAGGGATTACTGCACCCACTGCTAGATGAACTACTGCTACCACTGTTCACGCCACCTTGCTTATTCTTTCCTGGAGTTGGACGGCTACTGGTGCTCTTCCTACCGCTCCTCTATGGCCCTCCTGACGCTTTTGCTCGATCTTCACAATACAACGCATAATCATTTTCCACTTCTATTGTAGATGACACAAGCTCTCCAAAACTCCTGAGTCGCAGAGCAACCACCTGTCGTTTAATAGGAGCCTTGAGTCCTTCCTGAAACTTTATACATTTCTTGCGTTTTGATGCCACTGCCGATGGAGCAAACCTGGCCAGCTCATTAAACCTTGCCTCATACTTTCAAACTGACAAATCACCCTGCTATAACCTATAGAATTCAGTCGCCTTTTGGTCTCTATACCCTTGCGAAAAATATCGGTCGTAGAACAGCTCCTTAAATCTGACCCAACTGTTGTTACCATTCCGTTCCAAATGCTTAGCTTGCTTCCACCAAGTATTAGCGCCACCCTCAAACTTGTATGCAGCAAACTCCACATGATACTCAGCTAGCACACCAAGAGTATCCAAGTGCTTCACGATCGAGTCTAGCCAGTATTTTGCCAATTGCAGGTCTCCATTTTCATCAAAAGTCAGTATAGACGCACGCTGAAATTCCTTAAAATATGTATGTCGACGACTAACATCAGAATCCTCCGGCCTAGCCCTGGCCGCCATCTACCAGAATGCAGTAAACATAGACCTCATCATACTTTCATCATTTCCAAACTCGGCGTCAGCTGTCGAACAACATCTAGGTGCCATTCTCTCACTTTTGAAAACAAAATTTAGACTGTTAGTAGTATTTCATTGTCATACATATGTGTGCACAATTCTCAAGGTTCTAACCTTAAGCTCTGATACCATTCTCTCAAGCCCTACAATATGGAAAATGGCGTGGCGGATTAATTAAGGATAATTAATATAAAATTTGATTAAACACATGAGTTTAAAACTTAAATTAATTATGAAAATGTGGAAAATTTTGAAGCACTTACATTCATTAAACATATAAGAACTTGAGGTAAACATTAAATAGGTAATAATAAATAAGAGAAACGATAATGGGTCCCACTGACCCACATCTTATGCACACACATAATACTGACAATATTACATTAACCGTAGTCCAAATAAAGAGAAAGTTAAAATATTACATGCCTTGATTTAATAATGTAAATGACCTACTAAGTTCTTTTACTGCTCCTGAGTTCTGTCCGTAGAATCCTCCCTGAACCTAAATGGGAATCCACCTAGAGAGGGGGGAAAATTTAGAAACAAATAAAATGTGAGCGAAAGGCTCAGTAGGACCATGTTTTAAGAAATATTAAAATTCAAGGGACATATCATTATTCAAGAAATTATTTAAGAGAAAACATGAATAAATAAGTTTAAACAAACAATTTCTTACCCAAACAGTTTATTGGTCGACCAGAAAGATTATCAATTTCTTTTCTTGGGCAAACCATATGAATAACACCACCGTAATGGCCCAACTGGGTTTCAGAACCTGCCCCCAAGGTCGCTCGCTCTATGACCCGATCTCTGTTATGGCATCATGCCCATATATTCAATTTTATTATTATTCAAAACCCATTTGCCAGGTATTTTATTTACATTCATTATGAAGTTCATCTCAGTCCACGGTCTATAAAAAAAAATCGATAAAATTCCTTTTTCAATCAGCTATTAAAAATATTTTGGTAAAAACCCTTTTGAAGGCTAAATCATTTGAAACTAGGTTACCAAAGAAAAGGAGTAGGAGTACTAACTTGATATTCGTGCCGGTGCCCCACATCGTAATCCCGGTCCGCTATACGTTAGCTTCGCGAAACCACAAACGATCTTTAGATAAAACTAGGTCTATCAGTATCTAGTTTAAGATATTCTACATTGTTGAACTAGTTCATGGTGCCCTAATGTGCCAATTGTACCTTTAAAATCATTTTATAAAGTTGGGATTTCAATCGGGGTTCAAAACTGTAAAAACGGATGAAAAATCACAAATTCCTCCTTGTTTGATCGGCCTGCTGGTCACCTGGCTCGGCCGGCCAGTCATCTGGTTCGGTCGGCCGAACTGTGTAGTTTGGCCTGCCGAAAAACCAAATCTGATCGGCTGAACTTTTCCTAGTTCGGCCTGCCGCACAGATGAATCCGGCCTGCCGATCCCTTGAATTTGGCCTGTTGAACATGAAGTTCGGCCTGTCGAACTAAAAAATCCCAGAATTTTCTTGCCATGGGTTTTGGGCCTCCCGAACCCCAAATCTTCATTTCAACCTATTTTTCTTAGTTCTCAGGCATGGAAAACAATCATAGATGATAGAAAAAAACAACATAGAACACTTTTTAGCTCATTTAGACAAGATTTACTCAAAAATTTTGAATAAATCCAAAAATTAGGAAAAAGGGAGAAAAATGAAAAATCTTAATTTAAATCCGTTTTTCCTCAAACAAAGCTTAGATCCTAGTTGTTCTAAGTCCCTCTAACTTAGATCAAAGGTTTTCTAAGCCCAAATAAGCTCAAATTTCAAAATGCAAGAAAAATTGAAATATTGAAAAAGTTTTGAAATTTGAAAACTAATCTTCAATCGAAGATTCAAATCACATTTTTGGTTACTCAATCATGTTCCTGAGCCTTCAATCCACTAAACCGAAGCTTGGGGTTCGATTTAATTCAAAATTTTGGAGAGGATTTGAGAGAAAAAGAGAGAGGCAGAGGGAGAGAGAAACACACACAGGAGAGAGAGAGAGCTGAGAGTGAGGGAGAGTGGAAGAGAGGAGGGAGAGTGGAAGAGAGGAGGGAGAAATAAATAGAGGAAGGAAGACGGTTTTGCTGCAAGAAAACCGTGTGTAGCACACCGTTTTCAAATGGAACATACTTGGTATTAGACAAATTGTTGTGTTTTAAAAATTCAAAATGAAAACTAAAATAATTAAAAACAATTAGGAATCATTAAAATAATCAAAACAACTTTAACTCAAAAATCCTATCAAATGATCAAATTAAGTTTAAAGTATTCATTATGGTATACTAATCTATCATTTTACATTCTAATATCATTTAATAAATTTTGGGACATTTTAGCCATGCTACGAGAACTACTAGGAATGGAAAAGAATGGTATATGTTTAAGAAACTCAAAATGATGAGAGACATATTATATTTGACTAATTGGATCTTAACAATGATATCCATTTTGACTAGCATCATAATCCAAAAATATACAAAGAGCATTCTATGAGGATGATTTATTATGCTCAACATAAGGTCAAAGGACAAAACAAGTAGAACCAAAGATCTGCAAGGAATAGTGATCAAGAGCATATCTATGTTAATCTTCAAAAGGTGAAAAAACTTGAATTTTACAAGATTAGAGTTCTATTAATCAAATGAGTAGCAATAAGGATTGCGTCAGCCCAAAATTCACTAGGAACATATGTATACAATAAAGGAGAATGAGTAGCCCCAACAAGATGTCTATGTTTCCTTTTAACAACTCCAGTAGGTTGGTGAAGAGTTCCATCGAGAACAAGTAAATCAGACCCTTAAAAGCATATTGTCCACCAAATCACCTCGAAAAACTTGATAACAACTAATGTTAAGTTTTAACAAAAACTAAAATCTTATTAAAAATACTAAAGAAGTCAGAACGTCATTCATAACGTAAACCCAACAATAACTAGCGTAATCCTCAATAAAGGAAACATAATATTGCGAGACCTCATTGGTGGGGATAGAAAATTGTCCCCACACATCAAAATGAACAAGATCAAATGGGCCAACAGAAAAAGAAAAGAAAGACTTTCTACTAAAAGGTAAAACAAAAAATTGTAACCACTACAATAAGAAACATCATGAGATATCAAATTTCTCCTATAGAAACTAAATATTACAAACGAGATATTGAAACATCACAAAGGCGAGAATGCCATGAGCAAAATTTAGAATAGAATGATTTAAATGAAAAAATGACAAATCAATACTGAAATTTACAACTCCTAGTACTTTAAGCTCGTAAAAAAATATAGAGTCGCCTCTGCCTATGGTAAGTCCAATCAGCTTTTGATAGTGTCGGTTATGCACATAACAAGCAATATAAGCAAAAGAGATTAAAATTTCAGATTTACACAATTAACTAACTGAAACAAGATTCAAAGTAAAATTAGGGGGAGAGACAAGCAAGGTGTGACAATTGAACCAATACTTACTTAAGGCATATGTCGAGGGTAAGCTCGGCGCCACCACCGAGGACGCTGACTTTGGTGGTCGGCAACTAAGCTCGGCAGACATTGGCTCTACTGCCCGACCCGACGAATCACACTCTTCCCGAGGTGCCTTCCATTTATTCAAGGGCACGCCCCCAAGAAGAGTGCCACCTCGGGGATGTACGGTAGCTTGGGTCGGGCCGCGTTATTCATAAGGATACGTCAGTGCCCATCCTTGTAGGCCAACACCAGGCAAACGTGCTGCCGTCCGATAGAGTCCAATCCATTGGGCGATGGACACGACACTTGCCATTTACTACTTGCCATACTTTGATGTGACACCTGGGTAATGGGCAAAACCCATCTTGCACCCGATCCAGCTGGTGGCCTATAAATAGGATGCATTTATGGCATTTTAGGGAGAGAGACTTCTTCACACTTAAGTAGCTGTCGACCTCTGCCGAACAATACTTGCCTTGAGCATCGGAGAGCCCTTGTCTATTGACTAATCCCATTTCTCCAAATCATCCCTCTCGCAGGTACACATTCTTGGTCAGGGGCAAGCCTAAGAAGAGGTCAGGACGTGCACAGCCGCACGTGGGTGTGATCCGACGCCGGACAACGGTAAGCATCAACATTTTGGCGCTAGAAGGAGGGCCGAACGCACCCCAACTTACAAGTTATTATACCTCGGACTCCCGAGATGACGACACGAGGTAACGCAAGAGGTGATATCGCCCGACAGGAGGGGTCGGGCGATGCAAGGTCGGCCTAGGGGCCGTCCTCGGACCGCAAGATCTCAGTCCGGGGGGCAAGGAAGCACGGCGAGGGCCGAGCCGGTAGAGGCCCGAGCCGCTCAAGATCTGATCCGTGAGCTTACAGATGCGGTCCTGATCCTAACTCAGCAGCTCACCCAGCAAGCTCAGCGACAGGCTGCACCAGCTCTGCCTCTCCCGGCCCAGGATGACCAGGCTGGAAGTCGGGTTGAGCGAAGTGCAGTAAACCCACAGCAAAGCCGATCCGAGCCGTCTGCGGGATCCACTAGGGGAATCCCAGCTGACAACAGGCAAGTTCAAGAACACCATGTGGGTCGCCAAGCGGCTCGTGCCCGTTCATCACAAGGCTCCCGAGCCTCGGTATTTGACCGGCTCGGGTCTCAAGGAATTAACCGGAATCGTCAGGCCGGGGCTGGAGGCCGTGCAGTGGGCGGAGTACCCTATCAGGTCGAACTACCCGAAGACACCAATAGCCGTCAGTTTTGGGCACTGCAGCGACAGATCGATGAGATCCAGAATTGTAGATTCGGTCTAGATGAAATCGGAGCTCAGGACCCGCCTTTCCTGGATCACATAATGCGGGCGCCTATGCCACCAAAGTTCAAAGTCCCAGAGATCAAGCCTTATGATGGAGCCACTGACGCTGATGAGCACGCTGAACTTTTTCAGAGACACATGCTACTGCAGAACGCCAGCGATGCTGCGATGTGTAAAGCTTTCTCACTTACTCTTACAGGCCCTGCCCGGCAATGGTTCCGACGACTCGAACCCGAGTCGATTTCTTCTTTTCGACATTTAGCCGATGCCTTCTCCTCCGTATTCTCTACAACCAAGACGCGGAGGAAAGAAATAACTTGCCTGTATGTCGTCAAGCAGGGAGACGGCAACGTCAGGGATTATATTAACCAGTTTACCTGGGCAGCTCTCGAGGTCAAGCACGTCGAAGACGAGACCCTCAAACATATTTTTGTAGGGGGCCTCTGAGACGAGAAGCTGACGTGGTCCTTGGCCTTTGAGCAGCCAAACACGTTTTCGCAAATGCTCGGGTATGCCCAGAGACACGCGGACGCTGCCGAGTACATGAAGAGCCGCCGAGAAGAGGCTGGCCTGAGCGGAACAAAAAAGGATACGAAGCAGAAAAAGGCGTCGGAACAGGGCAGCGTCGAGCATGCAAAGAAACATAAGAAAGAGAAAGCTGATAAGCCAAAGGGGCCAACCAGCAAGTTTCAGAACTACACACCCCTGGTGGCAACCATCGATGAGGTGCTCGCCCAGGTTGGCGACAAGAATTTGCTGACACCACCGCCGAAGCTCCGAGGCAGCAGGGTGAAGCGTGACCAGTCGAAGTTTTGCCAATTTCACAAAGACGTGGGGCATACTACCCGAGAATGCATCCAGCTGAAGGACCAGATAGAGAGGTTGGTCCGAGAAGGTCTGTTATAGGAATTTGTGGAACGGGCTATAGCCCCGAGGACAACCTCTGGAAGGAATGACTCGTCAGGCCGAGACGTACAAAGCCGACCCAGGATCGATAGTGGGAACGCCCCGGAACCCCCGAATATTGTACATATGATATTCGACGGGCCTGTCACCGGGGACACGTCGAGTGGGCGGCGATCCTACGTCAGAGAAGCTCGGCGGGTCGAACGGGGTGAATTCATAAATGTGTCCGAGCACATCAACAAGATATGCCGCCAAGAAGACACCCCGATCACCTTCACCGAAGAAGAAGCGGACCGATTAATGCATCCTCATAACGATGCCCTGGTTTGCGAACTGCCTATCGCCAACAATATTGTACGGCGTGTCTTAGTTGACAACGGCAGTTCGACAGACATCCTCTTTAAGCAGGCGTTTGACAAGTTGAAGATAAGCAACGCGCCTTTGGTCTCGGTTTGGACTCCACTTTTCGACTTCGCTGGTGAATGTGTCCGGGCAACCGGGAAGGTCAGCCTCCCTGTAACTTTCGGAGAAGGAGCCGCGAGGGTCACTCGGGTTGTCGACTTTTTAGTCATTGATAAACCCTCCCAGTACAACATCATCATCGGCCGGGCGACCCTGAACGGATTAAAGGCCGTGGTTTCGACATATCACCTGGCGATGAAGTTCCCAACCGATGGTGGCGTTGGAGTGATCCGTTCATCCCAGACGGACTCCCAGGCTTGCTATGCAAATGCAGTCCGGGCAGCCTCAGCTCAGCAACATGGAATCCTGGCCGTTCATTCGGTCGATGAGACCGATCTCCCAACCGATCTGGCACCGAAGATGCTCGCGGACCTAGATCCTAGGTTGCCCGAGGAAGAGGTAAGGGGTACCCCGGTCGAAGACTTGGTGCCGTTCTCTCTGGACCCCAAAAGGCCAGAGCGTACAGTCCAACTCGGATCACAGTTACAACCTGAGATCCGGGCTAACCTGCAATCCTTTCTTTCCGAATACCAAGACGTTTTTGCATGGTCCCATGAAGACATGCCCAGAATAGATCCGAGCGTCATCGGCCATCGGCTCAACGTCCAACCTAACCACAAGCCGGTGATACAAAAATGAAGGGCCTTTAATCCGGAGAGATATGCTGCGATCAACGATGAAGTCCAGAAGCTTCTGAAGGCTGGGTTTATTAGAGAAGTCAAATACCCTGAATGGTTAGCAAATGTCATCCTCGTCAAAAAGGCGAACGGCAAGTGGCGGATCTGCATTGACTACACCGATCTTAACAAGACCTGCCCGAAGGACTGCTTCCCACTTCCTCGGATAGACCAGCTCGTTGATGCCACAGCCGGGCACGAGCTACTGAGCTTTATGGACGCATACTCCGGATATAATCAGATAAGAATGGCCGAAGAAGACCAAGTCAAAACCTCGTTTATTACTGACCAGGGCCTGTACTGTTACGTTGTAATGCCGTTTGGTCTCAAGAATGCCGGGGCTACTTATCAACGCCTTGTTAACAAAATGTTCGCTCGACTGATCAGGAAAACTATGGAGGTCTACGTGGACGACATGTTAGTAAAATCTGTCCAAGCGAAGGACCACATGGCCGACCTCCGAGCTAGCTTTGACATTCTCCGGGAGTATGTGATGAAACTCAACCCGGCAAAATGCACTTTCAGCGTCGGCTCAGGTAAATTCCTCGGATTTTTGGTTAACCGACAAGGAATCGAGGTCAACCCGGCAAAGGCCCAGGCGATTATAGACATGCATTCTCCTCGGACAGTGAAAGACGTGCAAAGGCTTACTGGCATGGTGGCCACTTTGTCAAGATTTGTCTCCCGGGCTACCGACAAGTGTCACCCTTTTTTCAAGGCACTTAAGGGGAGGTTTGAGTGGAGCAGGGAGTGTGAGGATGCTTTCCAAGACTTAAAAACTTACCTAGCCACACCCCCGCTCCTGTCCAAACCTTTACCCAGTGAGGTTTTAACAGCCTCTTTGGCCGTCTTGGAGAAGGCTGTCAGCTCGGTATTAGTCCGAGATAAAAACAGGATCCAAAGGCCAGTTTACTATACCAGCCACGCGTTCCAAGGTGCCGAGGAGCGGTACTCTTCATTGGAGAAACTGGCCTTTGCCTTAATAACATCAGTCCAGAAGCTGCGGCCATATTACCAAGGCCATACCGTCAAGATCCCGACCAAATTCCCTCTCTGGCAAGTTTTACAGAGCCCGAAAATATCAGGTCGGATGGCCAAATGGTCGGTTGAGCTGGGCCAATATGATGTACATTTTGTGCCAAGAACGGCAATAAAGGCTCAAGTTCTAGCGGATTTCCTTGCCAAATTTACAGAGGCCAGAAAAGTGGCTCCCTTAGTTGAGAAATCACCCGTCGAGGAGTCTGATACAGCTACCTGCAGTGAACAAGGCCTTTCCCTGGAGCAAAACTGGAAACTACACGTCGACGGCTCAACCTGTATCGATGGGTCGGGGGCTGGCTTGATTCTGACAAGCCCTTCCCTTCGATTTGATTTTAAGACCTCTAACAATGAAGCAGAGTACGAAGCTTTGCTAGCCGGACTACGAATTGCCCAAGACCTTGGAGTCGATCACTTGACCATCTATAGTGACTCGATGCTAGTGGTGCAGCAAGTCACTGGAGGGTTTCAGGCCCGGGCAGAATCGATGGCGGCATATTTAAAGGAAGCGAAACAGTTGCTTGGGCAATTTAAGTCCTACACTTTCAAACAAATCCCCCGATCCGAGAACATGGAAGCCGACGTCCTTGCCTGACTAGCTTCTGGGATGGGTGGAATAGACTCGATGTCCGTTCCCATCAAAAGACTCTCCGAACCAAGTATTAATAAGGAGGTCATGAACTTGGCTGCGGGGCCGGTATGTACATGGATGGACCCGATCATCCGATACCTAACCGTAGCTGAATTATCCGACGACAGGGAAGAAGCACGTCGGATACGTAACAGCTCAGCCCGGTATTCGATGATTGGGGGAAAGTTGTACCGACGTGGCTACACGACGCCGTGCCTAAGATGTTTAGACCCCAAGGAGGCTGAATATTTAATGAAGGAGATCCATGAAGGCCTTTGTGGCAATCACTCCAGTGGACGCTCTTTGGCCCAGAAATGCCTGCGGCAGGGTTACTACTGGCCCACCATGCAGCAAGACTATGAAAGCTTTGCACGAAAATGCCTTAAATGCCAGCAATTTTGCTAGGGTGCTAGGTTCACACGCTGAGCCTCTTAATTCGGTAATTTTGGCATGGCCATTTGCAAAGTGGGCCATCAACTTGATCGGACCTCTCCCGCCGGCCCGCTCACAATTCAAATATTGTATCGTCGCCATAGACTATCTGACGAAGTGGATCGAAGTTGAGCCTTACACCAACATGACCGAAGCCAAGTGCACCAACTTTGTATGGAAAAATATCGTTTGCTGGTTCAGAATCCCACACACTATTGTGACTGACAATGCCGAACAGTTTGACTTCTCGGGTTTACGTCATCTGTGCGAGAAGCTTGACATTAAGAAAGTTTTCTCCTCCCCGAGCTATCCGCAGAGTAACGGCCAGGTTGAGGCCGTGAACAAGATAATCAAGGATAACCTGAAGAAGAAACTTGAGCGACTTAAGGGTGCATGGATTGACGAACTACCCCAAGTGCTCTGGGCATACCGAACAACTACACGAGCTGCGACTGGCGAAACACCGTTCTCCTTGGTTTACGGGGCAGAGGCCGTCATCCCAACCGAGGTAGGATTACTGAGCTTGAGGGTTGAGCAATAGGGAGAAGCTCTGAACGTGAAGCTCATGATGACCGAGCTCGACCTACTTGAAGAAAAAAGGAACCGGGCATCAATTCGTAACGCAGCTCAGAACCAGGTTGTAGCTCGATATTACAATAAAAGGGTTCAACCGAGAAGCTTTAAAGTTGGTGATTTAGTGATGAAGAAGGTCACAGCTCAACAACCCGGTCTTGGGTCCTTTGGTCCGAAGTGGGAAGGTCCTTTTAAAGTTGAAGGTGTCGTGCGACCAAGCACTTACAGGTTAACTGATACGGAAGGGAATCAGCTCGGACATCCATGGAATGCCGAGCTCTTAAAAAGATTTTATTTAAAAAAAAAAAAAAAGATCAGAGCCAGACTCCTTTTTTGATCTCTGGCCACAATTCTTTTGTAACTGGGCCTGTTGAGCAGGGCTAGAAAAATCCATGTAAATATTACATTAATGGAGCACAACTTCCCGAATCTCATTCCACCTGAGCAATGTCTTTAAGGGAAGAGTATGCCTAAGACGCCATAACTCCAGCTCGGAAGACAGGATGTTGACTCCCCATCAAGGGAGTCATTCTCGTCAAACCGGACCGGGGGGCTAGTTAGTATATGTATCATGACTATCGCCGTATGGGCAAGCCTTTAAGTTGCTCGGCACATTTACGTGTCCGATTAGTCCTATACTTGTATAGTTTCTTTAAAACTTTAACAAGTCTACGGGGGGCAGCAGGGTAAGGGTAGCTATACGCCGTTTATAGTCTGCCCAACCGAGATCAGAAACCTAAATTTGCTTAGATAACTAAGCAGACAAGGATAACTACTCGAAGTAACCGAGAACAGAAGTGCTCGGATTAACTGAGATCAGAGGTACCATATACCTCTGCTCGGACAACTGTCCAGCCTAGGATCCTCCCCCGAGAAGTGCCTAACTTTGAAAATTACGTGGGATGTAAAACAAAACAACCAAATTACACGTAAGAAAAAGTGGGCGCAAAATGGGAAAATATAAAATGTTCTACTTTTATTTATTGGGAGGGTACAAGGACACCGGGCACCTCCCGAGTCTGAATACAAGGGAAAAAAGAAAGGATTAATCAGCCTGGGCCTCGCCCCTGACCGAGTTATCTTCCTAGCCTCCCTCGGCAGCCTACACATTCCCGTCATCATCACCGTCCACAACGACGACCTCCTCCTCAACATCCCGCTGTTGCTCGGCATCACCTTAGTCTGGCTCGACGATGACCGACCAGTCGAATCCGGACGCCTCGATGCTTTTCAATTAGATGGTCACGGAGGTCTGCCATTCCGTCGAAGTAGAGATCGGTATATTCCGGGGATGACTTAAACTCCTCGACCGCAGCGGCTAGGCGGTCGGGGAGGCCGGCCATAAATTGTTGGTGCTCGGTTTGTAGGGTTGCTAGCTGCTCCTCTAGCCGTGCAGCTTTATTCTCCAGCCAAGCGGCTCTATCCTCCGCTTCCTTCAGCAGCCTCGACATATCCTCAGCCTCAGACTTTGCCTTCCGAGCTTCCTCCTGAGATAGAGAGAGAGATTCCTTAGCTTGATCTAGCTCAATGTTCTTATCATTGAAATCTCTGTCGGAGTCCATCTTCAGCAGGAGGGTCTTCTTGTGCCTCTTTTTCTCCTTGTGGATCTCCCTCATCCCGATAGAGTGCACCATATGCACAATGGCGCTTGACTGTGAAAGATTACAAGGGGTTAGTCCTCGACAATATTATTGGAAGTCTCTAAAAACTATTGGTCAGCTCGGATACTTACTGAGGCAGTCGCTCGGAGGGCCATGTTGCACAATTCTTGGAAGTCCTCGCCCCAGATGTTCATAAAGAAGTCATCCGGGGGAGGCACGTCTCCGAGGCGCTCGAGAAGCATGCCACGGTAGTCCGGGCGCCTCCTCTGCAGGTCCTCGGAAGAACCCCTGGCGGCCTCCTCTGTTCGGCCGACTTCTGGCGAGGCCCTTATTGGTAGTGGCGGAGGTGGTGGTACTTGGACTGATGAGGAAGTTTGCCCAGTGCGTGTCGGGGGCTCGGGCACCGGCGTTCGCTTGCATTTTTTGCTAGCGTCGACAGCTTTGCCTTTGCCCTTCCTCTGGCTTGCCATCTAGGCGAGCCTACCAGCACGGGAGGTCGGTGCGGTCATTTCTACAAAAAAAGAAGGGGGGTTGGAAGTCAAGAGAAGTTCGGAATAAAAAAGGAGCGACTATAAATAAGGTTCCTGGCTTACCACCGATCCGGAGTTGGCCCGATGGGTATAGGAGCCTAATTATGCCCTCGAGGTCCTCGTCGGCTACAGGTGGCCCCGCATCGAAGGAGCTACTAGACGAAGAAGGCTCCCTCGTAGGCCACCTGGACCGAGAAGTGCTTGGCCCTGGAAGGTCCGCGTCACTCGGGCAGGCAACTGTAACCTGCCCGGTTTCTCGGGCAGGACGCCTGGTTCAGGGAAGACTGTTGGACTCCCCAAACCAACCGTATCTGGATAGAGTGTCCTTTCTCAGAAGAAAGGACTGTTGTCTGGATGACTCTGGCTTTTCGAACAGCTCATCCACGGCCTTTATTACGCGGCTCGGTGCCCAAGGACGCTTGGTCCAGACGTGCCCCTGCTTAAATGACCTCGGCACTTGTTCATCCTCGGGAACAACTTCACCGGCTCGAGCTAAAAAGTTCCCCCCGACGTAGAACCATTCGTATTTCCACAGCTTGTCCGAGTCGGGGTTGCCCAGAATAAAGTCCTTTCTGAAGCCGGTGAAGTAGTACCAGCCGGACTGCCGAGGAAGCTTCTTCATCTTGAATACTTGTTTGAAGGCCTCTAGCGGCATCTCAGTACTCCGGTGGTACTTCCACAAAATATACATCCCGATCAGCGACCTGTAGCTGTTCGGGTTTAATTATGCTGGGCACAGATTAAAGTCATTAAGTGCCCGGCGGAGAAAACGGTGCAGTGGTAGACGCAGGTCGGCCTTGAAAAACTTGGCGTAAAGCGTGATAAACCCTTTCGATGCGTCTAAAGGTGAGTCTCCCTCACCGGGAACAGCGAGAACCACATCCGCAGGAATTCCATACTCGTCGCGTAGGGTTTCTAACCGCAACTCTGTGATGGCGCTTGTATAACTCGCCGCTGAGGTTTGCCCGGGGCGGCTTATCCGATATGCCGTAACACCCCGTACGCGGGTGGCCTGGACCTCCTGCCCCATCTCCGGCTGCTCAGCCCTTGTCTCCTCAGCTGCGTGCTCCTCATCGGAGACATCAACAGTAATCAACCCCGCGACTTGGACGGGGGCCCTTGCACTCAGACCGGAGGTACTCGGAGCATCCTCGTGGGCCTGAAACTCGGTCCTTTCCCTTGGGAAAACTCAGGAAGAACCCTCTGTCGCCGCCCCTACATAAGGGTCTTGTTCCCTGGACGATCTGATAAGCTTGCGCCCGTCTAGCATATTCAAAAACTCCTACTCGGGCATGGTTTGGGAATCGACCCTTAGGATCTGCTCCAACCGGCTGGCCCCGTCCCGTCTTGAGGATGCCACCTCGGTGTCGGATTGGGTCGAAGAAGAGCTACTGCTCTCCTCGTTACTTTCCGACCATGAAACCTCCACGTTTTATGAGTCGGACAAATCGCTCATTTTCGCTTGGGAAATTACCTGCTTGGGTTCTTGGTAGCTCGGATGATGTAATCCTCGGCTATACTACTTGAGCTCGGCAGCTAAAATTTTTTGGTCGAAAGATTTCTGAAAATGAAGTGCAAATTATGAAGGAGAGGGACCCTATTTATAGCCATTTTAAGCGGAAAATTGAGCGCAAAAACCCAAAAGGTGCATTTAATACGCCTAACAGCCGCACAGACGACTACAACGCGACACTCGTCCCCCGTCTGATCCGCGCGTCTTTTCACCTCACCCTGCTTCGAAGTGTCATTTGGTCTTCCTCCTTTGAGCCGACCTCACCCACTCGGCATAGTCCACCCGGCCGAACACCGACCAGGTGAACTGGGGGGCTAATGTTGAGGGTAAGCTCGGCGCCACCACCGAGGACGCTGACTTTGGTGGTCAACAACTAAGCTCGGCAGACATTGGCTCTACTGCTCGACCCGACGAATCACACTCTTCCCGAGGTGTCGTCCATTTATTCAAGGGCACGCCCCCAAGAAGAGTGCCACCTCGGGGATGTACAGTAGCTTGGGTCAGGCCGCGTTATTCATAAGGATACGTCAGTGCCCATCCTTGTAGGTCAACACCAGGCAAACGTGCTGCTGTCTGATAGAGTCCAATCCATTGGGCGATGGACGCGACACTTATCATTTACTGCTTGCCATACTTTGATGTGACACCTGGGTAATGGGCAAAACCCATCTTGCACCCGATCCAGCTGGTGGCCTATAAATAGGATGCATTTATGGCATTTTAGGGAGAGAGACTTCTTCACACTTAAGTAGCTGCCGACCTCTGCCGAGCAATACTTGCCTTGAGCATCAGAGAGCCCTTGTCTATTGACTAATCCCATTTCTCCAAATCATCCCTCTCGCAGGTACACATTCCCGGTCAGGGGCAAGCCTAAGAAGAGGTCAGGACGTGCACAGCCGCACGTAGGTGTTGATCCGACACCGGACAACGGTAAGCATCAACAGCATAGAAGTATCATCAGTAGTCATAACTAACATAAATGACTTAGAAAATGAACAAACAAAGGATGAAAAATCTAGTGAGATATTGTGAGAAGCACCAAAATTTAAGACCCATAGCAAAGAAGACATACGTGCGAAACTAGACGATGGCAAACTCATAGGAGAGAAGACAAGCATAGTATGTGACTATGTTGAAAGAAAGTTCTAAAACTCCTGAGACATGTGGTTCTATTAGTGCATCCATTGCAAACAAAAGAATCAATAACTATAAATAACCAATGCAGAGAAATCCTACTCGATACAATGAATTGGCCCCTTTTTTATTCAAAACAAGAAATCTCCAATGCTAAAGTTGTCCGTACTAAAAGAGTAAATAGAACTGTCATACCCCAAACTATTTATTTTTGGCACAATGCATCCTAAATTTTCAATCTTAGCAAAATGTACCATGAATTTTGAAATCATTAGCAATCGAGGCCCAGTAGCTAACGAGCATTAAAAAACATGGATGATTTTGGTCATGAGATTCACATTTGAACTTTTTAAGCCTAGGACTAGTCACTTTAAGAAAAAAAGAATTGAAACTCAATAGCAGAAAAGAATACTGAACGGAAATTAAAAATGGTTATTGGACCTCATATAACACCCATTTATTTGAGCCATTAAACTTAAAATTTCAAGGAAATTTCTTTTTAACAACCCGACTGTTTCGAGCCGTTACTTAGTGCTTTTTTTAAACTTAATTCTAACTTATTTGTTAAAAAATACAATATATATTATTTTAAAAAATAAATTATATTACTTAGTAGTAACCAAAATATTTAAAAAAACACTTGTTTATTTATAATTACAAAACACACTTAATTGTCTTGCAAAAGTGGTTCTAGCTTATTACTAGACCGTAACATACTATTTAAAATAGGTATTCTTTCAAAAAGTAGAATTTAAACTGTAGTGGTATCCATAGTCCAATCATTATATTTGTCCCATTACCACTTCCAACTCATCAGTTGTTCATCTCGACCTTTTAGTAGGATTTCCTATAGCAAAAAGGGACAAGGTGAGCTTTTTTCTCAAGCAAGTTGAAATATTTCTCATATAACATCTATAAAGGAATACTAGAAATAACATAATGCATGGATTCCAATTACGTTGATTTATAAACATCTAAATATGATTCTTAACTTATTTTGAATTGTAGGCTCAAGTGTTCGTATTGGGGGCGCATGATCATTGAACACCAAGATTGTATCTTAACTTAACTTGATGTCCCCCTTAGCTTATGAGACTTATAATCCTGTTAGGTAGAGGTTAGTACAACACTTAATTATCTTATCACTGACTATCTTGATTTGAGGTTTTAGATTACCAGTTGTCATGTCCTGGGGTACGGGAGGTGATGTAGCGATTGATTAAATTAATTAAATATAGTTTTTATTAAAAATTTTCAATTTAAGGAATTAATTAAGTATATTTAAAAAGCGATACAAATTAAAACTTTTGATCAATTATTAAAAATAGTAAAAATAGATAAGAAGGAAATAAAAGAAATAAAATAATAGAGAGGGCAAGGAGGGTCCGCATTGCATTCCACCAGGCCCACAACGTGTGCACACACATAGTACCGATAATAAATTATTACAGTCACAGTCCAACATGAAAAATAAAATTTAAATAATACATTTTTATCAATAAAGAATTTATTTATTGTTTATATACCAAATGTTGTCCTCTTTCTAAGACTGTCAGTCTAAACCTTTAAGAATTGGGCATATGATGGACAGATTATGCAACAGGCACGATTCTTAAGGTGACAGTCTAAATCATAAGATCCACAATCGAGGGAATAAAGTTGGGCGCTTTATTCATGTAAAGATTGTTATATTGTCTATATCCTTATTGGGAGATGGTTAGTTTTGACCATCGGAGGTGGACTCTATGAATAGAAACATTGGCACGTTGTCATAGGTGATGATGTGTTGGATCGGGACATAAAGTGAATTGATTTGGATTAATAATTCTGTCTCAGCAAATTGATTGACTTTAGACAATCATTTGTATTGTATCTTAATCCTGAGATGAATAGTGGGTCCATTGTCTTGACTTGTGTCTTTTGATGTACCAAAGGGTGACACCCACATCTTAATAGTGGTATGCATGTTGGTATGTTGGAGGCATGACTCTTGACAGCGTAAACCTGTTATTCATAGATATGGAATCCATAGCTCCTCTTTAGGAGTAGTGATATCCTCTTATATGCGTTATCCTGTAATTGAAAAACTGAAGCGCTCAACCATTTGGATACATAGGTGTAACTGAATAGTATATTGTCTTTGGATGTTAAGTTTTTTGATGGTGAGATAATGGAAAATACTTTGATATAAAATTTTTAAAATTCCACTGCGTACTATTTTTCCAACAGGAATAATGTTAGATAGTCTAAGTCCCACATTGTATAGTTTAAGACAAACTATGTCATGAACAGTATGTAAATGGAACTCACTTAATTGTTGAATGAGCTCTAAACAAATGAATCAATTCATTGTTCAAAGAGCGATGAAGTGACATGTTGATAAAGCTGCTAGTTCTTCCAAGACCAAAAAGAGAAAGAACAAGAATGCTAGAAGTCCTAAATCTAAGAACAAGAAGAAGTCCAATAAGGCTAACAAGGACAAAGAGCCAGCACCGAGACAAAGGCCAAGGGAAAATTTTTCCACTATAATAATACAAGACATTAGGAGAGAAACTATGAGAAGTATATCAAGGAGCTGAAGAACAAGAAAAACTAAGGTAATATGATTTACTAGTTTTGGAAACATGTGTTGTAGAAAATAAGTTCTCAATTTGGATTGTTGATTCATGAGTGACAAACCATGTTTGTTTGTTCGTTTATTATTATTATTATTTTTTGGCTACAGAGTCTTAGTTCTTTTCACAAACTTTCTAATGACGAATATACAATGGTCATTGCCAATGGAGGAAGGGTGTCGACAAAAGCAACAAGTGAAGTAAGACTTCAATTTAGGAATAGTTATCCACTTTTGAACAATGTTTATTTTATTCCAGTATTTAGAAAAAAGAAATTTGATTTCTTTTCTAGATTAAATGAACAAATATGTAAAATTTCTTTTCATATCAAAATTGTTTTAATTTCTAAGGATGGTTCGTATATATTCTACGGTTTATATTTTCTTAGACCAAAGCTATACCACTACTTCATATTGAAATGTTCAAAGTTATTAAACCTAAGAATAAATGGCAAAAGATTGCTTTCAATAATAGCACAAATCTATGGTTTTTGCAAGTTAGACATATTAACCTATTCAAGATTGAGAGACCTATAAAATCTGGTCCTTTGAGAGAACTAAAAGTTATTAAACTTTCAATCTATGAATCTTGTCTGAAAGGTAAAATGACTAAGAGACGTTTTTTAGCTGAAAGTGTCAGACTCGAATAACCTCTTAAGTTAGTATATGCTGATGTATACAGACCTTTAAATATCCAAGCAAGAGGTGGGTATGAATACTTTGTCATTTTTATTTACTATTATTCTAGATATGATTATGCTCACCTAATGCAAAGAAAATCCGAGACTTTTGAAGAGTTTAAAGAATTCCTAGCAGAGGCTGAAAAATCATCATGAAAGAAAATAGAGATACTTTGCTCAAATCGAGGCGATGAATATCTAGACATAGAATTCATAGACCATTTGATGAAAAGTGTAATAGTTTCATAACTTACTATGCCCAGAATGTTGCAACAAAATTATATTGCTAAAAGGAGAAATCGAACGCTACTTGACATGATGACATCAATGTTAAGTTATCCATTGCTACCTACATCCTCCTGGGGATACGCCTTAAGAACTACAATTTACGTTCTGAATTTGGTCCTATCTAAGTCTATGCCTAAGATGCTCTAGAGTTATGGAATGGCTGAAAAACTAGTTTGAGGCGTATCCTATTAGAAAACGAGTCTATAGTGGAATTTTATGAATTTTTTAATAAAACCTTTGTCCATAAAACAAGTTAGACATGCTAAATATCAAATTATTCTTAGACCTTTGTCCTTTGGTAAATCAGTAATTGGAAAATCGGTAGCTGTACTTCTGGTTGAATTAAATTGTTAAAATTGCTACTAGATAATTACGACCGAAAGAGTCTCAACCAACTGATGTTCTTTACTATTCTGTTTTCCACGACTGGAATGTGAGTGGGTACATGTTGTTTGATTATCCTCTTTGTAACGTCTCTCCCTCTAACCATAAGAGAAAACCAAGAATTATTATTCTTAATATTGAATAATAACCCTATGGGAGTTTCAAAGTTCTCTCTCTAGAATATTCTCTCTAAATTTTTCTAGTGATCTGATTAAAAATATGAATAATCCTCTTATATATAGTGGCAGGTAGGGCATCCATTCTACACAAATAAGGCTTCAAAATACGTCACTGGGTCAAAATTCTACAGCAAAACATATAGCATGCTTTTACTAATATGGCAAGACCAGTCGACGAGACCTGTGTATACCAGTCGACCAGTTGGCCAAGGATGACCTTAAGTCATCTTTCATTTCTCCAAATGACTCTCCTAATCCATCGGTTAGCTAGTTTTTGATCCTATTGGATAATTACCCATTTTATTTGATTCAAGAATCTTTCATAGAGCCTTAGTTTTAATTCAAATAACCAAATGCAAAATTTATTTGATTAAAATAGTCATATACCGATGATCCCATGTCAAGTAAAATTTACACAAATAATTCAACAAGTTTATCTTAAATTAATTTATGAAATTAATTCAATCAATAAACTAACATGAATTATTACAATCCAATCAACCAAACATGAACCCATCATAGGAATTAACATAAGTTACTAATTTGTAGGAAAAACGCATTGTATCCTTATAGGAAAATGTGTAAGTTAGCAAAAGGGACTAATAGATATATATAGATCAAGCTCTTATAATTATAAAATGACATGTCCCTAAGATGCTCTTTTATTATTATCAACTATAAAGTTACTTCACTAAAAGCTTAGAGCTGTACCTTTGAGCTATATACAAGATTTTGAAACTCTAATATCATGATGTACAACATCCTCACAAAATATCCATAATCAGCTTAAGAAAAAATTTTGTTTTACCTTCTCAATCATATTTATCTCTTATTCCATTATCTCATCATTGGAATACTCACTATTTATCATTGGAATACCCACTATTTATAACAAATAGTATATCATTTGGTCACACAAATGTGTCCAAATTGTTGAACACTTTTGTTTTTCAATTCTAGAATAATGGCTATAAAAGGATATCATTAGCTCTATCAAAGAACTATAGATTTCATATCCATGAATAACGAGTCTACGTCAATCAAGAGTCATGTCTCTAACTTACTAGAATGCATACCTTTATTTAATTTAGGATGTCACTTTTTGGTACAATAAAAGACACAATTCAAGAATGTGAACCTATAAATTAATTTCAAGATTATGATGTAATATATACGATTGTCTAAAGTGAATTGATTTATTCAAATTGAATTATTAACTAAATTATTTTATCTTTAGTCCCAATCCAATATATTGTCACCGATGGCAATACACCATGTCTCTACTCATGAAGTCCTACTCTGATAATCAAGACAATTCATCTCCTATTGAGGACGTTGACAACATGACAATATTAATATAAATTAGCACCAGACTTTATTCCCTTGATTACGGGCCTTTTATATTTAGACTATCACCTTTATATTCATGTCTTCCGTATAATTTGTTTATCATATATATGATCTTAAGGGTTTATAATGATGGTCTCCAACTTTTGTTTGTTTATCATACATTTATCACAAATGAATATAAGGACAATAGTGATATATGACATAAGTAATAAATTCTTTACTAATCAAATGTTATAAAAAGAGTAATATTGTTTAATCCTTAAGACACTAAGTCCAACACTCTCCAACTTGCCCTAAGTAAGTAAATGTAACATGTTACATATCCCTATAGCCTCAACATGCTTCTTAAAAGTCCTCAAAAGCAACATCTTCATGAAGGGATCACCTACATTGTCCTCAAATGTAAACTTGCATATTGCCACATGCCTACTCTCTATGAATCCCCTTATCACATAATACTTTCTATTTATATGCTTACTCATCTTGTGATATCTTGACTCCTTGATATTAACAATTGCTATGCTATTATCATAGTATAACATAATTGGTTTATCCATATTTGAAATTAGTCCAAGATCCCTAAGGAACTCATGGCGCCACACTGCTTCTTTTGAAGGATCATTGGTAGCCAAATACTCAGCGTCCATCGTTGAAGTAGTAATGTAAGCTTGATTGACACTCCTTCAAATAATAGGGCCTTCTCCAGAAGTAAATATACACCCAAAAGTCGGTTTCCTTGAATCTAAGCAGGATTAAAAATCTAAATCAGTGTATCTAAGAGGTGTTAGATCCTCACCAAAATACATTAACAAATAACTTCTAGCTCTTTTAGGTATTTGAAAATAGGTGTGTCTATAATCCATTGGTTTGACCTAGGATCCAACTGATATCGACTTACTCTCTTAACCTTATAACATATGTCAGGTTGTGTCCATGCATTAGTAATAATTTTAACATGTATGGATGCCCGATTTGCCTATGACCAAGATTAGGGAAACTTGCATCTTAGTTTGGCTAGGTTTGTTTTTGATAATTTTAAGTGTAAATAATCGAGTTAGAATTTATAATTAAGCTAATTTAATAGCCGAGTTAATGGCTTTTTGGTTTTGGTTTGCTTTTTTAGTTGCAAGTAGTCGTGCTTGCCTTACTCCATTATTTTAAATGCACAATTATTAATAACTGAGATCATTGTGTCTTGGGCTATGACTAAAATGTCAGTAATTGAGTTAGACTTAACCCTTAGGCCTTTCTACTGATTTAATATGACTTGAGTTTGGCTCAAGCTTACTAGTATTGGCTTCGTCAAGCTTATAATGAGCTCTTTAAGGCTTTTACTACTTGGAGTAGCACTCCATGCACCGAGTTGCCCCTGTCCTTCACTGACACTTTGCTCTGGCATTTGACATCACATAGACTTGAAAACAGTAAAGACAAAAACAAATCTATTTGCTAAATAAACCTCAATAATTTTATTAAATTCTTAACTGGAATTGACATAATTATTTGACATTCTCTGTCCTACACTATGACTAATGTTAAGAAGCAAAATAGCATCTTATTACTTAACTTATCGAGCGGTCCACTAGTAATATGGCTCGTGGTGAGTTGCATGCCATGGGTGCTCTATTGCCTGACCTGATAGGTATTTGAGCTAATACATTCTAGGTCGAATGATTGTTCTAATTGGTATGCTTATTCCTATGTTAGTCCTAAGAGTTCTATATTTTCTCTTTGGCGTTTGGGCTACCTATCTAAGACTAGGTCACCTATTGAGAAACTTCTCTTTTTGAACTTCTTATCATAATATTGAGCTGCCCTCTATTGATATGCTCCCTGTATGATTTATGCCTCTAATATTTTTTTCTATAAAAGATCTAGCTCTGTGTCCATCAGCCCTCGATTGATGACTTCATTGTACCCGACTACTCGATTGCTTAGAGTTGTGATTTCTATTGGAATTACAACTTCTACTCCATATGCTAGAGAAAAGGGTGTTTTGCTAGTGGACATCCTTAGTATGGTTTGATATGCCCAAAGGACTTTTGGTAGTTCATTGACCTATGCTCCTTTAAGTTGGTAAAGTTTCTTCTTCAAGTTATATTTTAGGACTTTGTTGGCTGCCTCATCTTGCCCATTACTTTAAGGATATATTGAAGCTAAGAAGTTTTTGTTGATTCCAAGGCAATCACAAAACTCCTCTGTTTTAGCATTGTTGAATTGCTTGGCGTTATCCAGGACCAAGGAGTGTAGGATGCCGAATCTTCATACAATATTATTTCAGATGAAGCTTGTACACTTGGCCTCAGTTATTGTGGTCAATTGTTTAGCTACTGCCCATTTGGTGTAGTAATCTTTGGCAACTATGGCGTATTTGTATCCTCAGGGAGAATATGTAACAGACCAATTATATGTATACCCTATTTGGCAAAGGGCCAAGGACTGATGACTGATGTGAGTAATTCAGCTGGCAACTTTAGAATTGTTGCAAACGTTTGGCATTTCTCATACTTCCTTGCATACTTCATCACTTCTTTTCTGAGATTTGATCAGTGGTATCCCTAACGAAGGATCTTGTATGCTAGTGATTGCCCCCGGCATGGTTCCTACATATTCTTTCATGTGTTTCTTTCAGCATGTTCTGAGCTTCTTCTTTACCCCTACACCTGAGCAGTGGTGTAGAGTTTCCTTTGTAGGAGAGAACATCGTCATAAATTAAGTACCGAGTAGCTCCATACTTCAGGCTTCTTGCTTCATCTCGGTCATTAGGTAGTACTCTATTCTTCATTGTAAATTGTGGTCATTGCACTGTTGGATGTGATGATGGGAAAGACATAGTCCATCTCTTGATGTTGAATTGTAGGTTGTTATAAGAGCTCTAGTGGTATAACTTTGAGGGGCTTCGAGTCCTTAGCTATTGCAAGCCTCGTCAATGCATTGGCATTGCTATTCTCGGCTCGGGGTACCCTAATGAACTCATGTTGTTTGAACTTTTTAAGTTTGTCATTCACCTTATTTAGGTAAGCTACCATCTGATCACCCTGAGCTTCACAATCCCCATTGATCTACCTAACCATAACTTACGAGTCAGTATAGACAGTGACTAAGCTTACATTAATATACCTGGTGAGCCATAACCCTGCCAGAATGGCTTTATACTTAGCTTTGTTGTTTGACACCTTGAACTTGAATATGATGGCTGAGGTAATCTTGTAGTCTTCAAGATAAGTATTATTTCAACTCCTACACCATGCTCATTTAATGATCCATCAACATATAATTTTCACTCTAGTAGTTAAGGTTCCACCTCTATCTATTTGATGTCTGGTCAGGGTATAAATTCTGACACAAATCTACTAACGCATGGACCTTGGTTGCTTTTCTCGGTACGTAGTTAATGTCAAAACCACTCAACTCAATGACCCACTTTAGTAGCCTACTTGATGTATTTAGTTTCTAAAGTGCCTATTTTAGGGGGTAATTAGTCAAAACCAAAACTGTATGCCCTTGAAATAATGGGAGAGCTTCTTGATGGTTATTATGTGTGCCAAGACTAGCTTCTTCATATCGATATATATGGTCTCAGCATCTAATAGTCATTTGTTGGTATAGTAAACCAGCAATTATGCCTTATTCTTTTCCCAGATAATGACCAAACTAATCGCATGTTCAGATACGGCCAAATACTACAACTTTTCCTTGGGTAACACCTTAAATAGTATAGGCGCCTAGCTGAGGTGGATCTTCAGTTGTTGAAAAGCCTCCTCACACTTTGAAGTCCACTTGAAGGGCCTTTGTTCCCCTGAGCATATTAAAGAAAGGAATACACTTATCTGTTGCCCGAGATATGAAATGGCTGAGGGCGACTGCACATCCAGTAAGCTTTTACATGTCTTTTGTCTTTTTTGGTGATTCCATGTCAATGATCGCCTTGATCTTCTTTGGCTTTACTTATATGCCATGCTGGTTTATCATAAAAGCAAGAAATTTCCCCAAAGCAAATCCAAAAAGTGCATTTTTGTTGTTCAATTTGATAATTTTTTTCCTCAAGAACTCAAATGCTTTTTTGAGGTTAGCTGTATGTTTGTAGGAGTTCTGACTTTTCAGAAGTGTTTTCAACATAGATCTCCATGTTTTGATCGATTTGATTCTTGAACATCTTGTTTACAAGCCACTGATTGGTGGCCCTAATATTCTTGATGCCAAAGGGCATCTTTATATGACAATCCAGACCTCGGTTAGTAATAAAGGTGGTGTGCTAGTCGTCGGGCCTGTGCATAGGAATCTGGTTGTATCTGGAGTAAGCATCCATAAAACTCATCAACTTATGGCCCGTCATCACATCAACTAACTAGTCTATTCTTGGTATAGCACTGTCCTTAGGGCATCACTTATTAAGATTAGTGAAGTCTATGCATGTACGCCATTTACCATTTGGCTTCTTAACAAGGACTAGATTAGCAACCTAGGTTGGGTAGTGTGCTTCCCTGATTGTCTTGTTTTTTTATTAGTTTGTTGACTTCCTCCCTCAAGGGTTGATATCTCTCTACATTTAAAGGCCTTCTTTTCTACCTTTTTGGTCGAAAGGCTGGATCAATGTTAAGGCGATGGCAAATGATCTATGGAGAGATACCCTTCATGTCATCGTGCATCCATGCAAACACATCGAGATTGTCCTTAAGGAATGCAATAAGATTTGCATAGTGCCTAGCACTAAGCTCAGTTCCTATCTTTAGTGTCTTACTTGGGTTGTTGTTATCCACCATAACTTCCTCTAAGCCTTCCACTGGCTTTGTAGTTGTTATTTCATTGTCCATTTTAGGGTTTAGGTCTATCTCGTTTGCTTGAGATGTTGGGTTGGCCATTATTATTTAGTGCTCAAGGAACTCGTAACCTATGATCGAGTCCAAATACATCATTTGGGTCTCATATTGGTCACTTCTCATCTCACCGACTTTGTTCTTAGTTGGGAACTTTACCACCTGGGAGTATATAGGTGAGACTGCCTTGAGTTCCTGCAAAGTTAGTCTCTCGATCAAAGAATTATATTGGGTCTGGCTATCAAGTTTGAAATCATGGTCATAGTGTTTGGTCAGGTATTGACAATAATAAGAAGGGTGACCATTCCTTCTGGCACAATACTATCTCTAGTAAAACCATACAGTGGCTAAGAATAAGGTTTAAGCTAAGTTTAGGGGATGTGTATTTGGTCTAGTGCACTTGCGTATAGGATGTCGGCTGAGCTCACATTGTCAATAAAGACTCTATACACCTCATGGTTATCTACCATGGCTGACACCACCAAAGCATCATTGTATGGAAAATGGATGTCTCAAGCGTCATCATCAATAAATGTGATTTCCATGTCGGTTCTTCTTGGGACCTTACATAGTCTTTTGTCAATCTTTATCAGATTGTGGAAAGGTCAGGCCTTAACTTCTCAGGCATAATTTTTTTGTGCCCATCTTGAGTTTCTTTCTAGGTATGGTCCACCATGGATAGTCCGGATAACCCTACTGGCTACTGATTATTTCCCCCAAAGGAGCCTAATTATTTTGATTAGCATGGACTCCGCCTAGACGCTTCTACCAAATGTACTCTTGTAAATATCTTATTATGATGAAGTCTTCTCTCTTATCCTTCAGGTCGGTACATTCAGAGGTATTATTACCGACTTCCCCATGAAACCTACAATGCTTATTATGGTTCCTCTTCATGGGGTCTTTCCTCATAGGAACGGGTCTCCTCAATAGATTGTGACGTTCAACCTAATTATATATTTCTTTAATATTGGTGTTTAGCTCAATGTATGTTATGTACTTTTGAAATGGATGCCTCTGTCTCTTATTCCTGTGAGCCAAGGCCTGTGTAGGTTATGCAGCAAGTGGAGCTAGTGGTAAGACCAGTGCAAGAGCTAGTGGTGGATTGAAATTGTGGGCATTCTACCAATTGTTACTGTAACAACCACCATCTGGTCTTCCTCTTCCCATTGTTTTTTCCATTGTTCTGGTTCTACGTTGGCTAGGCTAGTTGCTATGCAATCAATGTTGCTGATGTAATGGGATCTTATGGAGTGCCTATAGCTATTGATAATAGAATAGCCTCCTTAGTGGTTATGTACTTTTGGGCATGGGCTAAGAACTCAGGCCACGAGACTGGACACTTCTTATCTAGAAAAAATTTTAAAGGCCCCTACTACAGTTTTCCCAAGACATATATGTGAGACCAACATCTTCTGAGTAATATTTGATGGCAACCATCTCGCTTGTTTAATCATCAATGAAAGAATTTAAGGACTTAATAAGCCTTTACTTAATGGCCTAAAGTTTTTCTCAAGATGTTTGTCGTAACTATCTTCCCCATGAATTGTGTAATGAAGGCCTCGTATAGCTCTTGCGAAAATGTGATAGTTCTTAGCCTTAGATTCCTAAACTAACACCTGGCTGGTCCACTTAGAGTTGCATCAAAGGCAAAGGCATGACAATTAATGGCATCTAGGGCCCCGTACAAGCTCACATAGGAATCGTAAAACTATGCATGGTTATCGGGGTCTCCCTTGCCATCAAAAAGAAGGATGCTCGGCAACTTAAGTTTAGGAGGAAAAGGTTCGGCCGTTACTTTGTTAATGATGTCCGTTAGGGTTGTCAAAACTAAGAGTTGGATAACCTTGCCTAGCTTCCCATCTACTTAATCGTTCTACTAATCTGAGATGCACTTGGAGGCTGACTACAAATCTCTTGGTATCTCAACTTCCATCCTGACGTGCATGGATACGATTCTTGAGGTCGCCATCTCTTTAGTCCCTACCTTGTCTATTGTTTACCAAGCCAAATGGAGCGTTTTTTCTTAGTGCCAATAGGGGTAATCCTTCTCAGCCTTGATAATTCTAGGCTGCTTCTCCATCTCGTGCTGCTTGCCCCCCCCAGGCTCTTCTCTATCAGCTTGCTTGCGATCCTGATGCTGGAACTCATTGTCGCTATAGGTCTTTAGAATCTTTAGTCCTTTCCTAAAGGTTTTCGTCATTTCTTTATGCCAACGAGGGGTTGTTAGGTTAAGCATGGTTATTCAGAGTGTTTTCAAAGCATTCGAATACCTGCATCAAATTTTCATAATTCTAAGCCAGGGTGCTTATTTGGGCTTGCATACCCGTGTTCAGGCTCTCTAGGTTGTCCTCCAATGGTGGTATAGGACCTCTTTAAGGAGCAGGAGGAGGTGGAGGTAGGGGATCCTGCCTTAGGTCCTACAAAGCATTGTTGTTGTCTTCAGTTTGGTCTCGATGATTACCGTGTTGGTTTTGGTTGGTAGCTTTGTTATGTGTCTCGCTATTGAAGCGATTGAGAGATTTCTTTTCCAGAAAAGGTTGGAGAATACTTCTAGGCCCTCCTTCTAGCGCCAATTGTTGACTGGTGAAACTCATCTAACAAGAATCTCTCAATTCCTTATTAAGACAATCGCTCACTAACAGAACAAATAAAACAACAAAGAAAAAAAAAAAGCAAGAACATTTATTGTAGTTTACCTCAATTAAAAGCTACGTTTACTATAGATTTTCTCAAGTATGGGGTATCACTATGAGAAAATTGATTATAGAGGGTTTGTGCCAGAATTGGACTTTGGTTGCTCCTTAAAGCTAGCTCTTACTTATAGTTCCTCAAAGTCGGCCATAGCCTGATCTCTCAAGTACAATTTCAAATTAAATACATCATAATCTCTCTTCTTATTGGCTAAATGACACTGTGATCTCTTATAGGACTTATTCCATCTGATTATCTTAGATTCAGTTGGTTATAATAAGATTAACTACTTATTGCCATCTTGAAGATCTTCTATTTTAAATGCAAATATTATTTGTCCCTTTTACCCTTCTTGGGTGTCATGTATTAAACAGGCTTCTGGAATACATCAACGCTATATGGGCCAACATCTATCTCAGGCCTTTCTAGGCCAAATAACTGACTGGGGCCTTTTCTCAATGACCCGACAACAAAAAACATATGCTTGAAAACTATACTTTCTATTCCAAGTAGTAGAACAACTTAAATGGCAGCGAAAAAAGATGAGCAAACCAAAAACTTACTTTTTAAAAAGATATATAATGACATGGTTTATTAAAAAAAGAAATTATTAGCACCCCTTAAATATAGTGAAAAAAAAAAAAAGCAGCATAGTGTTCGTGCTTCTTGATGTTGCGTTGTTTCAACTGCCAACAAAGCATAGCTTCACAACGCGTATGATGTTAAACTGCCCGTAGTGAAAGTAAAAAATAATACTAAAATAAAAAAAGAACTAATTAGTTTTTTTCCTTTATCCAACAATAACAATAAAATCTCGTGGGTAAATGGGTAGTCGTAGGCATATTCCCCAAATTATTTGTGGGTTATTTAATCCGCATTTCTCAGTACATTTCATATCATCTCGACATTGTTTCATGTGATTCAAAGGAAATAGTTTTAACTTCGATTCTGCTATTAATCAAAGGAAACACAAAATTACAGGACATAAAGTTCACCACAGCTTATAACTACGTACATATCATATGTGCGTTGGAAAAATCAAGATTTATAGGCTTAAATTCACAATTTTTAGTAATCCATGGTATTCTCAGATTTTCCATTCAATAATTAAGCGCTAAAAAATTCTTACTCATAAAAGTAGATGAACATCGCATTATTTCATAAAAGTGTGCATAATTTTGTGATGCATTACAAATATATACTTAAAAAAATCTGTAAACTATTTAAAATATTAGTTTGAACTATAAATTGTGGTTCAAACAACTTTTTACTACAGTGTTTTGTCAAAATAAGTTGCAACACAATTTGTGATTTTAACCACAGTCTGCCAAACATGTCTGTAAGAAACGCCTAAACCATCGGTCATATATATTCTTCAAAACAATGTGCTTTCTCTCCAATTGGGCAAACAGTTCTTGTGTGCAGATAGTGTTAGAATAAAACTGTGATGAAAACCATCATCACCGAGGATCGTTCATGTCAAATCATCAAGAATATTAATAAGATGCGGAAGCTAACCTGAATCTATGGATTGAATGTGATTTATGAGTCTTTTGGTTGAGGATCTTCCAAGTCTGGTACGTAAATCCTCCTATTAGAATGCTCTGTAATCTCTCTGTAGATGGGTAACAGAAAAATAATGTAAGTACTGACTTGGGGACCACAACCCCTTTATATAATTGCTAAACCCTAGCAATTATCCTTAATTACCAATTTAGCCCATCATAAAATTAGTAATTTCCTGTTTGGTCTCTACACATAGGAAGTCCACACTTAATGATGCATTAAAAGACCAAAACCTAAATTGATCACTTTTAATTGGGCAACCTTATTGATAGCCTTTAATTCACATTTATTTAATATATTGGCCCATAATTGGATTTTGATCCAACAATCTCCCACTTGGGCTATATATGAAACTTTATAAATGTGAATTATACCTTATGAGCTCATGAATTTTGCTATCAAAACCTTATGCACCTCAACAATCTTGTCCATTAACCATATCAATATAGGACCAAAGCGACCTTCGTTACATATGTCGTAACTAGACCCATCAATGATCACATATACCAATGCAACTAATAACAAGACAAGCATGGATGTGTAGCATGGAAATTTCATGCAATGTGATCTTAACATGCCTATTTCCAACTGGTCCACCTGAAAACTTTAGTGAGATCAAACCATACCAAAATCAGAGTGTGAATAAACTGAAAACTTTATTTCAGCAGAAAATAACCTCAAATATCCATAAACTGAAATAACTGAAAAATGTCTATATCATAAGAGCATTTAAAATTACAAACTCCCACTAAAACTAAATATCCTGAAATGATATGACACCCATACGAGCAGTGTGCTCATGAAACATTTTGGGTGGCAATCCTTTAGTAAGCGGATCCGCAATCATGGAGATTGTGCCGATGTGCTCTATAGACAACTGTCCACTCTGAACTCTTTCTTTCACAACTAGGAACTTGATCTCTATATGCTTTGACTTCGTCGAGCTCCTGTTGTTGTTGGAATACAAAACTGCCGACTTATTGTCACAAAATATCTTGAGTGGTCTTTGAATACTGTCCACTATACGCAGCCCCGTGACAAAATTCCGCAGCCATATTCCATGATTGGACGCCTCATAACATGCTATGAACTCTGCCACCATTGTAGAAGATGCTATAAGAGACTGTTTAGCACTCTTCCAAGAGACAGCACCTTCAGCCAGAAGGTAGACATAGCCCGATGTAGATTTCATACTATCTTGGCATCCAGCAAAATCGGAGTCAGTATACCCAATGATCTAAAGCTGTTCTGACCTCCAATACGTGAGCATGTAATCCTTTGTTCTCTGAAAATACCTCAAGACTCGTTTGGCTGCTACCCAATGATCCTTTCCAGGATTGCTTAAATACCTGCCCAACATCCCTGTAACGTACGCAATATCCAAACGTGTACAAACCTGAGCATACATTAGACTCCCTACTACTGACGCATAAGGAATCTTCTGCATTTCCTTAACCTCAAAATCATTCTTAGGGCACTGACTGAGACTAAACTTGTCTCCCTTAGCCACAGGGGTATCACCTGGTTTACAATCCTGCATGCCATATCTCTTAAGAATCTTTTCGATATAGCCCTTTTGTGATAATCCTAAAGTACCCCGAGAGCGATCCCGGTGTATCTGTATACCCAACACAAAAGAGGCGTCACCAAGATCCTTCATCTCAAATTTCTTTGATAGAAATCTCTTGGTTTCGTGCAACAAGCCTATATCGTTGCTGGCAAGCAAAATGTCATCGACATATAAAACTAGGAAAATATACTTACTCCCACTGAACTTATGGTATATACAATCATCGACCAAATTCATCTCAAAACCGAACGAGATGATAACCTGATGAAATTTGTAATACCATTGACGAGAAGCTTGCTTGAGCCCATAGATAGATTTCTTTAATTTGCAAACCATCTTCTTTGCATCTCCTGACACAAAGTTTTCCAGTTGCACCATATAGATTGTTTCACCAATGTCACCATTGAGAAACGCAGTCTTAACATCCATCTGATAAAGCTCAAGATCAAAATGTGCCACTAATGCCATTATAATCCTAAAAGAGTCTTTCGAAGAAACCGAAGAGAAAGTCTCTTTATAATCAATGCCTTCTTTCTGTGTAAAGCCTTTAGCAACAAGACGAGCCTTATACCTCTCCACATTGCCTTTCGAATCCCTTTTGGTCTTAAATATCCATTTGCAACCAACGGGTTTTGCACCTTCAGGCAATGGGACAAGATCCCAAACGTCATTGTCTTTCATAGACTTTATCTCTTCATTCATGGCATCAATCTACTCTTGAGATCTAGAACTTTCCATGGCTTGACGGAAGTTGATTGGATCATCTTCCACCATACCAATGTCATACTCATGTTCTTGGAGAAATACAATGTAATCATCTGGCACCGCACTTCTCCTTTCTCTAGTGGATCTCCTTAATGGCATAGGTTCTTGAGGTGGTTGAGTTTGTTCTTCTGGAACAATTTCTGGAATGGGAGGTTCTCCGACATTGTCTTGATTTGGGTCTGCTTCTTGAACAATGTCAGGAGTAGAAACCTGATCAATGTCAATAACAGCTGTGGGAATATCAATATATTTCTCTTCAAAGACAAAGTCCCTAACCATATCTCCCCCCGCAAACTCAACATCCTCAAAGAACCTGGCATTCCCTGTCTCAAATATCGATTTGGTTGTGGGATCATAAAACTTGTACCCCCTGGATCTTTTAGAGTATCCAATAAAATAACAACTAACCGTCCTTGAGTCCAGTTTCTTTTCATTAGGCCTATAAGGCCTTGCCTCAGCTGGACATCCCCAAACATGCAAATGCTTTAGACTAGGCTTCTTGCCCGTCCAAAGTTCGTAAGGGGTTTTGGTAGTTGCTTTAGTTGGAACCCTGTTAAGGATATACGCTGCAGTCTTAAGTGCTTCTCCCCAGAGTGATTCTGGTAAGGTAGAATGAGAAATCATACTCCTCACCATGTCCTTAAGTGTTCTGTTTCGTCTTTCAGCAACACCATTCATAGTGGGCGAACCCGGCATAGTGTACTGTGGGACGATACCGCTTTCCTCTAGAAACTTAGCAAACGGTCCCGGACGTTGTTCACCTGAACCGTCATATCTACCATAGTATTCACCACCACGGTCAGATCTGACGCTTTTAATCCTTTTGCTGAGTTGATTTTCAACTTCAGCCTTATAATTTTTGAACACATCCAGCGACTGTGACTTTTCATGAATGAGATATATGTAGCCATATCTGGAAAAATCGTCTATGAACGTTATAAAATATTGTTGACCATTCCAAGAAGCCGTAGGGAATGGCCCACAAATGTCTGTATGTATAAGTTCTAAGACGTCCAAAGTCCTGTTGGCCTCAAATCTCCTTTTATTGGTTTGTTTCCCCTTAATACAGTTAACACAAATATCAAAATTTGTAAAGTCTAAGGGGTCGAGAATTTCGTCTGACATAAGTCTCTCTATTCTCCTTCTGGAGATATGACCCAATCTCTTGTGCCATAACGCAGCTGAATTCTCATTGGTTAATTTTCTCTTTATACCTCGTGTACTTAATTGCAAGGATTCATTAAATGAAGCAATTGTATCAAGCAAATAAAGATTATCGTAACCTGATAAAGAACCGGAACCAACTAATTTTGAATCATGAAACAAACTAAATTTTCCATTTCCAAATGAACAAGAATAACCAGATTTGTCCAAAGCTGAAATAGAAATCAAATTCCGTCTAAAAGACGGTACAATAAATGTTTCATCAAGATCCAAATAAAATCCAGTCTTTAACAATAATCTAAATTTTCCTATTGCTTCAACTTCAACTTTCTTGCCATCGCCCACGTAGATGTATCTTTCACCATCAGTTGGCTTTCGGCATCTCAGGCATCCTTGCATAGACACACTAATGTGAGTGGTTGCACCAGAATCCATCCACCAAGTGTGTTCAGGTACCGAAGTTAAATTAACCTCAGAACAAACCAAATTAAGAAGCATACCTTTTCTAGCACGCCAAGCGTGATAATTGGTGCAATGCTTCTTCTTATGTCCTGCAGCTCCACAGAAGAAGCAACCCGTACCTTCCGGATCAACCGGTCTCTTTTGTTGCTTCTTTTGAGGTGCTGTAACTGCAGCGTCCTTATCCTTCTTCCTTTTCTTCCCTTTGTCCTTGGAAGTATTAGCCAAGTGAGCACTTTCTGTCTTTTCTTGCTTCAACCTTTCCTCTTCTTGCACACAATGTGAGATGAGCTCATTAAGAGACCAAGTCTCCTTTTGGCAGTTGTAGCTCACCTTAAACTGACTGAAGTGTGCAGGAAGAGATATAAGAACTAAATGCACTAGCAAGTCCTCAGAAATATCAAGCTTAAGTGCTCTCAATTTTGAAGCTAGATGAGACATCTCCATGATGTACTCCCTGATGTTCCCTTTACTTTTGTATCTCATTGAGATGAGGTTTGTCAAAAGTGTACTTGTTTCAGCCTTTTCATTTTTGGCAAATCTCTTCTCAATGTCCTCAAGGAACTCTTTGGCTGTCTTTATCGTTTCCGATATAGTGCCCCTGAATGCTTCTGGAATGGCCTTCTTCATGATCATCATACACATGCGATTTGACTTCTCCAACCTTTCCATGTCCTTATTTTGATTAGAGGAACTTTTATCTGTAATAGGTGCAGGAGAAGGAACCCTTAACGCAAGGTCGAGATCCATGACTCCGAGAACTATTAGGAGGTTCTCTTGCCATGATTTGAAGTTGCTACCATTCAGCATATGAATTGAATTGATGTTGGCAGTAATATTAGAGGCAGAACTAGTAGCTGAAACAGAGAACAAAATAAACAAAACCAAAACAAGCTCACATAAGAATCCATAACAACAATAATAAATCCAAATAAAGGTAAACCCATCTCAAGATATCGTGCACTCCATTAATATTTAGTCTTTGGACAGAAATATTAACTTGTAAGTGATATCTTGGTGTAGTAATCAAACACTGACAATAAGAACATGTCAAACAATAAATCTTCCTTTGGGCCGATTTATTGTTTACATGTAAAACCAAATAATCATCACGTGTTTATCACCACAGGTGTACATGCAATTCTGTCAAATATTGCCTTCCTTTGGGCTGGTCAATATTCACATAAGTTACATAAACACAACCTTTTATATTTCAAAACAAATTAATTTCCACAAGAGAGGCCACTTTGGTGACATGTTGCTTCAATTAATTCATCTCAAAATATATATAAAATACCAACATTTGAATTTAAAATTGTACCAAAATTGACCAAAATTAAAAAATAAAAAAGCTAAAAATAAAAAAAAAATTTGGTAAGGGTCAACTTTGACTGGGTCGGGGCTGGACCAGGTCGGGAGAACCCTACCCGGATCCTAAACCAACCCCCTTTATTTCCCTTTTTTTTTTTTTTTTTTTAAAAAAAATTCGGGTCACCCAGGGGTTGAACCCCTGGTGACCATCCGGTCACGGGCTAAGCCCGTGTAAGAGGCCTTATCCAGCTGGGCCCGTGTATTTATTTATTTATTTTTAAATAACTGGTAACCCAGGGGTTGAGCCCCTGGGTTTGAACTGATCACGGGCCCAATCGGGCCCGTGTAAAACGCCTCAGGTCTGGGCTTTGGCCCAGACCTTTCCTCAAACAACCCTAGGGGTCTTCGACCCCTGGGTGAAGACGACGGGCGGCCTCACGGCCGCCGGCCCCGTGCTGCGGCCCAGACGGCCGCAGCTCAACTTCTTCGGCCGCGCCCAGACACGGCCGACGCCGGCGAAATCCCTTCTCTCTTTTTTTTTTTTTTTTGTTTCCTCACGCGGCGGCCACAGAGACCGCCGCTTTCTTGCTCTGGCCGCGGCGCTGTCTTCCCGGCGCGGCCACATGGTCGTCGCCGGAGTCCCTTCGTCGGCGGCAGTAATGACGCCACCGGCTTTCCTTTTGCCGAAACAGAAACCCAACCAACAAAAAAACATATATATATATATATATGCATATATACAAAACAACCGAATATATATATATATATAACATATTATAACCCAAAATATGGCTGGTTTTCGAATGAAAACGGGGAAAGCATCGGGCATATAATTTATGTTTTTGTTCTTTTCAGGCACAGGACCAAATCCATTGATTGATAAACGAAAAATTTTGGAACAACTGTTCTCAAATTTAACAATTTTTGTAAAACCATAGATTGTTAAATTTGAGAATTTTTAATGAGAATCACATATAGAAAATTATTGATTCTCAATAATTCAACATGAAGAGGCTCTGATACCACTTTGTTAGAATAAAACTGTGATGAAAACCATCATCACCGAGGATCGTTTATGTCAAATCATCAAGAATATTAATAAGATGCGGAAGCTAACCTGAATCCATGGATTGAATGTGATTCATGAGTCTTTTGGTTGAGGATCTTCCAAGTCTGGTACGTAAATCCTCCTATCAGAATGCTCTGTAATCTCTCTGTAGATGGGTAACAGAAAAATAATGTACGCACTGACTTGGGGACCACAACCCCTTTATATAATTGCTAAACCCTAGCAATTATCCTTAATTACCAATTTAGCCCATCATAAAATTAGTAATTTCCCTTTTGGTCTCTACACATAGGAGGGCCACACTTAATGATGCATTAAAACCCCAAAACTTAAATTGATCACTTTTAATTGGGCAACCTTATTGATAGCCTTTAATTCACATTTATTTAATATATTGGCCCATAATTGGATTTTGATCCAACAAATAGTACATATCTAGCATACGAAGGTTTGAGGAAAATGAACCAAATCAAGGTGAATATGATGAAGAAAGGAAAAGGCTTATAATCAAAGGCCGTTTGTTATCAGCTTGTACACAAACTAAACATGGGCGGGCTCATAAGCATTTCGGGTATAAATAAGATTTTCAAGGTTGCTATACTATATTTAATATCGCCAAGAGTAGCTAACCATATTATCAATAACATATGAAGGCTAGTGATGGAAAATCATATAATACTAAAAATATCGATTGTATATTTATTTGTCACTTTATAGTTCATGGTGGTATGCATTTAATTTGGAATTTCAGTTCAATGAAAGCATAATGATGCATAGATTTAATTAGACTAATTGTCCCAAAACTTTTACTATGGCTATATGTCTCTTGTTTTATATTACAAACCATTAATAAAAAAAACATGTGTTTATTATATACATGATACGAATGTATAAGTGCGGTAACGTCTTTACTTTGGAGCAAAAAAAAAAAAAAAAAGTGTATCATATTAGAAAAGAGTTCACGAAAGCTCACGAGAATACGTTTTATAGACTTACATATATAGATACACACACATATATATATATGACATAAATCTTTTTGGGTTGTTATAATTATAGAAATTATAAGCCAATAAAATATCAAACACATATACATAATAGAGCATATGAAATGATAATTTAATCGTTCCTGCCTTCCATCCAACATAGAACCTCAGCCTCATTCTTGGACCTTTTAACAGACAAAGCCCCCGTAAAAGGATTGACAAAATTACCTCCGACGTGATTTTGCATATAATCATATCACCCCTTTGCATAATTTTCCTAACCAAATGATACTTTCTTTACATGTTTTCCCTCATATTACTTCTTGGTTATTTGTGTTGGAAAAGATAATCAGTTTTACATGGCGCAATTTTAACATTTTTATTAGTCAAGATTCTATGATGTTATGAACTTTAAATTAATACATAGTTATTTTGTACCTCTCGTGCACAAAAAACCTCATGTTTGGCTGAACCATTGAGTCGCCATCAAGCATCTTCAACTTTATTCTCCTTCAGGACAATGTTATATGTGTGGACATAACTTAGCAAAATGTCTACTCCAGATTTTATAATGTCTTCTTATGAGCGTCATAGGGAATATTATTTTTACCATTAAATTTAATAATTACTAATAAGAAGTCCAGAACAATCAATAAGACTTAGACATATATCCCAAGAAAAACATTCTTTTTTTTGTTGAAAACTACTTACCAGATTTCCTTCTCCCTCCTTGGCTAGCCCGATGAAACACCAAAGGAGTATGGCTAACCGACCATCAGCAAAAATACTTAGTTTACTAAAATGAAACAAAAGATCCAATTAAGGCCAGTTACGTTAAAATAATTAGCATAGTATAAATTGTACAAAATCAAGTTAAGAAACCAAAAATCTTGAAATACAAATATGTATTTAATAATATCCACAAGACCAAAAGAAAAAAATTAGAAATAGAGTTGTGTATCAATCAAACAAAAGTGTGGAAAATAATAAATTAAATATTGTTTGAGTTTTAAATTTCTTACATGAAATGATTCTATTTCCAATCCAACACTCCTTGCCCACCCGCTCATTGTCATCCTCCTTCCTATTCAACTTGTTTCTTATTATGTCTACAACATGATATAAAACTATGTAAGCATAAGCTTAGTAAGTACACTTTTCTATTTCACAACATAAAACATGACTTTCAAAAATCATAATATAACATCATAATTATAATCATAATAATGCACTCAAGGCACGCATTTATATGGAACATATCTTTTCATTAAATCTTCCATGGTAAAACATTATTCATTTTATCTTTAAAGGCTATAAGTATTGTAACATAACCATAAATATAGTTGTACTAAAGGAGTGAGGTCACTAATCTCAAACCAAACACAACAAGTTCACCTTTGGGATATCATAACATAAACATATCGTGTGCAATGTTGAATTAAGCGATATATATACATAGATATACTTTTAATATACCTTGCCATTGAAACATCTGTTAAACCTTCCTGTTGCAACAAGAGTTTTCATGAGAAGATAATATATAAAAACAAAGTTAAAAATCATTATAAAACATATTCTCAAAAATTTTTCATAAACTTTTATCATATTGCAAGTAAAAATGTACTTACTTGACTCGCTAGCTTACTAAACCATAAGTTGGAAGATGCAGCTATTGCTCTTAGTGTGCTCATCTTTCAGAGTGTTCATATCAAATTATTCACATAATATATAAAATTAATATTCACATTCATAATATTATTTAATACCATATTACATCATCCAATATCACTATCCAGTATCATTCTTAGTGAAACAAAGCATTTTTAAGTCATAAGCGTGTACTTGGAATCAAGAAAAATAAAAGCAAAAACCTTGACATTTAAACACAAAGAATTTAATCTCAACTTATATGCGTGATAAAATTATTAAACTTCTCCTATAACATAGCTAACATATAAAAAGAATTACTCAAATTTTCTTCTCATAAAAAAATTAATCTAAAATACACTTTTAAATTTTCTAAATTAACCAAACAAATTTGCCAGCCACAAAAACTGATTAACTTTTTAAGGATTCTCCTTTTTATATCTTGCAATTTACATATAACTAAAAAGATAAAAATTTCCTCGTATTGCTTTCATTATAACATTCAAGCATTTAAGCAAACATATGATCCGTGACTATCGTAACCAAATATTGTGATTGGTCAAATATAGAGTTTATATGCGATATAGATAGGATGTCAAGATTAATAATCTAAATTATATAGTCAACAGTCTATGTATTTAGCTGGACACTTTATATACGACTGGACTGTAATGGGGATCTACGTAGGCGGTTTATCTAGGCTGTTAGAATGATTTGACTCCATATTAGACATATTATTGTGGTATACCTAATAGTGGTTGTACATTAAACTAGACCTTAATTGATTTAATATTAATTCTGTTTGACTTAAATCAATTCACTTTAATAATCATCTATGTATAATCTTAATCTTAAAGTGGGTTAATAACTCCATCTTTGTAGCTTGTATCTTTTGCTAAGTCAAAAGCAAGAGTTTCAATGATTGAAGGCTCCATCATCGGTATATTAGAGATGCAACCTATATTCAATGAGAGTACAATCTACAAACACGAAATCTATAGCTGTCTAACAAAGAGTTAATGATATTCTCCTAAAGGCAGTATTTGGGGATTTAGCAAAGAGCAAGGCCTTAGTCATTTGGATACATGTGGTAACCAGATGGCTTTTTAATTGTAGTTGTTATAAGTGGAATTTTCTAAATAAATGAAATAATAGAAATTTAAGATGAAATAATTAAACATAAAAATGAAATTAAGTCTTTCATATGATTATAGATAACTTATGGAAATATATATATGCATGAGTGGTCATGGACAAGACTCATCATTTTATAGTCTCATAACACGGAATATTATTAAGAGTGCAGCTTTAGGTCTTTAGTGGAATAACACTAATATTAATAAATAAACAAATAATTAATGGAGGATTAATTTATCTGTTATTATTGGAGCTTGATAAATATATGGCCACGGGTCCGATTGCTAGTTCACTAATTCTTTGATGAGCTTTGTAGAGGCGGTTTAACACAAGTAATATAGAATTTCACATTGAAGAGGTTAGTGGACCTATTACTATGTATGCCCATAGTCTAGTTGAACTGTGTGGCACCAAGTGTAGTCCAGCTAGGCTATTGGCGCCATTACATGGGGTTCTTTGGGTAATTAATTGTTTAATTAATTTTTAAAAATACTTATTTAAATGTGATTATTGGGATTTGGCATAAATTAATTATTTATTTTTAAATAATTAATCTAAATCCTAATCGTATTTGAATTTAAATAAAGGATTATTATTTATAATTAAAAATTATTGTGAATAAATAGAATTCTAATTTAAACGGAATTATAGGGAGAAGAGAGAAAATTCTCCTCTTATCCTAATAAACTTTAGAATCTTCTAACCATTTCTATAAATAGAGACCTTGGGTCCTCATTTATTAATAGATTGCCATAGTACAAATTTCAGATAGGAATTTTGTTCGCTCTCTTTTAATGTTCTTAATTCATCGAGCACTATAGTGATTGGAAGGAGAAAAGCTATGGTTAAGGTCTCCTAAGTTGTGCCCATATACACAACAGCTTGAAGGAAGAGTCAGAGTATTGATGATTTGAAGGTTGAGACTTTCCTTAATTAGTCAAGCATACTACTTCTAGTCTTCAACACGTGCATTTGATTAGGATTCTATTTATTTGTTTATAACAACCTAATTAAATTCTGAGTGATTATATAAAACTTTTAAAATTCTGTTGCATCACCGAATCGCTTTTTTCCAACATCAAATAGACTATGTTGACACAAATATTGAAAACACAGTTTGAACTTGAATTATTTAAAGTTTTGAGGTCAGATTACGACGCTTTGTTAGACATTGATAAGTTTGATATGGCCTAGAGGGCTACAAGAAAAGTTAAATGTTATAAAGCGTATTTAGGAAATTAGTTGGAACTTAAAAATTATAGAATGTGAGAGCTTTACACTATAGCAAATATTTGCTTTTTACTATAGCCTGTGAGAACTTCATGCTATAGCAAACTAAACTTTGCTTTTTAACATGCCTCCCAAACAAAGCTATAAATAGACAAGTTTGATAGGTTTAAGGTATCAATTGAGAAGTTGGTGTTTATAAATTAATTAAACTTTTTATTTAATTTTTTGATAAAAATTGAGCAAATAAATACACAATTTTTATTATTATAATGTAAAATATTTTTATGCGTTCGAAAAAGGCACAAAATCACTAAACTTTGGTTGAGAATCACTAAATCCCTTAATTCCTAAGACTAAGTCTTCTATTATATGAGAATATATTACAAGAGTATATTATCCAACGACTTTAGAATGGAAAAGGGACTTTTGAAATTAATTATCTTAATTGAAATGCAAATGATGACTATTTATGTGCAAAAGTTAATAAAATTAAATCTTTTGATGCTTAATAAAGACAAAAATATCATTTTTCAACTCTACATAGAGTTGTAAGCCTTTTTTAGCGTAACAAGGGGAATTTTGAATATTTTAAAAGATGTTAACTGTCAAACTTAACTTTTTCTCATGTTCAACTAACAAAATTAGTCTCTATGTTTTTCTTTTTGAAAGTTAGGGGTACTAATGTAATTTAATTCAATTGATGGTGTGTTTTTGGTATTTCAGCAAAACTTAGTGGGTATCACAGATAGTTTTGGACATTTAATGGGATAGGTTTTTGTATTGTTCCCCCAGAACTTATTATACATTTGCAATTTGTTTTCTGAACTTTTAAATTTGGCAAGTTGCTCCTTTAGCTTATAAATTTGAAGCAAATCACCTATTAAGAGCGATATTATTTTTTTCATTGAAATTACTTGTACATGAATAGTCTTTTCCATGTAGTTTAACCAATATTTATTATGGTTAATATTTTTAATTAAGTTTGTGTTAATTACATAACTACACCATGTAGTTTTCATTATTTCACAATTTGTCTCTCTGTTTTTAAAAAATACAAAAGTATCCTTTGAATTTGAAGAACTTATTTCAATTTTATCCCTTGTGGACATTTTCAACTAAAGAAATGGGAATAAGACAAAAATATCCTTAAGTCTTATTTGTTTATATAATATATGTTTTTTCTTGAGAATTTTTTTTTTAAAAAAGGTATTTTAAAATTTAAAAAGTGATAATACTTAAGATCTTTTTTGAAATTTAATGTTTTGTTTTAAGATTTTTTATGTTTTTAATATATATAATATTTTTTTATAACGATTTAAGGGTCGTTATGTTGTTTTCTCAATTTTCTCTATTAATAGAAATGAAATTGAAATAAGTTTTTAAAATTCAAAGAATACCTTTATAGCTTGTAAAAACAAAAGAACAAATTGAAAAATACTCAAAAGTAGGAGATACAATTATGTATTAACCTATTAAGTTTTTATCAAAATAAAATTTTTGAATTAACTTAGCGAAAAATATAAATTTAGACAAACATTCATAGCAAAAGATCTTTCACATGCTTATTTAATGATTTACTTGAAAATCATGTGTTAAGTTTAGCCAAAAAAATGTCTTTATCAATAGAGGTGATTTGTCATAAATTCAATTTTCCTAAAATAAAAGTTTAAGGTGTAAATTACTAATATATACATTATAAGTTCAAGGGATTTTAGTTCTAAAATACTTTGGCAATACTAGTAGAATCCTACGTTCTATACATAGTAATTTTGTGGGTTCTAGTTGAGCATAAAATATTGATTACTATGATGTTACATTTTAATTTATTAGTTAATAAAGGTCTAAGTTCAATTAGTACGCAACTAATAAAAATACCTTTATTAGTATTGCTTTTAAAATAATAATAATGAGACATAAACAACAAAATATTATCACATATAACAAATATATATCAATATTAACATGCGGAGAAAAAATAAAAAGGGTTACATTAAGAAAAGATCACATTGTTAGGGATCCCTTGACAAAATGAAAATAAAAGAACTAACAAATTAAGCATATGCATGTTTGTGGCAGTGGGTCAATTAGAAAAAACCAAAAACATATTTCAATATATAGGACCAAAGGAGAGGAAAAAATATTTTAATGAAGCATATAAGAAATAAAATTATAAATAAATATGGACACATTTAAGAGACATTATTTTAATAGGGCAAAATAAGATAAAAATAAGAAGGTAAATGAGAAGAAGAAAAAGAAAATAATCTTTACTATCACACTATAATGTGGAGGGCTATATACTTTTTTAGTTGATGTGATTTTGACAAGATATTTATGTTTAATGCAAAGAGTGGTTATTGCTCACTTTTACTAAATTAAATAATAATAATAATAATAATAATAATAATAATAATATGGAAGGTGTAAGGGTAATTTTTGTAGCCTGTTTGGTAAGTCAGTCTAGACCACGGTTTGGACCACTTTATCGGTTATAACAGTGTAAAGCTCTCATATGATATAGTAACAATAAAAAAAAATCACTACAGTGTAAAACTCTCACATGCTACAGTAAAAACAGTTTTAACCAACGGTTCTAACCACTTTGCCAAACACCCTATTAGTATGTTTAGCAAGCCGGTTTGAATTGAAAAAATAAGTTAAAATGCTGTAGAATGTGATAAGTCTTAGAGCCTTTTAAATAAGTAATAGATAAGGCTTGTCCCTTAAGTAAGGGAGTAGTTAAGAGGTTTTTCTTTTTACCACCGACCAAATAAAAATAAATTTTATTTTTGGGCGGTTTGATATTTTTTATAAAGCCAAACCAAACCAAATTATTCATAAGTGGTTTTGAGCAGTTTATGCTTAAAATTAAAAAAATAATGTTTAACAAAAATTATAAAATATCTAAAAGTTTACTATTCAAAGTTTTGTTACAAAACAGAACCAAACTAAGAGTGACAATAACACACATTAAAGTTCACCAACAACCAAACTAAAAAGTAAAAACTACAACTAAAAATGTGTTTAGGAGAGTAGTTTAAACCATTAATTTAGATTTGAGAACTGTAGTATGTGAGAATTTCACACTTTTCATAGTTCAAACTATTGATTTGAGCTATTCTTTCAAACACCCTATAAATAACTTAAGACAACATAATTAAATTTTAAACTTTAATTGAAGCTTTTATTCATGTTGTAGTAAGTTGGGCTAAGGGTGGAGAAAGATGATATGGCTGTGATTGCATGGCGAGTAAGCCAGTAGCAGTACAAAGAGAAGACGTTAGTTGCTAGATAGGAGAAGTTAGGGTTCCATTCTATGAGTTAGTCTTAGTTGTATATGTTGGTTCTTTAATTTGATTTTTTTTTGTACACTAATGATGAGTGATTAGGGTAAAGTATAATTATAAAGTGTACAAAAGTGTATATTATATGTGTAAAATTCTTATATAAAAATATTTAAAAATAAAATTATAGAATATTACAGTTTAGTACATGGTTTGACAGGTTATTTGTAATGCCTGTTATTTTCTTCTATAGATATTTGCATTGATTAAATGTTAGAACATGATATTTTATGAGTTATTATTATTTATGTTAAGCAAATTAACTTTTTATTTAGTAATATCACATGTGATGACCACATAGGATTGATGTGCTCAGAATGTTTATGTCAAAAATGATAATAAGCTTAAAGTATTGTTTTTTTTTAAAGAGTTTCAACTTGTTCTAAATTTATAATCTTTATAATACTCTAGAGTTATATATGCCCTAGACTTATATTCTTGGCAATGACATCAATTTTATTGCATATTTTCTTATTTTTATAACATTTATGATGCCATAATAATTACATGTGTAATATTTTTATGAAACTCAATAATATAAAGTGTCCAAGAGAATGATGTGTAAATTAATATTTTTTGGGGTCATGGGAGTAGATATTATTATTGTGTATAAATAATTATATATTATAATTATATTATATTATATAACCTTTTATACGTTTATATTATTATTTATATTACATTATATTTTATTTTATTATATTATATATTGAGATAAATGTAAATGTAGGAAACAGAAAAAGAAAAAAAAAGAATTTACTGTGTTTAGTGAAAAGAAAAAAAAAAGAAACCTAATCAAACTAGGACTAGGGTTACTTATACCTATAAATATGTGGCTTCAAGCATACATATTATTCCTATCTCTTTTTCTTGCCTCCATGTTTTCTCATACTCCTTCATACTTTTATGCCCTCTTTTCTTCCCTAAACCTCACATACCGTTAGTTTGGAATTTTGTTTTCTTAAAGATTTTCTCTCTCAAAAAATTCAAGAACATAATGTATGAATTTATATATATGTATGATGTTTTAGTTTTGTTAATAAATGTATTTATAGTTATGAGTGTTTAGTATGTTAGCATTTGAAATGTGGAGTATGTTGTTAAATTAGATCATGTGGTTTTAGTTTTAATTGTTGAATTTTTGTGATATGTCATGAACGTGACGATTTTAATTTTTGGGAATGGTTAATTTTATGATGTTCATGTTATAGTTGATTTTTGGGGTTGTATGAGTTTGGAATAAATTTGACATAATTTTTGTTATTGGAATGTGATATGAGAATTTTAGGATTTTTTTCTGGTAAGATTGCTAGTAATGTTTCGAATTCAATCGATTTTGTTTTGCAGTGAATTTTGGACATGATATGTACATGTATGTTACAAATGTCTGGGGTTTTTCTATAAATTTATGCTCAATATATTTTTGAGGTCATGAGCTTTTAATCAAACACTACTTGTTAAATTTTATTTGTTGACAGATTTGTATTTTTGTCTTATAGAGTCCAATTTATAGGCTAAAAAGCATCTTTTGATTTTGTAAAAAATTATAACTTATTGTTGATGCACTAACTAAATGTCTATAAAATTTTTAGCTTCATATCCTTATCATGTTTTAAGATAAAATTTGTTGATTGCCAAGTACTTAGTGGTTATAAATTTCTGCCTAATATGCTCTATTTAATTTATGAGATGATAAATCATACTTTTAAATATGTTTTACATGATTTATTATTTTTCTAACATTTATTTATATGTTAAGCATGGCACATAAAAATTTCAGAAGCATATCATGCATATTTGATTTTATAAAAATATTTGAATGAAATATGTTTGCTCTTTAGTATGTCTAATGTTAGTATTAACTCTAAATTCAAATGCATATTTTGAATTAATTCGATTTTATTTAGAGCTGAATTTTAGATATGTGATTAAAGGTCAAATTTTCTATCTTATGTTTTTTGACTCTAAATGCATGTTTATGACTCAAAGATGCTTTGTTTCATTACGGATAATGTATAATGATGTAATATGGCATTACATGATATCATGAACATGAATATTAATTTCATGTATTATATGAATGATTGACATGAACACTCCAAAAGGCGAGCACACCGAAAACCGCGACAATGTCACCTGATTTAATATTTAGTAAGCAAGTAAGTCAAGTAAGTATATTCTCACTTGCAACATGATAAATATTTATGAAAACTTTAAACAATGCTTTATAAGCATAGGTTTTTTATTTTATAAGACATTCCTTTGGTTAAAGTTTTATGGCAAAATCACCAAGTAGGAGAGGCTACATGGGAACGCGAGGATGATATAAAAGCTAAGTATCCACAGTTGTTTTGAGTTTCGAGAATGAAACTCTTATAAGATGGGAGAGTTGTAATTCTTGCCTTTTTTTTAATGGATATTTGAGTTAATTAAACGTTAGAACATGATATTTTATGAGTTATTATTATTTATGTTAAGCAAATTAATTTTTTATTTAGTAATATCATAGGTGACGTTCACATAGGATTGATGTGCTAAGGATGTTCATGTCAAAAATGATGATAAGCTTAAAGTATTGTTTTTTTTAAAGAGTTTCAACTTGCTCTAAATTTATAATCTTTATAATACTCTAGAGTTATATATGCCCTAGACTTATATTCTGGGTAATGACATAAATTTTATTGCATATTTTCTTATTTTTATAACATTTATGATGCCATAATAATTACATGTGTAACATTATTATTATGGTGTTAAAAAACTTAATAATATAAAGTGTCCAAGAGAATGATGTGTAAATTAATATTTTTTAGGGTAATGGGAGTAAATATTATTGTTGTGTATAAATAATTATGTGTTATAATTATATTATATTACATTATTTATATTATATTATATTATATTATATATAACCTTTTATACATTTATATTATTATTTATATTATATTATATTATATTAAGATAAATGTAAATGTAGGAAACGAAAAAAAGAAGAAGAATTTATTGTGTTTAGGGAAAAAAAACAAAGAAAAAAAGGAAGCTTAATTAAACTAGGACTAGGGCTACTTATGTCTATGAATATGTCGCTTCCAATATACATATTATTTTTATCCTTTTTTTTTCCTACAGCTTTTTTCATACTCCTTTATACTTTTATACTTTTTTTTTTCCCCTAAACCTCATAAGTTTGGAATTTTATTTTTTTCAAGATTTTGTCTCTCAAAGAATTCAAGAACATAAGGTATGCATTCATTTATATGTCAGATGTTTTAGCTTTGTTAATGAATGTATTTATAATTATGAGTGTTTGGTATGATTAGGGTTTTAAGTTTGGGGTATGTTGTTAAATTATAATATGCGTTTTTAGTTTTCAATTATTGAATTTTTTTATATGTCATGAATGTGACAATTTTAATTTTTTGGAATGTTTAATTTTATAATATTCATGTTATCTTTAATCTTTTAGGGTTGTATGAGTTTGGTACAAATTTAAGATAATTTTTGTTAAGGTTTGTGATATGAGAATTTTAGGGTTTTTGGTTTTGGTTAGATTTTCGATAATGTTTCAAATTCAAATGATTTTACCTTACTAAGATTTTTGGATAGGATGTGTATATATATGCTACGAATGTCTTGGATTTTTTATAAATTTTTGTTCAATATATTTTTAAGGTTATGATCTTTCAATCAAACACTGCTCACAAATTTTATTTGCTGATAGATTTATATTTGTGTCTTATAGAGTCCATTTTATAGGACAAAAGTATCTTTTAATTTTGTAAAAAATTACAAATCATTCTTTATATGTTAACTAAATGTCTGTAAATTTTTCGCTTCATATCCTTATTATGTTTTAAGATAAAATTCTTTGATTGCTAGATACTTAATGGTTTTAAATGTCTGGTTAATATGCTTTATGTAATTCATGAGATGATAAATCATATTTTTAAATGTGTTTTACATAATTTATTATTTTTTTAACTTTTGTTATATGTTAAGCATGTCACATAAAAATTTCAAAAGCATATCATGTTGGAAAAATAGTGCGCAGCGGAATTTTAAAATTTTTTCATCAGAGTAATTTCCAAAACACAAGTTTGACATGCTATATGCATAAATTAACCAGATCTTACTAACCTTTGTATGCTGAAGAACCTCCGCAATCTGTGAAGAGAAATAACATTCCAGAAGAGCCTCAACCAACTAGTCTTCTTTGCTATTCTCTATCCACGACCAGAGTGATTGTGGGCTCACACGTACAGCTCTTTTACCGATGACTCTCCTTCCAACCAATCGAGAGAACCCAAAGTAAGTGTTCGTGATTTGTAAACAAATGCTCTCACGAAGTTTTTCATATTCTTACGTAGCAGAGTATTACTCTTAATCTCTCAATTGATCTAAGTAACTTGTGAGAATCACTCCCTATTTATAAAGGTTGGTCCTAGGGTGGGTCCTCATCAAATTAGGTCTCAAAATTTGGATAAGAATCAAATTCGGATCAATATCTAATAAGATCTGTGTGGAAACGCGTGATCTTATCCTTCGCTGATCAGCAGGCTGAACCACTTGATCGGCAGGCTGAACAGGTCCTATCGACAGGCCGAACACGTCCATCAGTAGGCCAAACTGCCGAATAAAAAATCTCGCGAATCTTTTATTTTCCACTCGAGATTCTATAGGATAAAGTCTCAGTTTTAATTCAAATAACCCAATAGAGAAATTATCTTATCAAAACAACTTTATCTAGATAATCTCTAAGAAAATCAATCAATTCCCAATAATTCTACAAGTTTATCTTGATCTAATTTATCCAAAATTAAATCAACCGATAAATAGACAAGAATTATCCGATCCCAATAATTCAACAAGTTTTTCTAATTAATTTATTACAAAATTAATTCAACTGATAAACATACATGAATTATTTGATTCTTTCAAATTTCAATTAATCTAATAAATCTGACATAAGTCACCAATTATTGAAAAAGCATGCCGTGCTTTTTCAATAATTGGTGACTTATGTCGGATTTATCAGATTGGTTTAAAATTTGAAAGAATCAAATAATTTATGTTTGTTTATTGGTTAAATTAATTTTGTAATAAAATTAATTTAAGATAAACTTGTTGAATTATTGGGATCTGATAATTCTTGTCTGTTTATCGATTGATTTAATTGGATAAATTAAATCAAGATAAACTTGTAGAATTATTGTGAATTGATTTATTTTCTAAGAGATTATCTTGATAAAGATTGTTTTGGTCAGATAACTTCTCTATTGGGTTATTTGAATCAAAACTAAGACTTTTTCCCATAGAATCTCGAGTGAAAAATAAAAAATTCGTGGAGATATTTACGCGGCAGTTTGTGTTGGAAACAAAGTGCGCAGCGGAATTTTTAAAATTTTTCATCAGAGTAATTTCCAAAACACAAGTTTGACATGTTATATGTATAAATTAAACAGATCTTACTAACCTCAGTGTGCCGAAGAACCTCCGCGACCTGTGTAGAGAAGTAACGTTCCAGAAGAGCCTCAACCAACTGGTCTTCTTTGCTATTCTCTATCCATAACCGGAGTGAGTGTGGGCTCACACGTACAGCTCTTCCACCGGTGACTCTCCTTCCAACCAATAGAGAGAACCCAAAGCTAGTGTTCGTAATTTGTGAACAAAAGCTCTCAGGGAGTTTTCAGATGCTCACTAGAAGAGTATCACTCTTAATCTCTCAAATTGATCTGAGTAAATCATTAGACTCACTCCCTTTTTATACCTATTGGTCCTTGGGGTCAGTCCATATCAGATTAGGTCTCAAAAATCGAAACAGAATCAAGTTCGGATCAATATCTGATAAGATACGCGTGAAAAACGCGTAATCTTAACTGTCACGGTCGGCATGCCGAACTGTGTGATAGGCAGGCCGAACTGACCAGTTCGGCAGGCCGAACACGTCATCCGGCATGCCGAACTGCCGAGAAAAAATCTCCGCGAATCTTTTATTTTCCACCCGAGATTCTAAAGGATAAAGTCTCAGTTTTGATTCAAATAGCCCAATAGAAAAGATATCTGATCAAAAACAAACTTTATCAAGATAATCTCTAAGAAAATAAATCAATTCACAATAATTCTACAAGTTTATCTTGTTCTAATTGTCCAAAATTAAAACAACCGATAAACAGACAAGAATTATCCGAACGCCATAATTCAACAAGTTCATCTTGAACTAATTTCTTACATAATTAATTCAACCGATAAACAGACATGAATTATTTGATTCTTATAAATTTTAAACCAATCTGATAAATCTGACATAAGTCACCAATTATTGGAAAAGCACGCCGTGTCGTTACAGGATTTTGTGAGCTAGCAAAGGGGACCAAAATGGACCTATAAAGTTCAAGCTCATGATAATTATGAAACCCAATATCCCAGATATACATTTCACAATTATCAACTCCAACGCTACTCCACTAAAAGCTTGGAGCTGCACTCTCGAACTTTATAGAATTACGAAGCTCGTGTAGCTAAGTCTCCATGATATATCATAGTGTATCGTATCCCTATATGATCATCCATAACCGGCTTAAGGACAAGTTCTGTCTTACCTTCCCGATTATTTTTATCTTACGTTCCATTGTCTCACCATTAGAAAACTTACTATCCAAAGATAGTATACCATTCGGTTACACCTATGTATCCAAATGGTTGAGCGCTCTAGTTTTCCAATTACAGGACAACGCATATAAGAGGATATCATTACTCCTAAAGAGGAGCTATGGATTCCATATCTATGAATAACAAGTCTACGCTACCAAGAGTCATGCCTCCAACGTACCGGCATGCATGCCACTATAGAGATGTGGGAGTCACCCATTGGTACATCAAAAGACACAAATCGAGACAACGGGCCCATTATTCATCTCAGGATTAAGATACAATACAAATGATTGTCTAAAGTGAATCGATTTGCTAAGACAGAATTATTAATCCAAATCAATTCACTTTATGTCCCGATCCAACACATCGTCACCTATGACAACGCGCCAATGTTTCTATTCACGGAGTCCAACTCCGATGGCCAAGACAAACCATCTCCCAAAAGGGATATAGACAACATAACAATCTTTACATGAATAAAGCGCCCAACTTTATTCCCTCGATTGCGGATCATATATTTTAGACCATCACCTTAAGAGTCGTGTCTACCGCATAATCATCCCATCATATGCCCAACTCTTAAGGTTTAGACTGACAGTCTCAGACTACTGTTTGCTTATCATACATTCAACAAATATGAACGTAAAGAGGACAATATTTGGTATATATAAACGAATAAATTCTTTATTCATAAAAATGTCTCCAAAAACGTATTACATTTTTACTCCTTAGAGCATACATGTCTAACAGTTTGGCCTATCGATCTACGTGTTTGGCCTGTCGATGGGCCCTGTTCGGCCTGCCGATTAGTGAGAGATAAGATTACGCATTTTCACGCAGATCTTATCAGATATTGATCCAAACTTGATTCTGTTTCAAGTTTTTAAGACCTAATCTGATAAGGACTAACCCAGGACCAATCGCTATAAAAAGGGAGTAAGTCTCATGAGTTACTTAGATCAATTGAGAGATTAAGAGTGATACTCTTCTGGTGAGCATCTGAAAACTCCCTGAGAGCTTTTGTTCACAAATCACGAACACTAGCTTTGGGTTCTCTCGATTGGTTGGAAGGAGAGTCACTGGTGGAAGAGCTATACGTGTGAGCCCACACTCACTCCGATCGTGGATAGAGAATAGCAAAGAAGACCAGTTGGTTGAGGCTCTTCTGGAACGTTACTTCTCTTCATGGGTCGCAGAGGTTCTTTGGCACATAAAGGTTAGTAAGATCTGTTTAATTTATACATATAGCATGTCAAACTTGTGTTTTAGAAAATTACTCTTATGTTAAAACTTTTAAAATTTCTATTGCGCACCTCACACTTTTTTTCCAACAATTGGTATCAGAGCTAAGGTTTTTACATAAATTCACAAGTTTGTGATCATACTATATGTCTAATTTTTGTGATCTTAATATCTCCTATGCTTGAATTTAATTTTACAAAGAGCGTTGGCACTCTAGGTTTCTATATAATTATATGTTGTCATGGATTATGGGGTGAATGTTTATTAATTAATTATGGTTGATTAAATTGTTATTTAATAATTATTAATTAATTAATTTATGCCGATTATGGTTCCTTAGAAGTTAGAATGTGTATCTAGGTTTTTCATGTAATTAGTTGACGGACTATCATCTCCGTCTAGGAATTGTTATTTAATTTTAAATTTGTAAGAATTTTGTAATTAAATAATTATTCAGAGAAGACGGATCGAGAAGTCAGATCTAAAAGATCGATGATGGCGCACCCAGGTATTTCTTGTGTCTCTAATTTTATGTTTTTGAATTGTTAAAAATAAAATTGATGAATTGCATTAAAATTGTATTTTATGGAATGGAGATTTCTGCTCGGTCGGCATGCCGAACCTTCAGTTCGGCAGGCCGATGGTCACAGATCGGCAGGCCGGACGTGTGGTTCGACAGGCCAACAGTGGGACAGAAATAGGCTGGCTCTACCGGCAGGCCAAACTTTCAGTTCAGGATGCCAAACTTTCATGGGTCGGTAGGTCGATCTTTTTGATCGGCAGCCGATGAAGCATGATTGGCAGGCTGATCACCCAGATCGGCCTACCGACCGAGAGCTGGAAAATTTCCAGAAAAGGTATAATTTTTGTAGTGCAGTTTTAATTTTATTTTTGAGATGATTCTGAGAAACATTAAATTTGGATATGATCGGAAATATGAAGTATTTGATTCATACGAGATTGAAGACTTGAAGATGGGAATTATGTGAAGAAGGATATAACTTGAGGATTTAGGATGAAGAATTGATTTATGTCTCGATTATTCTCTTGTAATCTTAGTTTTCTATTCTCTAGGATGGAGCCATAATATTACGGTTATTATTATTTTGCTTGTAGCTTTGCTTGATTGCTTTGCTTGTCTGTATTATAATATGATTTGCCATGTATATTGATAACATGTCATATAGAATAGGAAGTGCTACTCATATTAAAATTGTTCGTGCATAATTTTAAAATAAAACCTTGACTTCAAAAGATTGAGTGGGAGAAGGCTTTCGAAGAGAGAACCTAAGGCCTCTATCGTTGGTCCATAGGAAGAACATGGTGGTCCCGACCCCTAGGAAGGGATTTTTATCATGTACCAAATTGGATCTCTGAGAGGATAAGTTATTTTAGCATGATTTATGGTTGCACACCTCTAGGTGGTGATTATAAATCTTGGATAAAATATTGAAACGATGGTTTTACACTTACATTAATTTTATTATTAACCTCCCCTAGAAGCCCTGTTAATAAAATTAATAGCCAAAGAAACGATTATTAATATATGCTAGATCATACGGGTCCTGGATGGCATATATTAATCAGGACGGGATCCGTGCTCCTGATTGAATTTAGCATGACTCCCCTAGGAGCTTGTTGAATTCTGAGTTGGGAATTATCGTTGTAAGGTTGTGATATTTTCAAGGTTTTTGACACATAAACACATTTTATGATTTTACATGATTGTGTTATCTTACTAAATTATTATGATATGTTTGCTTATGTTTGGTATATGATTCTTTATTGTAAATTAAGAATGTCTAAAAACGCTTTATCATCGATACTTGACAAAAACCAATTAACCGGTGAGAATTACAATGATTGGAAACGGAACCTGGATGTCGTCATGTCCTTTGAGAAACTGAAATATGTTCTGACAACCCCTTGTCCTCCCGAGCCTACGAGAGACTCATCCAATGAGCAATTCCAAGCATATGACAGCTGGAAAAATGCTAATGATCAGGCCCGCTACTATGTTATGGCCAGCATGAATAATGTGCTGTGGGCTCAACATCAAGATTATGAGACTGTGAAGCAGATCTTGGATAATCTTGAGGACATGTTTGGAGGCCAGGCCATAACAAAGCGGCAAGGGATGCTTTGAACACTCTTAAACTATAGACAGAGACTAGGGACATCTGTAAAGGAGCATATGATATTGGTCATGGGTTACCTCGCTAAGGCTCAAACCAATGAAGCCGACATCGATGCTGAAACTCAGATGACTACGGTCTTTGAGACTCTGTCTAAGGAATTTATTCCGTTTAGAGCTACAATTAAATTTAAGCAATAGACGGGATATGACCTTGATAGAATTGATGAAACAGTTACAGGAGTTTGAACTGCTGATCAGGGAGTCTCCTGCAGGTGGTGAGGCCAACATGGTAGCTGCTTCTGGTTCCAATTCTAACTCTGGGAATGGAAAGAAGCAACGGGCCAAGAATGAGAAGTCTAGTGTCCTTGCTAACACCAAGAGCAAGAAGAAGAAGAAGAAGAACTCAAAGAAGCTTAAGTGCTTCTTCTGTGGAAAGATCGGGCATATTAAGAAGCATTGCAATGACTTCCTTTCCAAATGAGGTAGATGTGATCTTCTGTATTTAGAAACTTGTTTGGTTGAGGAATCTAGTGATATTTGGGTCATAGATTCCGGTGCAACTAATCATGTTTGTGTTTCTCTACAGGGGTTTAAAGAAACGAGAAGTCTGCTACATGAAGACTTCATGCTTTGGATGGATGATGGATCCTTGGTTTTAGTGGAAGCAATGGGAGACGTCCATCTTTACTTTGATAATTTATTTTTGTAAGATTGTTTATATGTTCCTAAATTTAAAAGGAATTTAATTTCTGTATCTTGTTTATTTAAAGACTCCTACGTTGTATCTTTTAATGAAAAAGTGGTGATTCGTAAAAACAAATCTTTTATCTGTTCTGGATGGATGCAAAATAATCTATATTTTATCAAACCTAAGATGGACTTATTGCTTAATGCTGAGATGAATGATAATAACTCTAAAAGACTTAAAAATTCTCACTCTAATAAGACTTATCTTTGGCATTTGCGCCTTGGTCACATTAACCTGAATAGGATTCAAAGGTTGGTAAGAGATGGACCTTTAAGTCACTTAAAGGTGGAATCTATACCTCAATGTGAATCTTGTTTGGAGGGTAAAATGACCAAAAGACCATTCGGGTCTAAAGGCAATAGGGCCGAAGGGGTTCTAGAACTTATGCATAGTGATGTTTGCGGACCGATGAACATCTGGGGACGAGGAAGGTATTAGTACTTCGTCACTTTTATTGACGATTACTCAAGATATGGGTATGTGTGCCTGATGCACTATAAAAGCAAAACTTTTGACAAGTTCAGAGAGTTTCAGGCTGAAGTGGAAAAGCAATTGGGTAGGACCATAAAGGCACTTCGATCCGATCGAGGTAGAGAATACCTTTCTGATGAGTTCTTGGGACACTTGTTAGAGAATGAGATTTTATCCCATTTAACTATGCTGGGTACTCTACAGCAGAATAGCGTAGCAGAGAGAAGAAATAGGACTTTGTTGGACATGGTCAGGTCCATGATGAGTTATTCATCATTACCTTTATCCTTTTGGGGATATGTACTACAAACTGCATGTTATCTTTTGAACAATGTGCCTTCAAAATCGGTCCCTAAAACTCCTCATGAGTTGTGGACAACAAGGAAGACATCCTTAAACCATATTCGCATATGGGGATGTTTGGCTCATGTCCTGTTTAAGGATCCAAATAAGTTGGAAGCACGTTCGAAAGTTTGCGTGTTTGTAGGATATCCAAAAGGGACTAAAGGGGGTTATTTTTATAACCCAAAGGAAAATAAAGTCGTGGTTTCTACTAACCTTGAGGAGAGTTACATGGACAACTTTAAACCTCGATGAAAAGTGGTGCTTGAGGAGTTAAGGAGTGATTAAATCACTCCGCAGGTTCCAAATGAAACCGATCCGATCAGTGTAGAAAAACCAAACAAACTTGAACAATAATCTCAAGGGCTTCGGCGTAGTAGGATGATCGCGCGTCAACCTGAGAGGTATATGTTCAATGGGGAGGTCTTCTTGGCTGAACAGGATGAACATGACAGGGATCCTTATACTTACGCAGAAGCTATGGAGGATGTTGATTCAAAACTCTGGACAGAGGCCATGAACATAGAGATAAAGTCTATGGAGACTAATTAGGTCTGGGAGCTTGTGGATCTTCCCAAAGCGGTAAAACCCATAGGGTGTAAGTGGATCTACAAGAGGAAAAGAGGAGTGGATAGAAAGGTCGAAACGTTTAAGGCTAGACTGGTAGCTAAGGGTTATATGCAAAAAGAAGGAATCGATTATGAGGAAACCTTTTCACTTGTAGCCATGCTTAAGTCCATCCGGATTTTCTTATCCATAGCTACCGCTCTAGACTATGAGATTTGGCAGATGGATGTCAAGACAGCTTTTCTAAATGGCTAACTTGATGAGTCCATTTATATGGAGCAACCAGACGGGCTCAAGGTCACGGGTCAAAATGGTAAGGTTTGTAAGCTGCTAAAGTCAATTTATGGACTTAAGTAGGCTTCTCGTTCTTGGAACATAAGATTTGATTAGGTGGTCAAGACTTATGGGTTCTCACAAAATGTGGATGAACCATGTGTTTATAAACACATTAAGGATGGGAGGATGGTTTTTCTACTACTCTATGTAGATGACATTCTACTAATTGGCAATGACGTTGGGGCGTTGTCATCGGTCAAATTATGGTTGACTAAGCAATTTGACATGAAGGACTTGGGTGAGGCTAATTTTGTTCTTGGTATCCAGATCTTTCAGGATAGGAAGAACAAAATGATAGCTTTGTCACAAGCTGGCTACATAGATAAAATTCTCAGGAGGTTTGCAATGCAGGATTCCAAGAAAGGTGGGCAACCATCTAGGTCTGGAATTACTCTTTCTAAGAAAGACTCTCCAAAGTCTTATGAAGAAAGAGAATACATGAAGAAGGTGCCTTATGCTTCAGCAGTGGGTAGTCTCATGTATGCCATGCTTTGCACACGACCAGATATTAGCTATGCGGTCGGGATTGTAAGTCGATTTTAGGCGGATCCAAGACCGAACCACTGGGTTGCGGTAAAACATATTTTCAAGTACCTGCGAAGGACTCGAGGGTATATGCTAGTATATTCGGGTGAGGACCTGACTCTCTAGGATATACTGATTTAGATTTTCAATCCTGTCTGGATTCCAGGAAATCGACATCGGGGTTTATGTTTACTCTAGGTGGCGGTGCCATCTCTTGGAGAAGTACGAAGCAAGATTACATTTTGGATTCAACAATGGAGGCCGAGTATGTAGCAGCTAGTGATGCTTCTAAAGAAGTAGTGTGGCTCCGTAAGTTCCTTGGGGATCTTGAGGCTATTCCTGGCATGGATAAGGCGGTATCATTGTACTGTGATAACAGTGCGGCTAGTGATGCTTCGAAAGAAGCAGTGTGGCTCCGCAAGTTCCTTGGGGATCTTGAGGCTGTTCCTGGCATGGATAAGGCGGTATCACTATACTGTGATAACAGTGCGGCGGTAGCTAATGCTAAGGAACCAAGATTTCTTAACAAGAGTAAACATATTGATCAGAAGTATCATGTGATAAAGGACTTCATTGAGGGCGGGCATGTCACGGTGTGCAAGATCGCATCAGAGGACAATTTAGCTATCCATTTACGAAGACACTTACAGGGAGAGTCTTCGAGAAACATGTGGAAGCTATGGGGATGCAAGATTTGCTGTATTTACTCAATTAGTGCAAGTGGGAGATTATTAGATATGTATGCCCTAAGGAGTAAAAATATAATACGTTTTTTGGAGACATTTTTTATCAATAAAGAATTTATTCATTTATATATATATACAAAATCTTATCCTCTTTACGTTCATATTTGTAAAATGTATGTTAAGCAAACAGTAGTCTGAGACTGTTAGTCTAAACATTTAAGAATTGGGCATATGATGGACTGATTATGCAGAAGACACAATTCTTAAGGTGACGGTCTAAAACATATGATTCGCAATCGAGGGAATAAAGTTGGGCGCTTTATTCATGCAAAGATTGTTATGTTGTCTATATCCTTATTGGGAGATAGTTTGTCTTGACCATCGGAGTTGGACTCCGTGAATAGAAACATTGACACGTTGTCATAGGTGACGATGTGTTGGATCAGGACACAAAATGAATTAATTTGGATTAATAATTCTGTCTTGGAAATTGATTCACTTTAGACAATCATTTGTATTGTATCTTAATCCTGAGATGGATAGTGGGCTCGCTGTCTTGACTTGTGTCTTTTGATGTACCAAAGGGTGACTCCCACATCTCAATAGTGGTATGCATGCCGGTACGTTGGAGGCATGACTCTTGATAAAGTAGACTTGTTATTCATAGATATGAAATCATAGCTCCTTTTTAGGAGTAATGATATCCTCTTATATGCGTTATCTTGTAATTGAAAAACTGGAGTGCTCAACCATTTGGATACATAAGTGTAACCAAATGGTATGCTATCTTTGGATGGTAAGTTTTCTAATAGTGAGATAATGGAACATAAGATAAAAATAATCAGGAAGGTAAGACAGAACTTGTCCTTAAGCTAATTATGGATTATCATATGGGGATACGATACACTTTGATATGTCATGGAGACTTAGCTACACGAGCTTCGTAATTCTATAAAGTTCTAGAGTGCAGCTCCAAGCTTTTAGTGGAGTAGCGTTAGAGTTGATAATTGTGAAATGTATATCTGGGATATTGGGTTTCATAATTATCTAGAGCCTAAACTTTATAGGTCCATTTTGGTCCGCTTTGCTAGCTCACAAAATCCTGTAACGATACGGCGTGCTTTTTCAATAATTAGTGACTTATGTCGGATTTATCAGATTAGTTTAAAATTTGAAAGAATTAAATAATTCATGTCTGTTTATTGGTTAAATTAATTTGTAATAAAATTAATTTAAGATAAACTTGTTGAATTATTGGGATCGGATAATTCTTGTCTGTTTATCGGTTGATTTAATTGGATAAATTAAATCAAGATAAACTTGTATAATTATTGTGAATTGATTTATTTTCTTAGAGATTATCTTGATAAAGTTTGTTTTGATCAGATAACTTCTCTATTGGATTATTTGAATCAAAACTGAGACTTTATCCTATAGAATCCTAGGTGGAAAATAAAAGCTTCGCGGAGATATTTACGTGGTAGTTTGGCCTGCCAATCTACGTGTTCGGCCTGCCGATGGGGCATGTTCGTCCTGCAGATCAACGAGAGATAAGATTATGTATTTTCTCGTGGATCTTATCAGATATTGATCCGAACTTGATTCTGTTTCGAGTTTTTGAGACCTAATCTGATAAGGACTGACCCCAGGACCAATCGCTATATAAAGGGAGTAAGTCTCATGAGTTACTCAGATCAATTGAGAGATTAAGAGTGATACTCTTCTGGCGAGCATATGGAAACTCCCTAAGAGCTATTATTCACAAATCACGAACACTAGTTTTGGGTGTTCTCGATTGGTTGGAAGGAGAGTCATTGGTGGAAGAGCTGTACGTGTGAGTCCACACTCACTCCGATTGTGGATAGAGAATAGCAAAGAAGACCAGTTGGTTGAGGCTCTTCTAGAACGTTACTTCTCTTCACGGGTCGCAGAAGTTCTTCGGCACATAAAGGTTAGTAAGATCTGTTATTTATACATATAGCATGTCAAACTTATGTTTTAGAAAATTACTCTAATGTTAAAATTTTTAAAATTTCTGCTGCGCACCTCACACTGTTTTTTCCAACAGATGGTTGCCCACCTTTCTTAGAATCCTGTATTGCAAACCTCCTGAGAATTTATCTATGTAGTCAGCCTAGGACAAAGCTATCATTTTGTTCTTCCTATCTCGAAAGATCTGGATACCGAGAACAAAATTAGCCTCTCCAAAGTCCTTCATGTCAAACTGCTTGGCCAACCATAATTTGACCGATGACAATGCCCCAACGTCATTGCTAATTAGCAGAATGTCATCTACATAGAGCAGTAGAAAAACCACCTTCTCATCCTTAATGTGTTTGTAAACACATGGTTCATCCACATTTTATGAGAACCCATAAGTCTTAATCACTTGATCAAATCTTATGTTCCAAGAACGAGAAGCCTACTTAAGTCTGGAAATTGACTTCAATAGCTTACAAACCTTTCCCTCTTGACCTGTGACCTTGAACCCGTCTGGTTGTTCCATATAAATGGACTCATCAAGATACTCATTCAAAAAAGCCGTCTTGACATCCATCTGACAAATCTCATAGTCGAGAGCGGTAGCTATGGATAAAAGAATCCGAATGGGACTTAAGCATGGCTACAGGCGAAAAAGTTTCCTCGTAATCGATTCCTTCCTTTTGCGTATAACCCTTAGCTACTAGTCTACTCTTAAAGGTTTTGACCTTTCCATCCATTCCTCTTTTCCTCTTGTAGATCCACTTACACCCTATGGGTTTTACCCATTTGGGAAGATCCACAAGCTCCCAAACCTGATTAGTCTCCATAGACTTCATCTCAATGTTTATGGCCTCTATCCAGAGTTTTGAATCAACATCCTCCATAGCTTTTGCGTAAGTATAAGGATCCCTATCATGTTCATCCGGTTCAGCTAAGAAGACCTCCCCATTGAACATATACCTCTCAGGTTGACGTCCGATCCTCCCACTACGCTGAAGCCCCTAAGGTTGTTGTTCAGGTTTGTTTGGTTTTTCTACACCGATCGAAATGGTTTCATTTGGAACCTCCAGAGTGATCTAATCACTCCTTAACTCCTCAAGCACCACTTTTCTTCGAGGTTTAAAGTCGTCCATGTAACTCTCCTCAAGGAAAGTTGCATTAGTTGAAACCACGACTTTATTTTCCAATGAGTTATAAAAATAACCCCCTTTAGTCCCTTTTGGATATCCTATAAACACGTAAACTTTTGAACGTGCTTCCAACTTATTTAGATTCTTAAATAGGACATGAGCTAGACATCACCATATGTGAATATGGTTTAAGGATGTCTACCTACTCGTCCACAACTCGTGACGAGTTTTAGGGACCAATTTTGAAGGCACATTGTTCAAAAGATAACATGCGGTTTGTAGTGCATATCCCCAAAAGGATAAAGGCAATGATGAATAACTCATCATGGACCTAATCATGTCCAACAAAGTCCTATTTCTTCTCTCAGCTATGCCATTCTGCTGCGGAGTGCTCGGTGCAGTCAAATGGGATAAAATCTCATTCTCTAACAAGTGTTTCAAGAACTCATCGGAAAGGTATTCCCCACCTCGATCTGATCGAAGTGCCTTTATAGGTCTACCCAATTGCTTTTCCACTTCAGCCAAAACTCTTTGAACTTCTCAAAAGTTTCGCTTTTGTGGTGCATCAGGTACACATACCCATATCTTGAGTAATCGTCAACAAGAGTAACGAAGTACTCATACCCTTCTCGTGCCCGGATGTTCATCGGTTCTCAAACTGTTGGAAACAAAGTGCGCAGCGGAATTTTAAAATTTTTTCATCAGAGTATTTTTCAAAACACAAGTTTGACATGTTATATGTATAAATTAAACAGATCTTACTAACCTCAGTGTGCCGAAGAACCTCCACGACCTGTGTAGAGAAGTAACGTTCCAGAAGAGCCTCAACCAACTGGTCTTCTTTGCTATTCTCTATCCACAACCGGAGTGAGTGTGGGCTCACACGTACAGCTCTTCCACCGGTGACTCTCCTTCCAACCAATAGAGAGAACCCAAAGCTAGTGTTCGTGATTTGTGAACAAAAGCTCTCAGGGAGTTTTCAGATGCTCACTAGAAGAGTATCACTCTTAATCTCTCAAATTGATCTGAGTAAATCATTAGACTCACTCCCTTTTTATACCTATTGGTCCTTGGGGTCAGTCCATATCAGATTAGGTCTCAAAAATCGAAACAGAATCAAGTTCGGATCAATATCTGATAAGATACGCGTGAAAAACGCGTAATCTTAACTGTCGCGGTCGGCATGCCGAACTGTGTGATAGGCAGGCCGAACTGGCCAGTTCGGCAGGCCGAACTTTCTGATAGGCAGGCCAAACTGCCGAGAAAAAATCTCCGCGAATCTTTTATTTTCCACCCGAGATTCTAAAGGATAAAGTCTCAGTTTTGATTCAAATAGCCCAATAGAAAAGAAATCTGATCAAAACAAACTTTATCAAGATAATCTCTAAGAAAATAAATCAATTCACAATAATTCTACAAGTTTATCTTGTTCTAATTGTCCAAAATTAAAACAACCGATAAACAGACAAGAATTATCCGAACGCCATAATTCAACAAGTTCATCTTGAACTAATTTCTTACATAATTAATTCAACCGATAAACAGACATGAATTATTTGATTCTTATAAATTTTAAACCAATCTGATAAATCCGACATAAGTCACCAATTATTGGAAAAGCATGCCGTGTCGTTACAGGATTTTGTGAGCTAGCAAAGGGGACCAAAATGGACCTATAAAGTTCAAGCTCATGATAATTATGAAACCCAATATCCCAGATATACATTTCACAATTATCAACTCCAACGCTACTCCACTAAAAGCTTGGAGCTGCACTATCGAACTTTATAGAATTACGAAGCTCGTGTAGCTAAGTCTCCATGACATATCATAGTGTATCGCATCCCCATATGATCATCCATAACCGGCTTAAGGACAAGTTCTGTCTTACCTTCCCGATTATTTTTATCTTACGTTCCATTGTCTCACCATTAGAAAACTTACCATCCAAAGATAGTATACCATTCGGTTACACCTATGTATCCAAATGGTTGAGCGCTCCAGTTTTCCAATTACAGGACAACGCATATAAGAGGATATCATTACTCCTAAAGAGGAGCTATGGATTCCATATCTATGAATAACAAGTCTACCCTACCAAGAGTCATGCCTCCAACGTACCGGCATGCATGCCACTATAGAGATGTGGGAGTCACCCATTGGTACATCAAAAGACACAAATTGAGACAACGGGCCCATTATTCATCTCAGGATTAAGATACAATACAAATGATTGTCTAAAGTGAATCGATTTGCCAAGACAGAATTATTAATCCAAATCAATTCACTTTATGTCCCGATCCAACACATCGTCACCTATGACAATGCGCCAATGTTTCTATTCACGGAGTCCAACTCCGATGGCCAAGACAAACCATCTCCCAAAAGGGATATAGACAACATAACAATCTTTACATGAATAAAGCGCCCAACTTTATTCCCTCGATTTCGGATCATATATTTTAGACCATCACCTTAAGAGTCGTGTCTACCGCATAATCATACCATCATATGCCCAACTCTTAAGGTTTAGACTGACAGTCTCAGACTACTGTTTGCTTATCATACATTCAACAAATATGAACGTAAAGAGGACAATATTTGGTATATATAAATGAATAAATTCTTTATTGATAAAAATGTCTCCAAAAGCGTATTACATTTTTTTTACTCCTTAGAGCATACATGTCTAACAATCTCCCACTTGCACTAAGTAAGTAAATACTACAAATTTCGCATCCCCATAGCTTCCATATGCCTTTCGAAGACTCTCCCAGAAAGTGTCTTCATAAATGGATCAGCTAAATTGTCCTCTGACGCGATCTTGCATACCGTGACATGCCCGCTCTCAACGAAGTCCTTTATCACATGATACTTCCGATCAATATGCTTACTCTTCTTGTGAAATCTTGGTTCCTTAGCATTAGCTACAGCCGCACTGTTATCACAGTACAGTGATACCGCTTTATCCATACCAGGAACTACCTCAAGATCCCCAAGGAACTTGCGGAGCCACACTGCTTCTTTCGAAGCATCACTAGCCGCCACATACTCGGCCTCCATCGTTGAATCCGAAGTGCAATCTTGCTTCGCACTTCTCCAACTGATGGCACCGCCACCCAGAGTAAACACAAACCCCGATGTCGATTTCCTAGAATCCAGGCAGGATTGAAAATCCGAATCAGTGTATCCTAGAGGAGTTAAATCCTCACCCGAATACACAAGCATATACCCTCGAGTCCTTCTCAGGTACTTGAAAATATGCTTTACCGCAACCCAATGGTTCGGTCTTGGATCCGCCTGAAATCGACTTACAATCCCGACTGCATAGCTAATATCTGGTCGTGTGCAAAGCATGGCATACATGAGACTACCCACTGCCGAAGCATAAGGTACCTTCTTCATGTATTCTCTTTCTTCATAAGACTTTGGAGAGTCTTTCTTAGAAAGAGTAATTCCAGACCTAGATGGTTGCCCACCTTTCTTGGAATCCTGCATTGCAAACCTCCTGAGAATTTTATCTATGTAGCTGGCCTGTGACAAAGCTATCATTTTGTTCTTCCTATCTCGAAAGATCTGGATACCGAGAACAAAATTAGCCTCACCCAAGTCCTTCATGTCAAACTGCTTGGTCAACCATAATTTGACCGATGACAATGCCCCAACGTCATTGCCAATTAGCAGAATGTCATCTACATAGAGTAGTAGAAAAACCACCTTCTCATCCTTAATGTGTTTGTAAACACATGGTTCATCCACATTTTATGAGAACCCATAAGTCTTAATCACCTGATCAAATCTTATATTCCAAGAACAAGAAGCCTACTTAAGTCCATAAATTGGCTTCAGTAGATTACAAACCTTACCCTCTTGACCTATGACCTTGAACCCGTCTGGTTGTTCCATATAAATGGACTCATCAAGATACTCATTCAAAAAAGCCGTCTTGACATCCATCTGTCAAATCTCGTAGTCGAGAGCGGCAGCTATGGACAAGAGAATCCGGATGGACTTAAGCATGGCTACAGGCGAAAAGGTTTCCTCATAATCGATTCCTTCCTTTTGCGTATAACCCTTAGCTACCAGTCTAGCCTTAAAGGTTTCGACCTTTCCATCCACTCCTCTTTTCCTCTTGTAGATCCACTTACTCCCTATGGGTTTTACCCCTTCGGGAAGATCCACAAGCTCCCAGACCCGATTAGTCTCCATAGACTTCATCTCAATGTTCATGGCCTCTGTCCAGAGTCTTGAATCAACATCCTCCATAGCTTCTGCGTAAGTATAAGGATCCCTGTCATGTTCATCCGGTTCAGCCAAAAAGACCTCCCCATTGAACATATACCTCTCAGGTTGACGCCCGATCCTCCCACAACGCCGAAGCCCCTGAGGTTGTTGTTCAGGTTTGTTTGGTTTTTCTACACCGATCGGAATGGTTTCGTTCGGAACCTCTGGAGTAAACGGATTACCCCTCAACTCCTCAAGCACCACTTTGCTTTGAGGTTTGAAGTCGTTCATGTAACTCTCCTCAAGGAAAGTTGCATTAGTTGAAACCACGACTTTATTTTCCTTTGGGTTATAAAAATAACCCCCTTTAGTCCCTTTTGGATATCCTACAAACACGCAAACTTCTGAACGTGCTTCCAACTTATTCGGATCCTTAAACAGGACATGAGCTGGACATCCCCATATGCGAATATGGTTTAAGGATGTCTTCCGTCTTGTCCACAACTCGTGAGGAGTTTTAGGAACCGATTTTGAAGGCACATTGTTCAAAAGATAACATGCGGTTTGTAGTGCATATCCCCAAAAGGATAAAGGCAATGATGAATAACTCATCATGGACCGAATCATGTCCAACAAAGTCCTATTCCTTCTCTCTGCTACGCCATTCTGCTGCGGAGTGCCCGACGCAGTCAAATGGGATAAAATCCCATTCTCTAACAAGTGTCCCAAGAACTCATCAGAAAGGTATTCCCCACCTCGATCAGATCGAAGTGCCTTTATGGGTCTACCCAATTGCTTTTCCACTTCAGCCCGAAACTCCCTGAACTTATCATAAGTTTCGCTTTTGTGGTGCATTAGGTACACATACCCATATCTTGAGTAATCGTCAATAAAAGTAACGAAGTACTCATACCCTCCTCGTGCCCGGATGTTCATCGGTCCGCAAACATCACTATGCACAAGTTCTAGAACCCCTTCGGCCCTATTGCCCTTAGACCCGTATGGTCTTTTGGTCATTTTACCCTCCAAACAAGACTCACATTGAGGTATAGATTCCACCTTTAAGTGACTTAAAGGTCCATCCCTTACCAACCTTTGAATCCTATTTAGGTTAATATGGCCAAGGCGCAAATGCCAAAGATAAGTCTTATTAGAGTGAGAAGTTTTAAGTCTTTTTGAGTCATTATCATTTAGCTCAACATTAAGCAATAGGTCCATCTTAGGTTTGATAAAATATAGATTATTTTGCATCCTTCCAGAACAGATAAAAGATTTGTTTTTACGAATCACCACTTTTTCATTAAAAGATACCACGTAGGAGTCTTTAAATAAAGAAGATACAGAAATTAAATTCCTTTTAAATTTAGGAACATAAAAACAATCTCGCAAAATTAAACTCCTATAATTATCAAAATAAAGATGGACATCTCCCACTGCTTCCGCTGAGACCAAGGATCCATCGCCCATCCGAAGCGTTAAGTCTTCACGAAGTAGACTTCTCGTTTCTTTGAATCCCTGTAGAGAAACACAAACATGATTAGTTGCATCGGAATCTATGACCCAGATGTCACTGGATTCCTCAACCAAATAAGTTTCTAAATATAGAAGATCACACCTACCTCCCTTGGAAAGGAAGTCCTTGCAATGCTTCTTTATATGCCCGACCATACCACAAAAGAAGCACTTAAGCTTCTTTGGGTTCTTCTTCTTCTTCTTCTTGCTCTTGGTAGCAATAGGAATAGAAGACTTCCCACTTTTGGCCCGTTGCTTCTTTCCATTCCCAGAGTTAGGATTGGAACCAGAAGCAGCTACCATATTGGCCTCTCCACCAGTAGGAGACTCCCTGATCAGCAGTTCAAACTCTTGTAACTGTTTCATCAGTTCTGTCAAGGTCATATCCCGTCTATTGCTTAGATTAAAAGTAGCTCTAAACGGAATAAATTCCTTAGACAGAGTCTCAAAGACCATAGTCATCTGAGTTTCAGCATCGATGTCGGCTCCATTGGTTTGAGCCTCAGCGAGGTAACCCATGACCAACATCATGTGCTCCTTTACAGATGTCCCCGGTCTCTGTCTACAGTTTAAGAGTTTTTGAAGCGCCCCTTGCCGCTTTGTTATGGCCTGGCCTCCAAACATGTCCTCAAGATTATCCAAGATCTGCTTCGCAGTCTCATAATCCTGATGTTGAGCCTGCAGCACGTTATTCATGCTAGCCATAACATAGCAGCGGGCCTGATCATTAGCATCTTTCCAGCAGTCGTACGCTTGGAATTGCTCATTACTTGAGTCTCCCGTAGGCTCGGGAGGACAAGGGGTTATCAGAACATATTTCAGTTTCTCAAAGGAAAGGACGATGTCCAGGTTATGTTTCCAATCATTATAGTTCTCACCGGTTAATTGGTTTTTGTCAAGTATCGATGATAAAGCGTTTTTAGACATTTTCAATCTACAATAAAGAATCATATACCAAACATAAGCAAACATATATAATAATTTAGTAAGATAACACAATCATGTAAAAACATACAAATGTGTTTATGTGTCAAAACTTTGAAAATATCACAACCTTACAACGATAATTCCCAACTCATAATTCAACAAGCTCCTAGGGGAGTCATGCCAAATTCAATCAGGAACACGGATCCCCTCCTGATTAATATATGCCATCCAGGACCCGTATGATCCAACATATACTAATAATCGTTTCTTTGGCCATTAATTTTATTAACAGAGCTCCTAGGGGAGGTTAATAATAAAATTAACGTGAGTGTATAACCACCGTTTTAATATTTTATCCATGATTTATAATCACCACCTAGGTGTGTGCAACCATAAATCATACTAAAATACCTTATCCTTTCAGAGATCCAATCTGGTACATGATAGAAATCCCTTCCTAGGGGTTGGGACCATCATGTTCTTCCTATGGACCAACGATGGAGGCCTTAGGTTCTCTCTTCGAAAACCTTCTCCCACTCAATCTTTTGAAGTCAAGGTTTTATTTTAAAATTATGCATGAACATTTTAATATGAGCGACACTCCCTATTCTATATGACATGTTATCAATATACATGGTAAATCATATTATAATGCAGACAAGCAAAGCAATCAAGCAAAGCTACAAGCATAATAATAATAACCGTAATATTATGGTTCCACCCTAGAGAATAGAAAAACTAAGATTACAAGAGAATAATCGAGACATTTATCGATTCTTCATCCTTGAATCCTCAAGCTGTATCCTTCTTCATGTAATATCCATCTTCAAGTCCTCAATCCCGTATGAATCGAACACTTCATATTTCCGGTCATATCCAAATTTAATGTTTCTCAGAATCGTCCCAAAAATAAAATTAAAACTGCACTAGAAAAATCGCACCTTTTCTGGACACCTGGCTGCTCTCGGTCGGCAGGCCGATCTGGGTGATCGGTCTGCCGATCATGGTGGTTCGGCCTACCGAACATGAAGGTTCGGCCTGCCGACAGAGCACCAAAATTTCTGCCCCACTGTCGGCCTGCCGGACCGTACGTCCGGCCTGCCGATCTGTGACCTTCGGCCTGCCGAACTGTGAGGTCCGGCATGCCGACCGAGCAGAAAACCCTCAATCCAGAAAATACAATTTTAATGCAATTCATCAATTTTATTTTTAACAATTCAAAAACATAAAATTAGAGACTCAGGAAATACCTGGAGACGCCATCATCAATCTTTAAGATCCGACTTCTCGTTCCGTCTTCTCTGAATAATTATTTAATTACAAAATTCTTACAAATTAAAAATTAAATAATAATTCCTAGACGGAGATGATAGTCCGCCATCTAATTACATGAAAAACCTAGATACACATTCTAACCTCTAAGGAACCATAACCGGTATTAATTAATTAATAAATAATTAAACAACAATTTAATCAACCATAATTAATTAATAAACATTCACCACATAATCCATGACAACATATATATTATATAGAAACCTAGAGTGCCATCTCTCTATAAAATTTAATTCAAACATTGGAGAGATTAAGATCACAAAATTTATGCATATAACATGATCACAAACTTACAAATTTATGTAAAAACCTCGGCTCTGATACCAATTGTTGGAAACAAAGTGCGCAGCAGAATTTTAAAATTTTTTCATCAGAGTAATTTCTAAAACACAAGTTTGACATGTTATATGTATAAATTAAACAGATCTTACTAACCTCAGTGTGCCGAAGAACCTCCGCGACCTGTGTAGAGAAGTAACGTTCCAGAAGAGCCTCAACCAACTGGTCTTCTTTGCTATTCTCTATCCACAACCGGAGTGAGTGTGGGCTCACACGTACAGCTCTTCCACCGGTGACTCTCCTTCCAACCAATAGAGAGAACCCAAAGCTAGTGTTCGTGATTTGTGAACAAAAGCTCTCAGGGAGTTTTCAGATGCTCACTAGAAGAGTATCACTCTTAATCTCTCAAATTGATCTGAGTAAATCATTAGACTCACTCCCTTTTTATACCTATTGGTCCTTGGGGTCAGTCTATATCAGATTAGGTCTCAAAAATCGAAACAGAATCAAGTTCGGATCAATATCTGATAAGATACGCGTGAAAAACGCGTAATCTTAACTGTCGCGGTCGGCATGCCGAACTGTGTGATAGGCAGGCCGAACTGGCCAGTTCGGCAGGCCGAACTTTCTGATAGGCAGGCCGAACTGCCGGGAAAAAATCTCCGCGAATCTTTTATTTTCCACCCGAGATTCTAAAGGATAAAGTCTCAGTTTTGATTCAAATAGCCCAATAGAAAAGATATCTGATCAAAACAAACTTTATCAAGATAATCTCTAAGAAAATAAATCAATTCACAATAATTCTACAAGTTTATCTTGTTCTAATTGTCCAAAATTAAAACAACCGATAAACAGACAAGAATTATCCGAACGCCATAATTCAACAAGTTCATCTTGAACTAATTTCTTACATAATTAATTCAACCGATAAACAGACATGAATTATTTGATTCTTATAAATTTTAAACCAATCTGATAAATCCGACATAAGTCACCAATTATTGGAAAAGCACGTCGTGTCGTTACAGGATTTTGTGAGCTAGCAAAGGGGACCAAAATGGACCTATAAAGTTCAAGCTCATGATAATTATGAAACCCAATATCCCAAATATACATTTCACAATTATCAACTCCAACGCTACTCCACTAAAAGCTTGGAGCTGCACTCTCGAACTTTATAGAATTACGAAGCTCGTGTAGCTAAGTCTCCATGACATATCATAGTGTATCGCATCCCCATATGATCATCCATAACCGGCTTAAGGACAAGTTCTGTCTTACCTTCCCGATTATTTTTATCTTACGTTTCATTGTCTCACCATTAGAAAACTTACCATCCAAAGATAGTATACCATTCGGTTACACCTATGTATCCAAATGGTTGAGCGCTCCAGTTTTCCAATTACAGGACAACGCATATAAGAGGATATCATTACTCCTAAAGAGGAGCTATGGATTCCATATCTATGAATAACAAGTCTACGCTACCAAGAGTCATGCCTCCAATGTACCGGCATGCATGCCACTATAGAGATGTGGGAGTCACCCATTGGTACATCAAAAGACACAAATCGAGACAACGGGCCCATTATTCATCTCAGGATTTAGATACAATACAAATGATTGTCTAAAGTGAATCGATTTGCCAAGACAGAATTATTAATCCAAATCAATTCACTTTATGTCCCGATCCAACACATCGTCACCTATGACAATGCGCCAATGTTTCTATTCACGGAGTCCAACTCCGATGGCCAAGACAAACCATCTCCCAAAAGGGATATAGACAACATAACAATCTTTACATGAATAAAGCGCCCAACTTTATTCCCTCGATTGCGGATCATATATTTTAGACCATCACCTTAAGAGTCGTGTCTACCGCATAATCATACCATCATATGCCCAACTCTTAAGGTTTAGACTGACAGTCTCAGACTACTGTTTGCTTATCATACATTCAACAAATATGAACGTAAAGAGGACAATATTTGGTATATATAAATGAATAAATTCTTTATTGATAAAAATGTCTCCAAAAACGTATTACATTTTTTTTTACTCCTTAGAGCATACATGTCTTACACAAACATCACTATGCACAATTTCTAGAACCCCTTCGGCCCTATTGCCCTTAGACCCGAATGGTCTTTTGGTCATTTTACCCTCCAAACAAGACTCATATTGAGGTATAAATTCTACCTTTAAGTGACTTAAAGGTCCATCCTTTACCAACCTTTGATCCTATTCAGGTTAATATGACCAAGGCGCAAATGCCAAAGATAAGTCTTATTAGAGTGAGAAGTTTTAAGTCTTTTAGAGTTATTATCATTTATCTCATCATTAAGCAATAAGTCCATATTAGGTTTGATAAAATATAGATTTTTTGCATCCATCTAGAACAGATAAAAGATTTGTTTTTACGAATCATCACTTTATCATTAAAGAAACCAAGTAGGAGTCTTTAAATAAACAAGCTGCAGAAATTAAATTCCTTTTAAATTTAGGAACATAAAAACAATCTTGCAAAAATAAATTCCTATAATTATCAAAATAAAGATGGATGTCTCCCATTGCTTCCGCTGAGACCAAGGATCCATCGCCCATCTAAAGCGTGAAGTCCTCATGTAGCAGACTTCTCGTTTCTTTGAACCCTTGTAGAGAAACACAAACATGATTAGTTGCACTGGAATCTATGACCCAGATGTCACTGGATTCCTCAACCAAACAAGTTTCTAAATACAAAAGATCACACCTATCTCCTTTGAAAAGGAAGTCCTTACAATGCTTCTTGATATGCCTGACCTTTCCATAGAAGAAGCATTTGAGCTTCTTCGGGTTCTTCTTCTTCTTCTTCTTGCTCTTAGTAGTAGCAGGAATTGAAGACTTCCCGTTTTTGGCTTGTTGCTTCTTTCTATTCTCAGAGTTAGGATTGGAACCAGAAGCAGCTACCATGTTGACCTCACCACTAGCAGGAGGCTCCCTGATCAGTAGTTCAAACTCCTATAACTATTTCATAAGTTCTGCTAAGGTCATATCCTGTCTATTGCTTAAATTAAATGTAGCTCTAAACGGAATAAATTCCTTAGACAGAGTCTCAAAGACCATAGTCATCTGAGTTTCAGCATCAATGTCAGCTCCATTGGTTTGAGCCTCAACGAGGTAACCCATGACCAACATCATGTGCTCCTTTACAGATGTCCTCGGCCTCTGTCTACAGTTTAAGAGTTTTCGAAACGCCCCTTGCCGCTTTGTTATGGCTTGGCCTCCAAACATATTTTCAAGATTATCTAAGATCTGTTTTACAGTCTCATAATCCTGATATTGAGCCTGCAGCATATTGTTCATGCTAGCCATAACATAGCAGCGGGCTGATCATTAGCATCTTTCCAGCGATCATACGCTTGGAATTGCTCATTACTTGAGTCTCCCATAGGCTCGGGAGGACAAGGGGTTGTCAGTACATATTTCAGTTTCTCAAAGGACAGGACGATATCCAGGTTCCGTTTCCAATCGTTATAGTTCTCACCGGTTAATTGGTTTTTGTCAAGTATCGATGATAAAGCGTTTTTAGACATTTTTAATCTACAATAAAGAATCATATACCAAACATAAGCAAACATATAATAATAATTTAGTAAGATAACACAATCATGTAAAAATTATACAAATGTGTTTATGTGTCAAAACCTTGAAAATATCACAACCTTACAACGATAATTCCCAACTCAAAATTCAACAAGCTCCTAGGGGAATCATGCCAAATTCAATCAGGAACACGGATTCCCTGCTGATTAATATATGCCATCCAGGACCCATATGATCCAGCATATATAAGTAATCGTTTCTTTAGCCACTAATTTTATTAACAGAGCTCCTAGGGGAGGTTAATAATAAAATTAACGTGAGTGTATAACCATAGTTTCAATTTTTTATCCATGATTTATAATTAGCACTTAGGGGTATGTAACCATAAATCATGCTAAAATACCTTAGCCTCTCAGAGATCCAATCTGGTACATGATAGAAATCCCTTCCTAGGGGTCAGGACCATCATGTTCTGCCTATGGACCAACGATAGAGGCCTTAGGTCCTCTTTTCGAAAACCTTCTCCCACTCAATCTTTTGAAATCAAGGTTTTATTTTAAGAATATACTTGAACAATTTTAATATGAGCGGCACTCCCTATTCTATATGACATGTTATCAATATACATGGCAAATCATACTATAATGCAGACAAGCAAAGCAATCAAGCAAAGCTACAAGCAAAATAATAATAATAACTGTAATATTATGGCTCCACCTTAGAGAATAGAAAACTAAGATTACAAGAGAATAATTGAGACATATTATCGATTCTTCATCCTTGAATCCTCAAGCTGTATCCTTCTTTATGTAATTCCATCTTCAAGTCTTCAATCTAGTATAAATTGAACATTTCATATTTTCGGTCATATCCAAATTTAATGTTTCTCAGAATTGTCCCAAAAATAAAATTAAAACTGTATTTAAAAAACTGCACCTTTTTTGGAAAATTTTCAGCTCTCGGTCGGTAGGCCGATCTGGGTGATTGGCTTGCCGGCCATGTTCCATTGCCCTGCCGGTCATGTTCCATCGGCCTGCCGATCAAAAAGATTGGCCTACCGACCCATGAAAGTTCGGCTTGTCGGTAGAGCCAGCCGATTTCTGCCCTATTGACGGCATGTTGAACCACACGTCCGGCTAACCGATCTATGACCATCGGCCTGCCGAACTGTCATGTTTGGCATGCCGACCGAGCAGAAATCTTCATTATAGAAAATACAATTTTTTAAAGCAATTTATCAATTTTATGTTCAACAATTCAAAAACATAAAATTAGAGACTCAGAAAATACTTGGGAGTATCATCATCAATATTCTAGATCCGTCTTCTCTGAATAATTATTTAATTACATAATTTTTACAAATTTAAAATAAATAATAATTCCTAGACAGAGATGATAGTCTGCCTTCTAATTACATGAAAAACTTAGATACACATTCTAACCTCTAAGGAACCATAACCGATATAAATTAATTAATTAATAAATAATTAAACAATAATTTAATCAACCATAATTAATTAATAAACACTCACCACATAATCCATGACAACATATATAATTTATAGAAACCTAGAGTGCTAACTCTCTATAAAATACAATTCAAACATAGGAGAGATTAAGAACAAAAAAATTATGCATATAACATGATCACAAACTCATAAATTTATATAAAAACCATGACTCTGATCCCAATTGTTGGAAAAATAGTGCGCAACAGAATTTTAAATTTTTTTCATCAAAGTAATTTTTAAAACACAAGTTTGACATGCTATATGCATAGATTAACTAGATCTTACTAACCTTTTGTATGCTGAAGAACCTCCACAATCTGTGAAGAGAAATAACGTTCTAGAAGAGCCTCAACCAACTGGTCTTCTTTGCTATTCTTTATCCACGACCGGAGTGAGTGTGGGCTCACACGTACAGCTCTTCCTTCCAACCAATTGAGAGAACCCAAAGCAAGTGTTCGTGATTTGTGAACAAAAGCTCTTAGAGAGTTTTTCAGATTCTCATTTAGCAGAGTATCACTCTTAATCTCTCAATTGATCTAAGTAACCTGTGAGAATCACTCCTTATTTATAGAGGTTGGTCCTAGGGGTCAGTCCTCATCAGATTAGGTCTCAAAATTTAGATCAGAATCAAATTCGGATCAATATCTGATAAGATATGGGTGGAAACGCGTGATCTTATCATTCGCTGATCGATTGGCCGAACCACCTGATCAGCAGGCGAAACAGGTCCCATCGACAGGCCGAACATGTCCATCGGCAGGCCGAACTGTCGAATAAAAAATTTCGTGAATCTTTTATTTTCCATCCAATATTCTATAGGATAAAGTCTCAGTTTTAATTCAAATAACCCAATAGAGAAGTTATCTAATCAAAACAACTTTATCTAGATAATCTCTAAGAAAATAAATGAATTCCTAATAATTCTACAAGTTTATCTTGATCTAATTTATCCAAAATTAAATCAACCGGTAAACAGACAAGAATTATCCGATCCCAATAATTCAACAAGTTTATCTTGAATTAATTTATTACAAAATTAATTCAACCGATAAACAGACATGAATTATTTGATTCTTTCAAATTTCAACTAATCTAATAAATCAGACATAAGTCACCAATTATTGAAAAAAACACGCTGTGTCGTTACAGGATGTTATGAGCTAGCAAAGGGGACCAAATGGACCTATATAGTTCAAGCTCCTAATAATTATGAAACCCAATATCCCAGATATACATTTCATAATTATCAACTCTAACGCTACTCCACTAAAAGCTTGGAGCTGTACTCTCAAACTACATAGAATTACGAAGCTCGTATAGCTAAGTCTCCATGACATATCATAGTGTATCATATCCCCATATGATAATCCATAATCGGCTTAAGGACAAGTTCTGTCTTACCTTCCCGATTATTTTTATCTTACGTTCCATTATCTCACCATTAGAAAACTTACCATCCAAAGACAGTATACCATTCGGTTACACCTATGTATCCAAATGGTTGAGTGCTCTAGTTTTCTAATTACAGGATAACGCATATAAGAGGATATCACTACTCCTAAAGAGGAGCTATGGATTCCATATCTATGAATAACAGGTCTACGCTATCAAGAGTCATGCCTCTAATGTACCGGCATGCATACCACTATTAAGATGTGGGTGTCACCCTTTGGTACATCACAAGACACAAGCCTAGACAACGGGCCCACTATTCATCTTAGGATTAAGATACAACACAAATGATTGTCTAAAGTGAATCGATTTGCCAAGATAGAATTATTAACCCAAATCAATTCACTTTATGTCTCGATCTAACACATCGTCACTTATGACAACGTGCCAATGTTTCTATTCATGGAGTCCACCTTCGATTGTCAAGACAAACCATCTCCCAAAAGGGATATAGACAACATAACAATCTTTGCATGAATAAAGCACCTAACTTTATTCCCTCGATTGCAGATCGTATGATTTAGACCATCACCTTAAGAATCGTGCCTTTCGCATAATCCGTCCATCATATGCCCAATTCTTAAGGTTTAGACCGATAGTCTCAGACTATTGTTTGCTTAACATACATTCAACAAATATGAGCATAAAGAGGACAAGATTTGATATATAAATAATGAATAAATTCTTTATTAATAAAAATGTCTCCAAAAACTTATTACATTTTTACTCCTTAGGGCATACATGTCTAACATATCATACATATTTTATTTTATAAAAATATTTGAATGAAACATGTTCGTTGTTTAGTATGTCTGATGTTAATATTAACTCTAAATTTGAACGTGTATTTTGAATTATTTCAAATTTGTTTGGAGCTAAATTTTGGATATGTTATGATTTCTTGTGTTTATTATGTATAGTAATTTTTATAAATTATTTTATAGCATAAAAATCGATAATTTTTAATTAGAACTGCTTACTACTTAGGCTTTGCTAGTAGATTTGTAGTATTTATTGTATGATTTACTTAAATTATCAAATAAAATTTCTATGGATAAAGAAAACTATGAGAATTATATTAATTTTATTTTTATGCTCTAATTGAATGTGAATTGATATATATAGGGTTATGAATTCTTGAAGGTCAGTCAATTTTTATGACTTATAGATTTACTTGAATGTTTTGGAAAATTAGAAAAAGGTATTTTGGATTAATATTTTCAAGAGAAGAAAATTTGAGTGATTTTTTCTTTTTTTTATGTTAGCTATGTTATGAAATAATTCTTACACTTTATTCATGCTTATAGGTTGAGATTAATTTCTCTAGTAATTAAAGGTCAAGTTTTTCGTCTTTATGTTTCTTGACTCTAAGTATATGTTTGTGACTCCAAGATGCATTGTTTTGTTAAGAATGATATATGATGATGTAATATGGTATCAAATGATATCATAGACATGAAATTAATTTCTTATATTATATGAATGATTGGCATGAACACTTTAACAGGTGACCATACTGAAAACCGCAACAACGTCACCTGATTTAAGGTTTAGTAAATAAGTAAATCAAGTAAGTACATTCTCACCTGTAACATGATAAAAGTTTACAAAAAAAGTTTTGAGAATACATTTTATGATAACTTTTAAGTTTATTTTTATATATTGTCTTCTTATGAAAACTCTTGTTGCAATAAGAAGGTTTAATGGATGTTTCAATGACGAGGTACATATATATATATATATCACTTAATTAAGCATTGTATATCCCATTTTTATGTCTGTCCCGCTAGGTGGACTGTCCTGTAACGTGTACTTATATGTTTGATTTGGGATTAGCTATCTCACTCCTCTCGTACAACTATGTGTATGTTTATGGTGCAACGCTTGGGCCCTTAAAGATAAAATGAATCATGTTTAAATATGGAAGTTTAAATGAAAAGTATGTTTTATACAAACCTGTGCCTCGTGCACTACTATGATTATGATTACAATGTTATGTACTGATTTTTATGAAATGTTTTATGTTGTGAGATAGGAATGTGATTTTCTAACCTTATGCTTACTTAGTTTATATCATGTTGTAGATAAGGATAAGATGCAAGTTGACTAGGATGAAGGACAAGAATAGACGTGTGTGCGAGGAGTGTTGGATTGAAAACGAAGTTATGTCATCAAAAGAATTTAAACTTAAACAAAATTTAGCATATTATGTTTTGTATTTTTATTTGTTTAACACTCCGTTCGGTTTGTGATATGTTTTTTTGAACTTATGTTTTATTGAATGTAATTTGTATTTTAGATTTTTAGTTTCTTAGGTTATTTATTAAATAAAACTCTATATAGTTCATTTCTTTGTAATTGGTCTTAGTTAGTTGTTTGATTAGAAATTAAGAATTCTTGCATTATGTGTGTGAGTTTGTATTTGCTAAATATTTGTTTTTTTGTAAACTAAGTTTTTGCATGTAGTTTGTTAGCCAAATGTCTTAGATGTTTCGTCGGGCTAACCGAGGAGGAAAAGTTAATCCGATATAAAAAAATAGATGTATTTCTTGAGATATTTTTTTGAGCGTTGTTGATTGTTTCAAACTTTTAATCGTTAATTATTAAGTTTAACAGTAAAGCAACGTTTCATGTTGAGCCAATAAAGGGGTGTTACATTATTTAAAGGGTGTTTGGCTGGGAACTATTGGTGAAAATCTTTTTTACTATAGCATGTGAGAGCTTTATACTGTAATAACTTTTTTCTTTTTACTATAACATTTGAGAGTTTTACATTATTTATAACTAAATTTGTAGAAAAAACTACCCTTAACAAAATAAGAGGTTAATAGACGGTTTATGAAATTCAAAGTACCAACCAACCCACTTAAAATATTTGTATTAAAAACTACCTATACCATTTAAAATTAAAATAAAAATCACAGGTGATTTTGGCAGAGTAACAGATTATATTCTTGAACACCTCTGGCCCTATGCGGCGTACTTGCTGGACGCCCAAAGATTCCACTGTCTCGTCTTCAACGCTCATATGGATCAATTTTGTTTCTCCACAAAGGCTCAATTTCAAATCGCACACTTACAACAAAGACTCGTGCTTACAAAATTGTTAGTGTATGAGACGAGTTGTTCTTTTTCAAGGTTGGGTTTGGCGGCTAGGCTTTTCACATCATCAGTATTTCAGGATGAAAACCTGAAAGCTGGATGCTGACACGAAGATGCTCCGGTAATGCTTCTCTCTTTTCTCTCTTTTCCCAATTTCGCTCTTACGCTGATGCCCCAATATCCCTCAAAAAGATCAAAAAACTATGTAAATTTGGAAAGCTTAAGCCAGCCGAAGCTGTGGGTTACTTTAGTTTCATGATTCGGATGCGACCCTTGCCTTCTATTCGGGTTTTTAATCATTTTTTTGGGGCACTCTCCAAGATGAATCATTTCTCGGCTGTTTTTTCTACGTACAGAGATTTGGCGGGTCTGGGTTGTGGTCATTTCCAGCCAAATGTCTGTACATTGACCATTGTGATAAAAAGTCTATGCCACGTCAAGAAGCTGGATTTGCGTTTTTCTGTTTTGGGAACTCTTTTTAAACATGGACTTAAGCCGGATCCTTTTATGCTTTAATACTCTGCTTCATGGGCTTTGCGCCGAAGGGATGCTAGCTGCAGCGGGAGAGTTATTTTTTGAAATACTAGAGAATGAACACCCATGTAATGAATTTACGTATGGGATTTTGATCAATGCGTTTTGTAAGGCTGGAGAAACTTGCAAGGCGCTTAAGCTAGTAAGGATGATGTATGACAATCGAAGGATTAAACCCTTTGTAGGATGTTGTAATCAAATCATTAGGAGTCTATGCAAAGAAGGACGAGTGGACAAGGCTTTGAGCTTGTTTGGAGATATGATCAGCGGTAATATTGTACCGAACATGGTCACTTGTACTTCTCTTATTCACGGATTATGCAGGTGTGGTCGTTGGGAAGAGGCAACGAAATTCTTAGAAATCATGGCTGTCTGGGAAATGTCTCCGAATATCGTTATATACACTTCTATATTGGATGCTATGTGCAAGGAAGGGAGAATTGAAGAGGCACTTCATCTCTTAGAGGCAATGAATACTAAAGGTCTAAAGCCCAACGTCATAACCTACACTTCTTTAATTTCTAGATTTTGTCGTTTGGGTCAATGGAGAAAAGCCATCCATTTGTTAGATCAAATGAACAATGAAGGTGTTCCAGCAAATGCTATAACCTTCACCACCATTGTGGACGCTCTTTGCAAGCAAAGTAGGATGACGGAAGCCCTTGATATGTTCCATCTCATGATTCAGAGAGGTATAAGGCCAAATATCATCACGTATAGTACACTACTTTATGTATTGAGCCATTTAGGTCAATGGGAAGAAGTGAGGAGGTTGTTTAATGAAATGGGGAGGCTGAACATATCTCTTGATACCGCAGCGTTAAATGGAATCTTAGATGCTTTTTCTAAGAGAGGTATGATGGACAAAGCTGAAAAGTTGATTGATGGAATGATTCGACATGGTCCCACATCTGATGTCATAACCTACACGACATTGATCAAGGGTTATTGTCTGCTAGGTGAAATGGACAAGGCAAAAAAGGTTTCCGAACAAATGGAATTAGCGGATGTTCAGCCTAATATTGTTTCCTATAACACCTTGATAATTGGTTACATAAAGGTAGATAGAATTTATGTTGCTCTCAGGCTTCTTGAGGATTTAATTCAAAAGGGGTTGGTTCCTAATGATGTAACACAAGAAATTTTGAAAAGCGTTCATACTAGAAGGATTAGTGTATGAATCTCTCTAAGATGCGATCATGAACTGATCATAATGCTACGAGCTGATGTTGAGAGACGAAGGTCAATATGTTTATAGGATTGGCATTCAATCAGTGGCAATATTCCACTGATGTAGAAGAAACGTTGTTGAAAAACTTTTAACTCATACCTTTAGCCAACCAAATGAACAACTTGCTTGCTCAGAAGGGTGCAATTAAGGTCACACTCGTGAAGCTGTATATTGTTTGAATGTGATTCAAACTCATCTGCTAGAGATGATTATATCTAGAGGAAAAAGTTTATGTATAACTTCCATATCAAAGTAGTCTATGAAAATTTCGTTGAACCTGCAGGGAAAGAAGCTTAAGGTCTGACCATGGTGATGACTTGCACTTTGTTTCATTCTCCACACTCAGTAGTACTGAATTTCCTTTTCATTTACGTTCTACAAGAAGTATAATTCTCTTTTCGCCTTTGAAGTTCAAATTATCTCTTCTAGACTTTTTTCTTCCATTCATTCAATGCATATATTTTGGACGATGGTCATCATTAAAGTTGCAGTAGCCAAAACAGGACAAGATTGAGAAATTTTAAGATCGAAACAAAGAAAAAGCTTTTAGTATGTGCTGAATTCTGCTTACATGACGTTGCAGAACATTGTTGACTTTTCTAATCATGTACTCATGTAGAAGTGAATAAACTAAACATGAATATCATATTATCATATTGCTGGACGAAATGTATGTGCTTGTGGAAGTATGTAGCTTGGTAGAACAACTATTTTATTAAGGCTCTTTTTTTTTTTTGGTGATTTAGTTTCTGCTGTCATTAAGATTTCTGTTTTTGTTGGGATGATGAGTAAGCCAATAATAATGTATTACGTTTGTAATTTGAGTTCATATGTGTGCATATATATATATATATATATATATTTTTCTCTCATTAGTAATAATTTTCAGCTCAGTTTATCCCAAGCGTTTTGACCATCGACCTCCACCAATGTGATTGGGCTAAACTTCATGATCTTGATGAGTAGAACAATATTGGTTAGTTTCAATGTCAAATTGAAGTACTTCCATTGTTTGACCAACAAACAACTATTTATTTCTCTTAGTTGTTTATTTTTTACTTTTTGCTTGAAATGCTTTTTTTTTTTTTTTGGATAAGCTATGTTCTTGATTTAATTGATTTCCACGTTCTGACGCAGGGGAGTTTCATCTTGCCGGTCAAATGAGGGAGAAGGCTTATATTTTGTTGCTATTGCCCCTATGGTTGCCAGTCTTTTGCAACTGCAAGGTCCTGTTTTGTTTCAATATTATGAGTTGTTCTCTGGTCAACTCCGCGGGTATTTGCTGCCTTTTTCTCTACTGTGATAAAACATCAAAGATTGTATTCTTTATCCAAAGGGCAACACTACCACAATTGGTAATTTAAAGAAAAATAACTGCAGAACTTGCAAGCACTCTTTTTATCTTTTAAGGAAGAACCTACTTTCAATGTCAGTCTTGCAAAGGGGTTATGTATTTTGGTTATTTTTTTTCCCCTAAAAAAATGAAAAAAAAAGGACCAGTCTAGTCATAGTTGATAGAATATTTTTTTCCCTTCATTGTAGAAGCGTAATTAGCTAATTGCCTAACGTAGCTTGCTAGAGAATCGAGTCAACTCTCTGCGTACTTTAGTAATGAGAATGAGAACTGTCATTTAATTCTGCATTAGGAGCAAAGTTGTCCTCTCTCTCTCTCTCTAACAATACCAGTAGATTTTATTGTGTTTTTTTTCCCTCTTGAAGTGTGCTGGGAGATTTAAACTCTAAACCTTGATTTGAAGGAGGGTTATGAATTTATCACTAAGTATTGTTGGACTTTAAACCACTACAAAGAGAACACCTTAATCTTGAGGTCAAAACAGTAAAGTTTATTAATTTTCTCCGCTTATTTTGTTTTGTAGGCTTGGTGACATGTCACGATTTTAGTGGTTCCGAAAGATTTGGATTGAAACCTAGCGAAGGGTCTCATTCCTCATTCGTTGCAGATCATTGAGAAACAGGCATAAATATCTGATGTGCACCCAGATGATTGTTTCTGCGGTTGTGTTTGAGTTGCATGAAAGTCTCGTGTCGTATATTATTTTCTTTGTTAGAACTAATTCCAGATGTTTTACTTCCGCTTCATTACTTTTATCAACTATATGAGCAACGCTGTTGTGGGTGCATTCTTCATTTCGTTATTTACCATTTTATCCCTTCTTCTTCATTATCTGGGATGGACTTTGATTTTGCGGTCCTTTGTAGTTCTTTCACAAAGAAAAAGATGTCAATTAAGAAGTGACATCATTCTGAGCAAATATACAAGAATTTTGGTGAAGAATTTCTTGCGATCCTCAGCCAGTTTTATGTACTACATTATATGATTCCTAGTTCATGGTGTAAATAAGTCTCATCTTGAATAAAATAATACTGACCATTTAATTGAAAAACACCAATTTTCGCAAACATATCTGGGGATCAGATGTATTTGGTTGGAGAAAAAAACAATCGAATAACAACCGGATTGAGCGTCGGCTTTTGGATCCTCTTTCACAATCTCTCGTAATCGAGTTTCTCCGACTGCAACAAGAGACGAGAAATGTCACCAACTAGAATGAGCTCAAACTTGAGCCAATTTTCAGTGAAAACCTAAACTAAAACTAGACATGAGGGTCTAGCTCATAATTGGCATCGTTATATCAGCAGCATTTGTTTTGGCAGCCAATAGAACAGTCAATCAAAATAGTACCCTGATAAGCATGTCAGTTGGAAGCCACGCCGGTGCTGTCGGAATTCCAACCCATGCAACCTGTAAAACGGTTACTTCTCAGCAAATTCACCGTTGACTTTTGCATTGATGACAGGGTTTCTAGAAATTTTCTTCTTGAACTTTAAACTGAGGAGTTGCTCACTGAACCTTTAATTATAGCAAACCATGTCTAAATTCAATTAAATTTGCAGGGTGCCCCCAAATTGATGAATGATGTCAAAATTTGAACGGAACACGCTCATAAATGCGACATGACTAGCTTCTGGAATTTTAGTTCTTCCCTTCAAATGAGCTCACACAATGTATACGAGAGCATTTCCAATCAAATTTTAACTGTCATCATTGATATAGAGGCATTATGCAATACCTTATTAAACTTAAGTGTTGATTTGTCAAATTGAAAATTTACCTGATTTAGCTAATCATAAAAAAAGTTCACGGGCAGATGTGCTAAATATCCCTTATAATAACTGATTCATTAAAAAACAATAGTTTAGAGAGGATCTTGTCAATTGCAGAGGAGAGGACTCAAGGAAATTCTTACCAGTGCATGCTCTCCTGTTTCGAAAATGCGTAAATCCAAGACCTGACAATATTTTCATCTAATCACTTTCAAGCTTTGATTGAAACTCGAATAAGAGAATTCATCACAATTCTATTGATCAAACTATATTCAACAATGTTTCATGACTTGTGTAAGAACAATGTGAAGGATGTACCTCACCGCGGTCTTCGTAGATATAGTCCAAGCCTTTGTAGTATGGAGGGTGCCCAACAGAAAGATACTGCAGTTTGTAACAATATTTTAAGCAAAATAAAGCACTAAAAATAAGATCATATGAAAGTACAATGCTTGAATGACAACACACAAAGCTTTACTTTGTTCCTATTACGAAAACATATATTTGATGCTATTTTTAGCACCACTTTTACTCAATGACTGAAGATCTCTCTGTTTTGAGAGACTGACAGATTTCAGTAAATATATTTTTTAAAGGCCCTCTTTTCAATCAAGATATAACAGTAGTGTCCTTAATATTGCCTACCGGGGAAGGAAGTTTAGCTAAGTTTCTTCTAAAAATTTCGACACTATACATTTTAAGCTTATAAAATTATATGTACCATGCATTTCGGACGTTCTGGACATGATGTCTTTGAATTTAAATTTTACATCAAATCTATTTCTTTTTTCTTATCAACTACTTCCAGTTTTGACTTTAAGGAATATCATCAATTTGTTTAATTTACATACCTCATAATCATTAAAGTCATTGAAATCGGCATTTGACCGAGAGAGTACAGCGTTGAGAACATTCAAAATAAATGATATATATTTTTTAAATAGCTTAAAATGCAAACTATAGAATTGCAAATAGCCTAATTATAATTTGCTTCTCTGTGTATCTATGGTAAGCAAAAGTACTTGAATTCCACTTACATTTACACTATTCAGATACTTTTCTTTATCCACTCTCACAATTTGACCTTTCTTCACTGCCCAACAGAGAACAACGAGACAACAGATCATAAACATAAATATAAAGGATAATCAAATAGATAGTGGTATCCAGTTCTTTCTGTAAACACCAGAATTCTCAAATTAGTAAATATAAAAAAAAATTCAAAAAAGAAAAGAAAAGAAAAGCTGACTTGAATAGACGGGCCTTTTAGGAAGCTTAGAAGGAGCTGTCTTAGGAGTTGGAGCAGGTTGAGCATTGGAGGACTCCTGCGGCTTTGCCTCTGTGGTCTTATTGTCGTTATCTGGCTCTGCAGATTTTAGTGCTCTAATTGACAGAAAACGAAGTGGGTTTCTTCGTAAAGATTGAGATTGCGGGAAGTGAGAAAATCGCGGGAAAGAGCTCTGTGAGAGACTGGCAGAGAAGGCCATGGGAGATTGGTCTTGCTCTAGTTGTTGTTCTTGTTCAGCTTTTAGAAAGCCTCCAATTCTGTGCAGATAAGAGATGATGGAATTCTCCCTGCCAACGGTCAGATTTTTGCGGGGAGCATGTTGATAAAAGGCATGAAGGAGAAGTCCTTTTTTATAAGTAGACGAAGCAATTTTAAAATTAGATAAATGACTTAAATATCATGTCATTTAAAATAAAACAAAAAAAAATTATTTTAATAAAATGAAAAAAAAAAAGGAGGCCTAGGAGGCCCGATCAAAAAGAAGAAAGTGGTTTTAAGGAAAAACTTTTTTTGGTAAAATAATCTCTTTTTTTGACAAATTTTTAGCATAAAAATTAAGCTTTTTATACATAAAAATTATTTTAATTTTTTTTTTCTCTATTGAGATTTTTTTTGCTATAAATTCTTTTTTTATCTTTTTATAAAAATTGAAACAATTTTACTTTAAAAAAACGTATTTTTTATTATCAAACAAAAAAAACCATTTATACAATTTTAATATATATTGATTTTGGCTCTTTTGTCAAAATATCTCGATCAAAATCGAGGGACTCTAATTTGCCCCCCCAAAATCGGCAATTCCGCCCAAATTCGCCCAAATCGACAATCGTCTCCTCCAGCGCAGGTGAAGCAAAGCAGCTCTTCAGCCCTTTATAGTCTTCTCCTTCTTCTTCTTCTTCTTCTTTTCTCTGTGTTCTTTTTCTTCTGGCAAAATTTGATGAAGAAACTCACCAACACAATCCGCAGCAGCTCGTCTCTATACCAGGTATTCTCATATTCCCTTTTTTTTTTTTTTTTTAATTTTTTGATATGCCCAACATCAATTAATTAGTTAATTAGGTATATAGTCATAGACATTATTTATTGTGCTATCCATCTTCATTTCGAGAACATCCCATTTCTTCGTCATTTAGGCTTTTTTTTTCCTTCTAATCTGCTGTTCAAAAGCAGGAACTTTAAATGTTCTTTAAGAAAAGAAATTATGGAAGGAACATGCAATTGCATGGAAATTCCAATTGTGATGTGGAAGGGGATCGCCATTAGTATTTTATTTCTGACAACTTTGCATTGACTGGTTCATATTTCTCACCTAGATGTCAAGAAGATTAGGGGTATTGGCTTGCAAGTGTCAAAGCTTGAGAATGCAAATCCTCTTAAGAAAGGTATGTTCTTGAATTGTTTCCGGTTGGTACTTCTTCAGGCATGCTCAGGGTAGTTCTACATAATATGGTCCTAGTCAGGTCTATGCAAAAAATTCTTTTAGCTTTACAAAAACTGATTCATATTTCATTTGTGTCCTTTATTAATTGGTGGTTCTTGACATCTCTCTGGCGGCCAAACTGGTCACTGTCTTTTGTTGGTATTAATTGCTTAGTATTCCAGAATGCTATGCTATTATTATTCATTTGGATATAATGTTGTTCTTGTGTCGTCGTTCCTTTTAAATTTTTTTTTATACATCCTCCATTTTTTTTAGATGAACAGAAAATGCTAATAGTAGTTCTATTTCTATTCATTAAAGCGTTCATTATAAAAATATCTATATTTATGGCCGGCATTATTGCTCAAGAGGTTTGTATAGCTTGTTCCAAAATTGCATGGGACATGTTATTTTCTGGACATGGTACTTATCATATTCCATTGCATTCTTAAAGGTTTAAGGAAGTCATTGTTCAATGTGTTTCAAGATGGCATTGTTCATTGGAAAATGGCATTGGTGATTAATGATCACTTGAAAGTGTAGGATGAAAAAGATCAACCTAGGATGCATTAGTGGTAAGGATTGAATTCTATTTAAACAACTTTGATATTGAGTAATTAATGCTCAATATTCTCAGCCTTCCTCTTCAGAATTAAATACGTGTTTCATATTCTTGATAATGCGGATTGAATTCAATTTCTTTGTTCTGAAGTTGCTCATGACTCTGTAGTCTTGTTCATTTGGATAATAGAATCCATTTACACAGTTGTGGGATGGATCATGGGAAAATGATGGATTTGATTGAATCTTCAACATTGCTCTATTTGTTTGTGTGCTGTGTGGTTGTGGCGTTCATAATGCATGTATCATGTATGTATAACTATTTATTTTTGTTATTCTAATTATAGGACGATGTTTTAAGTATCATGTATTTGCAGGAACTAGGAAGTTGAGGATGAACAAAATGAAATAGCATGGATTTGGTAGCCTTTTTTTTAATGAAAAAAAGAAGCCAAAAAGTTTAGGAGTTCTTGTTAGTAGCGCATTACTTGTGAATTTTGTATGAAATCTATATAGCTATGTAATTGTTAATAGCATTAGTTGTAATCTATATATCTATGCAATGTTTAGGTAATTGGTTTGTTTGGATTGGAATTGTTAATAACATCTTTTGATTGAACTAGAATTAAGGCCTAGCCTAAACGTCATTAATTAATTTTATTATTATTTTTTTGCAGTTTGATAACTAAATGGCTCCGTTACCAATTTATTTCGACGTTGGAGGACATCGGAATGAGTTGGAAACTTGTTGGGTATGATGTGAGGCGCAAGGTGAAATGAAAGGAATTATGTTAAAAGAAGAGAGTCCTAAGTTCAGTATGTTAATTAACAAGATTTGTACAAAAGATGGAATTGATCGTGAAAATAAATCAATGAAGATAACCCATATGCCGCCAAAACACTCTGATAAGATGAAGCCAATTAGAATTTCTAACGATGATAACCAATTAGTTTTTATAGCGTTACTTAGACATAGTGGTAACATAATACCTCTACGTGTTCAATTGGAAGACAAAGATATGAATTGTGTTGAATGGGAGATTGTAGTTTTATAGGAGATTGCCTTAGCTCCTACTAATGAAGAAGAAATTCATAGAAATTCGTCAGATGATGAATTTTTTGACTGTGATTTTGTTGATACTGCTTTAGATGATAATGCCTCAGCTCCTAACGATATGTACCCACTGCCTCTGCCATAACCACTCATGATTTTAAATGAAAGAGAAGTTAGATCATCCTCAACTTTGAATAGTTTCACATTCAATGATGGGTCTAATTTACAAGTTGGTGACCACTTTAGAAGCAAGAGACAATTAAGGATGAAACTTCAGGTTATAGCTTTAAAAGGAAGGTTCGAGTTTTTAACCAAAAAATCGAACAAAAATTTACTTGTAGTGGAGTGTGTGGATCCAAATTGTAAGTGGCATGTTCGGGCATGTAAGTTGTCATTGTCAAACATGTTTATTATTGGTAGGCATTGTGGAATTTAGTCTTGTTTGCTAGAAAATTGTTCATCAAAGCACAGGCAAGCATCATACTCTGTTATTGGAGAGTGCATCAAAAGTCAATTTGTAGGTATACCATAGGGCCCACGGCCTAAATCAATACGGAATTATGTTCGTAGTGAATTTGGAATGGATTTTAGTTACTACAAAGGTTGGATGACTCGTTAGCATGCAATTAACCTTATAAGGGGTACGGCCAAAGCAAGTTTTGCCACACTATTGCCCACATTAAGGTAGACGATTCTAATAGGTTTAAATATCTGTTTGTGGCACATGGACCTTGCATACGAGGATTTATTTGCATAAGGAAAATAATAGTTGTCGATGGAACGTTTCTGAAGGGAAAATTCAGAGGTGTGCTATTTGTGGCCATTGCTCAAGATAGTGAACGCTGTTGTTATCCCATTGCTTAGGGGATTGTGGACAAAGAAGATAATGCATCTTGGACATGGTTGTTCTCAAAGTTGAAGGAAGTTGTGAAAGATTGTGAAGATTTGGTTTTCATATCTGATAGGCATCGAAGCATTAAAAAGGCTGTTGAGACAGTTTATGAGTTAGCACGCCATGGTTGTTGCACCTTTCATGTGGCGTAGAACATCAAGACTACCTTCCATTCTAGCGGTGTTCTACCGTTATTCTTTAAAGCTGCTAATGCTTATCAAATTGATGAGTTCAATATCTTTTTCAAGGATCTTTGTTCTAATTATCCACGCGTTGGGAGCTACCTTAAAGAGTAGGTTGGCTTTGAGAACTGGTCTCGCTCTCATTTTAGAGGAAATAGATACGACATTATGGCCTCAAACCTTGTTGAATCATTGAATGGAATGCTTGAAGATGTCAGAGATTACCCTGTTGTTGCCTTGTTAGATTATGTGTTGGGAAAGATGTCTATGTGGTTTAACGAAAGGCGGACCAATGTCATTGTTAGTACCTTAGTTTTGATATCGACGAATGAGAAAATACTCCATAACAGGTACGACAAAGCTAGATTTTTATCAATCAATAAGCTCAATATTGATGAGTACTACGTTGTAGGTGGAGAGGTTTCTGCAACTGTGAACATTAGATTGAGAACTTATGATTTATGTTCACATTATTACAAGATGGATACATTGGTTAATGCATATGTAGAGACAATTTATCCTATACCTGATTCGTCCCAATGGGAGATTCCAGATGATGTTAGGAAAATGCGCATTTTACCGCCTAATGCTAAGGGAAGATGTGGTAGGTCAAAACACAAAAGAATTCCAAGTACAAGCAAGAGCACCAAGTAAAGAAGAAACAGGTGCTCTAGATATGGACAGTATGTGCATTATCAAAAGACTTGTAGGAATGCGCCAATTTCTTGATTTCGTTTGTTGCTAAGAGATAATGACTTTCTATGTTTTCAATGAAGTAATTGTTAATTGTTCCATTTGATATCATTATTGTCTTGTTTCATATCGTTCTATACAGGGTTTCTTTAGATTTTGATTAAATTAAGTCGTTATGCTATCGAAATTTACAAAACTTAAAAATTTAACGAGGTCGATATGGGGTCTATATGGTATCGACCTCCTTATAAGGCTGTTGATTGAGATGTACAAGTACAAAAGAATATGGTCGACATGGGGTCTACATGCTATCGATCTTCTTATAATGCTATTGAATGAGACGTACAAGTATAAAAGAACAGGGTCGACATGGGGTCTACATGGGTCGACACATGCAGACCCCATGTAGATACCATGTAGAGTAAGGTGAGCCATGGGTGTAAACCCAATGTCAATCCCATGCAGAACCCTGCAGGCCTTGGTGTCTTTTAAGCAAAATTCTTCTGATTATACATAACTATACAATTATCATGTTTTAATGTTAAACCAAGCATGTTGGATTTCTCTACATGTTCCCATGTTTATGAATCATCGCATGAGAAGGGACATTTTCAAAGGAACATTATCTTCCCCTTCTTTAATGTTCAACCCATTACGAGTATGAGAGTTCACACATGAAATTAAAAAATGTACAAATATAACATTTTAGATGGACACGTAAAGTCGGAGTCACTGTAAATCTTGGGTCGATATGGATCGACACGAGGTCGACATAAGGTCTACACAAGTATAATTTTTCTATATTTTTTCAACTATATGAGGTCGATATGGGTCGATGCAGGTTCGACATAGGGTCAATATATGTGGAGCTTATATCGACCCCATGTTGACCCATATCGACCTTGGTGTCTTTTTGGTTAAAAATTCACCCAATCGTATATCACTACCCCATGTATCATATTTAAAGAAAAATTGTCCATGTGAGATTTCTCTACATGTTCCCATGTTTATGAATCATCGCATGAGAAGGGACATTTTCAAAAGAACATTATCTTCCTTTTCTGGGTTGATATAGATCGACACAGGGTTGACATAAGGTCTACAAAAGTATATTTTTTCTATATTTTTTCAATTATATGAGGTCGATGTGGGTCGATGTAGGTTCGACATAGGGTCGATATATGTAGAGCTTATATCGACCCTATGTCGACCCATATCAACCTTGGTGTCTTTTTGGTCAAAAATTCGCCCCATTGTATATCACTACCCCATGTATCATATTTAAAGAAAAATTGTACATGTGGGATTTCTCTACATGTTTCCATGTTTATGAATCATCGCATGAGAAGGGACATTTTCAAAGGAATATTATCTTCCTCTTCTTTAATGTTCAACCCATTACGAGTATGAGAGTTCACACATTAAATTTAAAAAATGCACAAATATAACATTTTAGATGGACATGTCAAGTCGAAGTCACTGTAAATCCTGGGTTGATATGGGTTGACACGAGGTCGACATAAGGTCTACACAAGTATAATTTTTTTATATTTTTTCAATTATATGAGGTTGATATGGGTCGATGCAGGTTCGACATAAGGTCGATATATGTAGAGCTTATATCAACCCTATGTCAACCCATATCGACCCCACATCTATACACCCCCATGTGGGATTTCTTTGGTTGACACATGTAGAGCCCATGTAAATTTAGGGGTCGATATGGGTCGCTATAGTATCGACATAGGGTCGACATATGTGCACCTCATATCGACCTCACATCGACCTCTTTTTTTAAATTTTTTGGAATTTGTAAGGGATATTGTTAAGATTTCAAAGTTGACAAATAAACACTTATTAACAAAAATCATTAGTTTCATATGTAGATCAGATGCCATGTTATAAAAATCATTAGTTTCAAATGTATATCAGGTGCCATGTGAACATGGCATTTGTAGACCTCATATCGACCCCAGGCTAGGTTCTACATGCTATCTACATGGGTTGACACATGCAGACCCCATGTAGATTCAGGTTCGACATAGGGTCTACATATGTGGACCTCATATCGACCCCATATCGACCTCATGTCGACCCCATACACTTGTCTTTGTCTCCACATAGATCAGATGCCATGTGAACATGCCATTTATAGACCTCATAACGATCCCATATCGTCAATTTTGGAAATTGTAAGGGATATTGTCAAATTTTCAAGCTGGGACCGTCAAGTGCCCTAATTGATCAATTCATTATGCAGAGTGTGTCAATTCATCGTAACCAAAGAATATTAGTTTACAAATAAACACATATTAACAAAAATTAGTAAAATCATTTCGCAATATTAGTTTACAAACTTTGTCAATTCCTCATAAACGTTTACACAAAATATTGGAAAAGTTGCTTTGATTTTTTTCCTCCAAAAAAAATTTTGACAGCATAGCTGCTTATATTAAACAATATCCAAAACCTGCAAACACAATCCAGACAACTATGAAACCTGCAAACATAATCTAGAAAACTAGAAAGCCTACAAACATAATCCAAATAAGTACATTGTTTTTTATACATATGACAAACACTTTAATCATTTTCTTTTAGGATCAATATATGGAGTTCGCATATATTGTGATCTTGTTCTGATCCTTTACAGTCTTTACAGTATTTGTGGTCTTTGTACTTGTAGTAGTTGTGGTTCTTCATTGTATATCACTATACCAGTGCTATGTGTAGGACGAGATGAGCAAGGCGAGGGTGTTATACAAGGCAAGGAAGGAACAAATGGTGTACGACATAGATTATGCACGGCCGTATTGCAAGGTTGGGCCAAAGCTTCCTTAGGTGATCTCGATAAGTGTGGTGATCCAGCTTTAGGTGTGGGAGTAGTGCGAGGTGAGGAAACAATGGGTGCCTCATCTTCAGGCAAGGGTGTAGTGTGAGGCTGAGCTGTAGTGCAAGGAGAGGGACGAAGTAAGGGAGATAAGTTTGGCAATCCTTCTTCATGCAGGGGTGTACTGCAAGTTGAGGCCTAGTAAACCCATCATAACCCTCACTGTAATGATGCTCTTGATCTCCCCTTGACAGCATAGTTTCTGACCAATGTTTGAATTGGTTAGAAATATGCTATTTCAACTGCTCAAACCCTAGAGCCATTTCTCTTCTCATGGCTTCTTGCTCTTTCCTGATGGCTTGGACCTCATTCTCAAGCAACACTACTTTGGGAGGAGCATCTTGATGTTTAGAAGTTGAGGGCACAACTTGATCAATGGAGGGAGAAACATGCTTTGGATGGTCATGGCCAAACACTACACGCTCTCCTTGATCAAGAATCTCGGCCAACTGTGTTATAATTGCATCAACATTTTTTCCCACAAAGGCCTAAAATTGACCATCCATGGGGTTCTCATCTCCTCATTCGTAAAAAGCACCGTGCTACGAATATACTACAAAATAAATTAAAAATATTCTTGTTAAGACCATGTTTGTTTTACTTAATACAAATCATTACATGAGTAGTAGGTAGACACTGACCTGTGACCCGTCTATTAAATTGCTTATCTCAACCCTCGAAGGATTGACTGCACCCCTCCACTTTATTGTCCTCCAATGACACATTCGGGGCACAAGATCTTCTGTCGGTATGGGGGTAGAAAATCTGTTTGCTACCGCAGTGATGAACTCATAGGCAAATACCTAAATCAATATTAAATTTTGGATCAAATATTTTATCAAATATGAAACGATAAATGAGATATCAAATACATACTCATATATAAATTACTCATGTTTAATTACCTCAAATGGATATATAAATCCATTGAAAGTGAATGATGCATTGCTAGACTTACTCCTTATATCCTTTTTCAATTGTTTGACTGAATACTTAAAGGACTCTCACCCCTAAGGGTAGGCATAGAAAGCATCTATGTTATCGATCAAAGTTAGGAACTGTGCTTTGATTTTCATGCAATTTTTGTCATTGGCCATCAAAACCCCAACGAGAAAAATCAAAGCGGCCATCTTCCTTCTCTCTAAATTGTCTGCCACATCATTGTCCTGTTCCATCTTGTCGACAACATCATAGATGGAAATTTCTGTGTTTTCCAGCCGATGCCATGCATAAAAGGTGAGGTAGTATCATCCTCATCCTTCTCGTCCCCCCATCCTCATTTGCTTTGTCAAGAATAGGATACTCATCACCGCAATATAATCCTGTTAGCAACACAAAACCCTTTAATGCGTACCTAACTGAAACACGATTAACCACCATCCAAAATTCATTATCAGGGTTCACTATTGCCATCCGCAACACGAGTGGCCACACCAACTGGCCAGAGTGTTGAAAATTTATAGCCACGTCCAACACATGGTCAAATTGGGTGCCTCTGAACCACTACAGATTGTTAGGGTCTAGATAGTCTATAGTGAATTTGGCATAATACTCATATTTTGGTTTCTTAGACACTCTGCAATCATGGTGCTCATGCGTCCTTAACACTGGATCTAGTCTCGGAGCTTGTTCAATATGAAAAAAAAAATTATAAAAATTGAAAACAAATTTCAAAAACAATTACAGTGAAAATAACACCAAGGAGCAATCTGGATGATAATGAAATAATAAAGCTCTTCCCAAATGTATTGACTAATAATAAACCTCTCTATGTTACTAAGTAACCATTTAATATATGTCTACCTTCTAAAAAATTCATTCCATAAATAGACCCAAATAAAAAAAAGATAGCCCCATTCTATGCATATCAAAAAGGCCCCGACACTCACATAAAAAAATGAAACACATTTTTTATTTTAAGGCCAATGTTTGATTTGCCTTCGTAATAATTCTAACAACAATCTGAAGTATAACTGTAAAACACAAAAGCACCAATTGGTAGCATAACTAAAGCAATGGTCAACATATTTTTGAGCTAGGATTATGAAAAATTGGTCTGACATGAAAACTACCATTCCAGACGAAGAAACCAAAAACTAAACCTGAACTGCACGTGGCCAATAATCTGTTCATATATGCTTACAAATTAGATCACTATAACAAATTCAAGATTATACGACCTTTATTTAATGACCGTTTCTCAAAAACCGTCATAATAAGGAAAAAAAACGTAGCGAGTTACGCCGGCAAAGAAGAAAACCGTCGTGGTATCGGTGGGAGCTACCATGATGGTTTTTATAAAACCCATCGTGGAAAGTTTTAAAATCTTTAGAAAATTTAATCTTTCATGGCGGTTTTTATAAAAACCATCATGGAAGGTTTGGATGTTTGAAATTTTTAGTATCCTGTCTAATTTAACCTTTCACGACGGTTTTACAAAAAACGTTGTGGAAGGTTCTGCATGTTTGAAATTTTTAGTAGCCTACCAAAATTTAATTTTTCACGAAGGTTAAATTTGGATAGGAAACTAAAAATTTCAAACATACAAACCTTTCACGACGGTTTTTATAAAAACCATCGTGAAAGGTTAAATTTGAGGACATACTAAAAATTTCAAATATGAGAACCTTCCACGATAGTTTTGACCTTCCATGTAAAACCCGTCGTAGAAGCCTCAGGGCCTTTCACGACAGTTTTTATAAAAACCGTCGTGGAAGGAAGTAGACCTTTCACGATGGTTTTTACTAAAAACCATCGTGAAATGTTCAGCATGTTCAAAATTTTTAGTATCCCGTCGAAATTTAATCCCACGCCAACGACATGGCCTTCCCTATTTATTTGAAATTTCTCTAACTCAAACCCACCAACTCTCCAACCCCTTTCTCTCTCTAACTCCTCCCCCCACGACCTAGCCATCGAAACTCCCACAACATTCCACCGACTTTGACATTCCTCTGTCACTCTCTCCACAACCCACCTAACAAGCCTGACGCCATTCACCACCGTTCATCCTCATCCCTTGACATTCTACCAACTCCACCATCGTTCGGCTAGTCCTTTGTTGTTCCACTTACTCCACCGCCGTTGGTAAATTTCAAAACATTACTTTTAGTTTTAGCATTATTGTTAGTTCTAAACTTATTATTATTTGGTTATTTTAGTGTTATTTAGCTTTAGTTTTAGTTTTAATATTAGTTATATTAATTTGTTATTTGCCATTTAGTATGTGCTACTTGTATTTGGTGTTTAAAAGAACTTTGAACAACATTTAGCATTTTGGTGTGAGAATAGGTTACTTTTTATGTGTTTGTGATGCCTAAGTATTATTGTGATGCCCACCACATGTTTGATGAAAAGCTTCTATGACTGTGTGTTTGTGTTTTAGTTAATTAATTTTATTTTCATTATTTTTGTTAATTATATTTATTTTTGTTTTTCTTTCTTTGCCTCACACATGATAGCATGCATGGACTTAGACACCAAAAATCCAACAACTGTTGTGCAAGCATGAAAAGAGTATATGACCTTACAATGTAAATATATATATGATTTTGTAAAAATTTTATAGTTCAATATAATTATGTGATTATGAAATTAGGTCATTGTATTAATGATAAAAACATGGGATCATTCATCTCATGGGAAACTAGAAATTCTGGTTATTTTTTTTAGCTTCAGACCAACTTTTTCACTGATGGTTTTTAATGAAACGGTCGTAAAACAAGAGCCTTACACAACGGTTTTCACTAAAAACTATCATGAAATGCTAAGCTTATACGACCGTTTTTAGGAAAACCGTCGTGTAAGCTTAGCATTTCACGACGGTTTTTAGTGAAAACCGTCGTGGTAGCCTCGTCCTAAGATCCCATAACCCCACTAAAATAAGGAATCAACGATGGTAAAAAACTGTCGCAAAAAGTCTAGTTGGTACTACGACGGGCGATTACACAACAGTTTTTAAATCATCGTGAAAACATACCACGACGGTTTAATACCGTCGTGTAATCTACAATTTCTACTAGTAGATAAAGGTAATTGTAGAATTACAACTTAAAGAAATCTTACATATTGTTAGAGAAAAGCAACAAAATCTTTTGTGAAGCTAGTGATGAGCCATTTTTTTAATTACATTGATTAGAAACAGAGTATCATTTATACATTTACAAAGAATTCATAAAAAGTTTAGCAATAAAAAAATATACATTATCATTTGTAAGTATACTAAAAGGACCTTCACAGGACACTCATAAAGGTATTATGGTTGCTGTTGTTTTCAGTAACCTTATAAGATTGAAATGGTTTCACACAAGGCTATTAGTGAAAAATATCTTGCCTAAAGAGTTTCAAATTCCATGTTCAAGGTTGCAATAATTTGAGTATCAAACAACGTTAAGAAAGTCAAGGCATAGTGAACCAAAACCACATCTAAGCATGTATGTGATTAGTATGAATAAAAGCACAGGACAACTATGATGAACACCACTTTTATTATAATCTTCTTGGTTCCTAGCCTTTGGGTGGGACCTATGGGTGCATTTTTGCATGCATGGCAAAGCACACATAAAGCACATATGTACAAAGCATTCCTTTTGTACCTCTCAAACACACGAAGCAAATGGTGGTGTAAAAGAAGGAAAACAAAAGGACAGAATCTTCAATAACGTTGAAATAAAGTATATCATAGCTAGGATTATGAAAAATTGGTCTTCATTGTCAAAGGACTCGTTTTATACCTTTGTCTAGTCACAATTTTACATACCCGTTAACTAATTAAAAAGTTTGCTTAATAAAGTCATTTGAATTGCCTTTCAACCTACATGACTAGACGGGTGGGGACCAAAATGTGTGGATATGTTAGTGATTAGGTTGATTTAGAAAGGATCCAACATACAGTCAATTTGTGGATGGACTTTTTCTGTCATTTTGCTCTGATTTCATGTTATTATTGAAGGGCAAGAAAATGACTAATGTGGAAGATTATGTGCACCTCCTGCCATAATCATGATTGGCACAAACTTCATGTATCTTTCATGTTAATGTATTGACTAATAAGAAACTGCTTTTTGTTACTAATTAACCATTGAATATATATTTAGCTTCTAAAAAATTCATTCTACAAACAGACCCAAAACTAATGTCGGGAACTATAGGATTTACAGCTTACTGGATTATGTGCAGAAAAATAAGGGTGCCTGGATCGATATGGTTCGATGAAGGGTCTACATACGTAGACCTCATATCGACCCTATTCTACATTTGTAGAAATAAGGGTCGATATGGGTCACCACAGGGTCTTCATATGTAGACCCCTTTTAGACCCCATATCGACCCCACAACAAACGTTCCCAAGCCCATCAAGATGGGTGTTTCTCCATTTTTTAGCCAAAAATATTGGGAACAAATGGATACTTCCATTGCCCTTCCATTACAGGTCACCATTTCAAGAATTCAAAACACTATGCACATTACGGTGTGTTTTTTCAAATTTAATCTATCAATGGGGTGCCTTTATTTGTTTTTCAAAAATCAACCATAGAGATTTACATAACATAACACACGTAGTATCTATACCTATATAAAATTTTTGTGTTGGTCGTGCAGAGATAACCTCTTTGCCTTTGTTTTTCTTTTTTATTTGTGTATTGTCAAAGTCGTTTTCCAATGTTTTGTTTTTGTTTTGTCCCAAAAAAAAAGGTTCTTTCTCCGTATTAATTTTTGGTTGAGGTGTTTCTTCAAATTTTTTCTTCCTGTATAAGTACTGGTGGGTTCTCACAGAACACTCCATCCTTGATCGAATCGAAACCCTAACGTCTCCAATTCTTTTGGGTTCTCAAATTTCCAATTCCGCCTCAAAATTGGTTCTTCTACTATGGGGCTTCTTATTTCTTCGATTGCTGTCTTTTTTGGTTTTACAAATTCATCTTGGAATTCAATTATTTTGGGACGAGGACGATTATTGTGAAAAGTCTTGTTCGTCGTAATGGGCTCTGTAGCCCTTGCTAACATCCTGATATATCACCACTCATATTTCGAGTCCCTTTTATATTAAAGAAAAAGTTTTTCTTGATTTTTCCTCTCTAATTGCTCGTTCTAATTTCTGAAAAATTTTTCCTTTCATTGGATATGGGTTTAAAGATGTTATCTTTTTCGGATTCGATTTGGCCAATGATTAATTTTTTTTAGACAAGCATATGTCTGAAATCCTATGTAGACAAATCTAATCTTCTCTATGAGGCCGTCAAATTCTCTGTTAAGTTTTTACGAAACAATTGGTTTTCTTGATGTAATTAAGCTACCAATGATGATGTCAAAGGTATATTGGGTTTTATGATTTATCGTGATTATTTCATACCACTCTTATATATCTTGTATTATTGTTTTTGTTTTTTTGTTGTTCTACTTTTAGGACCATGGACCAAAACAAAATATTAATTTCATGGACTAATTAGCCGAAAAATTGTTACTTCTTCAAAAGTTCAAGAATTGAGTGTCAAGAGGTCAAATTCCAAACAAAGTCGATACTATTGAAAGGATAAATTGAAGTATGGGTTTCATATAAAAAGCTGCTGGTTCAAGGAATCTTGTCAAAGTCATTGAAGGCCCGAGGTCCTTAAGCCCCTCAACTTTGGCTTATTTACACTACTGTATATAACCCCCTAAAATTAACTTTTTATTTACTTCCCTTAAAAAGTGAAAAAAATACTACTAGGAATTAAAGCCAAATCCATCATTCTAAATACTTGAGTTGGAATTTTTTTCTTGCGCAAGTGTATTTCTTTTCTTTAGTATATAACCCATTTTTGAAAACTTAACAAGACATGGTAAAAATAGAAAAGCTATGCAAAGGCACCAAGAAAAAACTCAACAAAGGATAGAACTAACAATTTTGAAGAATTGGGGTTACAAATGAAGGGGTTTTTCCTATTTAAGAGCCATTTGCTCTCTAATGAACATTCTAGGTCTTCAAACAATGGCCTCTTTTGTTTTTGTTCTCAAAATTTTTGAAAATATTTTTGTACGCTTTTTGAGGCAAAAATTTTAAAAGCATTCTCAGCACAATTCTAAAAAAATTATCATTTTTCAAAACAAAAACATTTTCATATATTTTAAAAATAATAGTAAAAAGCCCCAATATGGCATGTCCAAGGATATTTTAGAGTGCTTCCTAATATATTTGGATGGTCTAGAAGATTGTATTCCTATGTAGAGTCTTCTAAAACTTATTAGTACTTTGAATATGTCTTAAAGCTTCTAAAAGATCCAGAGTACACCCAAGGCTTATAGAATCTTCTAGCAACTTTTAAGTCTTCCAAAGCATTCTAAATTATTCTAGAGTCTTCTAAATGTTTCTAGATATTTCAATAGTGTTAGAATGTTGCGAAACATTTTAGAACATTATAGAACCTTGTAGAACATCATGGAAGCTTCTAGAACCTCGCAAAATATTTTAGAAACTCCATGTATCTCCCAAGATGTGTTGATTTCTTTATGCCAATACTTTAGAGAATTATAAAGTCTTTATGAGCCTCTAAGAGTTAGGCTAGGACAAATATTTTGTAGCTTCTGATATTTTCCCTCACCTAAGCTCAAACAATCTCATCACGCCTTTTTGTTGAAACTATCGAATTTGATACTTGAATTTCTAAAGTGCATTTTCATGCTCCTAGTTGGCTTTGCTCTCTATCAAATTATTCTACTTGACTAAGTACTCATAATAGTTTAGTTCCATACCTTCAAATGAGCTTATCCACAACTATGATTTTGACTTCCTTATCAAAGGAATTCATTACTGTATTTATTCCTATTTGGACTCCCCTCAAGTAGGGTTTCCTTGTCTTCACAATATCAATTTTAAGCTTTAGAGACAATTGAATTTTGTAGAAACCTCATCAACATGCCAGATGACTAGGAAAGGACCTTCATATCTCCTCACTAAGCCATTGTGGACCTTCCTTAAGGACTTAAATTGAAGGGGAAATAACTTTACCATGACAAAGTCATCTTCTTCAGACTTTATTAGCCTCGTCTACTTGTCTTCCCATTTTTTCATCCTCTTTGACACCTTATTCAAGTATGTTCATGTTCAAGCCAACTTATCTTGCTCATGTCATGACTTTGCAAACTTGAACATAGCTAGACTCTTGCCCTTGTAACTTGCAATAGGTGTCAGTTGTTGCCCCATGATCTCTTTGAAGGGAATCTTATTTGTTGCCTCACTCTTCTGGAGATTGTAGAAGAATTAGGCCACGCCAAGCAACGTTTCCCAATCTCGCTTATTGGCACTCATATAGCACCTCAAGTACATCTCAAAGAGTACATTAATGTACTCCATTTGGCCATCACTTTGGGGATGAAAACTTATAGAAAAGTTCTAGTCCAAACCACGTAGCTTGAAAAGGTCTATCTAAAACCTTCCCGTAAAGCGTGAATCCCAATTATTCACAATGTTTGAAGGTACTTCCCAAAGTTTCATGATAAGTACAAAAATGTGTAATTTAAACACTGCTAATTATTTGATAAATGCTAAATTATTTAGTAATTAATCAAACATTTTTGATAATTTTTATTGAAATATTTTAATTGAAAAATGTCTAGCTTTATATTATTTATTTTGTAGATTCAAAAATAGTATAAAAATGCATTTAGGCCATTGAGCTATCGAGCTAAGTAGGGCAAAGCCACCAACATAAGCAAACAACTGAGCTGCCATGTGTCGCCTTTGGATTAGCTAAGCCAAACTTGCACGGCCTGACTGTTTCTTATTATTCAAGTATAATGCTCAAGAAAATTTATTAATTTAAATCTAGAATTTATTTACATTTTATTAATGAATTTTACCCGATAGGTCGTATTTTTATAAAATTACGATAAAATGTAAATCATATATGGATTATATTAATGTATATTTTGTCTGTGAATTTTAGGCAATTTAGGATATTGTTAATATATAAATTTTTCTAAGTTTAAATACTTAAAAATTTGTGAATAATATCCTCAAAATTAAATTTATATCACAGTTAATTATATTATTGTGGCATAAATTAATAGATGAAAAAGTGTTAATTAAAGTAGAAAAGTATGCTATAATCCAAAACAGTATAAAAATGGTTAATTACTAGTCAGTTAAACTGATAAAGGATTATGTGTCTACAACACATCGGTTAATGAAACATAGTGTAGAAGGACATATAGAGGTAGAAAGGTACACAATACAATGTAATTATAATATTTAAGTGAAAATATGGGTATATGAGATGCTGTGTTGAGATTAGAAATGGTAGGTAAAAGTAAGTAATTATACCCTAGACTGTTTAAGAACCTATTACCTCAATTTTTGTACTTACGGCATAAGAAAAATATAGCATAGTGTAAAATTACATTATGTAAAAAGTTTGTGGGACCCACTCAAAGGACACCTAAAAGATGGAAAAAGTGCCATCTTTCCCCTTGTTGTAGGCAAAGTTAACCATGCAATTTAAGCCATTTTTACCACAAAAAGATGTTAAGGTGATCAGTCACTAAGGTGGTAAAAAATCAAGTTAGAATTATATTTTCATGCAAATTGTGAACTATTTATTTCACTTCTCCCCTCCGTTGGTACGACAGTCCCTAGAGCTTCACTTTTAAAAAAAATTTGCTCCAAAACAACCCAAAGATTCATCTCCTAATCAAAAGTTAAGGTTAAGACCAAGAGTTTAGTTGAAGAAAAGGCAACTTTAGAAGGTAAAATCCTTAACGTAGAATTATCAGTTTTTTATGATGTTTAAGAAATTTGATTTGAATCAAAACTTTTGGTACAGATATAAAAGCATATGAGAGTTTTATATTATAGATATTTTTACTTTTACATTGTAATATATAAGAGCTTTACACTATAATAAAAGTTTTAGTTTAAACTCATGTTATCAAACATCATAATTATGTTATAGTTTGTTTAGATTTTTCCCCCCTCGATCTTCTCTTTTTAATAAAGTAGTTCGCTTATTCAAAAATAATAACAACCCATGGATTAATTTCAAGCTAGTTGGATTTTTTCTTGGAATAAACTATTTAGAATTTTGAGCTAGAATAGCTTGCATGTTGAAAGCACGTCTTAGGTACGTTATCCGTTTTTCATTTTCCCCCTTTTCTTTTAAAGAAACTCACGCCCTTTGAGCTCTCTCTCTCTCTCTCTCTCTCTCTCCTTAAAAAAAAAAGGGCCTTCTCCAGAAAGTCGTTAAATTGTTGGGGTCTGGGAAGTTTCCCTATTTAAGTATATGGAAAAACAATAGTAATTCCAAGCACACATAAAATGCTAATAATGACAATTATGTTATTAACTACTATAATATATATCGTCTGCTTTTGATTTCAGAAGCTACAAATTCCTTTGTGATAAAGCCAATTAAAACACATATGGCACAACCAAACATGGTGGAGATATTTGAGGTGTGCGAGGTGGCTCCTCCATCACCAGCAGACTCAACTGCGCCAAAGTCTCTTCCTCTTACTTTCTTTGACATGAGATGGCTTAAGTTTCCACCCATTCAACGTCTCTTCTTCTATGAAATCCCTATCGAAAATCCAAATACCACACTCTTCTTTCACTCCAACATCGTCCCAAGACTAAAACAATCCTTATCCCTCACCCTACAACACTTCCTTCCCCTTGCTGGAAACCTCACTTGGCCTCCCACTTCACCTAAGCCCGTCATCGACTATGCCGCAGGCGACGCGGTCTTGGTTACCGTGGCCAAGTCTAACACCGATTTTCATCAACTCTCAAGCAAAGACATCTTATCTGAGGCCGAGGCATGCTATCATCTCGCCCCCGACTTGCCAATGTCCCATGAACGAGCCGCTGTCTTGGCAATTTGTTGGTTAGTTGCATCAGGATCAGTACCTCACATTTACAGCCACGTGTTTTATGTTTATTTATTTAATTTTGCTTAGTCAAGTTATGATTCCGAGTTTGTAGGGAATGGTTAATTTGTTAAGTCAGTAGTGATTTATGGCTTGATTCTCGGCTACTTTGGTTAGTTGTTCAGTTTTGTTTCTCTTTATATAATGTAAGCTTGATGCATTTTGAATAATAAGAGAGAATTCCAGTTTGCATTCCAATATATCTTCCTTTGTTTTCTTTTCCCTGCAAATCTCATTCTATCAAATTTATTTTTAAATCAACAATTTAATATCAGAGCGTTATTCTTGAGGGACCTGTGAGTTCACTTGAGTGTTCAAATGGAAGTTGAATCCAATTTTTCATCAATGGCTCCACCAGTTTTTGATGGTGACAACTATCAAATGTGGGCGGTGCATATGGAGACCTACCTGGACGCTTTGGATCTGTGGGAAGCTATTGAAGAGGATTATGAAGTTCAGCCTCTCCTTGCGAATCCCACTGTGGTGCAGATCAAGACACAAAAGGAGAAAAGGACAAGAAAATCGAAGGCGAAGGCATGTCTATTTGCAGCAGTTTCACCAACGATTTTTAGCAGAATTATGTCCCTGAAAACAGCTAAGGCCATATGGGACTATCTTAAGGAAGAATATGTAGGAGATGAAAGAATTAAAGGGATGCAAGTCCTGAACTTGATCAGGGAATTTGAACTTCAAAGGATGAAGGACTCTGAGACAATTAAAGATTACTCAGACAGGCTTCTTAGCATCGCAAACAAAGTGAGGCTTCTTGGATCTGCGTTTACTGACTCAAGAATTGTAGAAAAAATTCTTGTTACAGTACCTGAAAGATATGAAGCAACCATCACTACCTTGGAGAACACCAAGGATGTGTCAAAAATTTCCTTAGCAGAATTGCTTAATGCATTGCAAGCACAAGAGCAAAGAAGACTGATGAGGGAGGATACAATAATTGAAGGAGCTTTGGTAGTCAAGCATCAAAACGTGGCCAAAAACAAAAAGAAAAAGAAGAAGGATTTTGAAGGAAATGGAGTAAGTATAGCATCAGCCAATGCAAAAATAAAGAATGGAAATTAGAGGAAATCCTATCCACCTTGCCAACACTGCGGAAAAAAGGGTCATCCCCCATTTAGATGCTGGAGAAGACCTGATGCTAAGTGCTCCAAATGCAACCAATTTGGACATGAAGCAGTAATTTGCAAAGGAAAAGCTCAACAGCAGGAAATTGAAGCCCAAGTTGCAGATCAAGAGGATGAAGATAAGCTTTTTGTGGCGTCTTGCTTTGCAAGTAGTAATTTGACAGAAAGTTGGTTGATTGACAGCGGCTGTACCAACCATATGACCAATGACAAGGAACTCTTCAGAGATTTGAGACCAACTGATATTACTAAAGTCAGAATTGGAAATGGTGATTACATCTCTGTAAAAGGGAAAGGAACAATCATCATAACCAGCACTAAAGGCACAAAGAGAATTTCTGATGTTCTCTATGTACCAGAAATTGACCAAAATTTGTTAAGTGTAGGTCAATTAATTGAAAAAGGATTTAAAGTGATCTTTGAAGATGATTTTTGTCACATTCTTGATGTCACGGGTCAGGAAATTCTCAAAGTGAGAATGAAGGGAAAAAGTTTTTCTTTTAATCCTATTAAAGAAGAACTTGCTGCAATTTCCACCAAAGTCAGTAACACTGAGATATGGCACAAGAGACTTGGTCATTGTCACTTGCAAAGGATGCAGCACATGAAGAAAAATGAGCTCACAGTTGGCTTACCTACCTTTGGAGACCATTTATCGAATTGTCATACTTGTCAATACGGTAAACAAAAACGAAGACCATTCCCAAAGTCAACCTGGAGAGCCATTCACAAGTTGCAGCTAATCCACACAGATGTATCTGGTCCTCAAAGAACTCTATCATTAGCAGGCAGTCGGTATTACATTGCTTTCATTGATGATTTTACAAGATTCTGTTGGATTTTTTTCTTAAAATTCAAGTTAGAAGTGGCTGGAGTATTTTGGAAGTTCAAGAAAATGGTGGAAAACCAAAGTGGCTGCAAAATTCAAGTTCTAAGGTCAGATAATGGAAAAGAATACACCTCAGAAAAATTTAATTTTTTTTGTGAGGAAGCAGGCATAGAACACCAACTTACTGCTCCATATACTCCTCAACAAAATGGAGTTAGTGAAAGGAGAAACAAATACATAATGGAGATGACCAGATGCATGCTACATGACAAAAAGTTGCCAAAGAAGTTTTGGGCTGAGGCAGCAAGTACTGCAGTTTTCTTGCAGAACATATTGCCTACCAAGGCACTGAAAGATAAAACTCCATTTGAGGCGTGGTATGTTTATAAACCTTCACTCAATTTCCTTAGAGTGTTCGGTTGTCTGTGTTTCTCTCACGTTCCACAAGTCAAGCGTGATAAACTTGACAAAAATCAGAACCAGGTATCTTCGTGGGCTATAGTTCCTCCACTAAGGCCTACAAGGTGTTTCATCCTCATACAGGGAAATTAATTGTTAGTAGAGATGTACTCTTTAATGAAGATGAGAAGTGGAATTGGGAACAGACACAGGAGACATCCACTAGCAAGCAAAAATCAAGTCTCCCTTTCCAAACAACAGATGTTCAAGCTCCTGAACAGTGGCAAAAAGAATTGGAAGATAATCCACCAATCCGTGGAACAAGACCACTCTATGACATCTATCAAAGATGTAATGTGGCCCTTTGTGAACCTGCAAGTTATGAAGAAGCCATTAAAGACCAGAAATGAAAGAAGGCAATGGAAGAGGAGTTGTCAATGATTGAAAAGAACAAGACTTGGGAGCTAGTTGATAAACCGAAGGACATAAATGTCATTGGAGTGAAATGGGTGTTTAGAACCAACTCAATGCTGATGGATCTATCAACAAACACAAAGCCAGGCTTGTTGTCAGAGGTATGCTCAAGTTTTTGGAGTTGATTACTCGGATACATTTGCACCTGTTGCTAGATTAGACACTATTCGACTAGTGCTAGCTATAGCAGCCCAAAATGGGTGGAAAGTGTTCCAATTAGATGTAAAATCAACCTTCTTAAATGGTCTATTGCAGGGGGAGATCTTTGTTGAGCAACCAAAAGGATTCATTAAAGAAGGCCATGAAGACAAAGTGTACCTACCAAAAAAGGCTCTCTATGGCTTAAAACAAGCGCCTAGAGCCTGGCATAGTAGAATAGATGATCATCTATTAAGTTTGGGTTTTACAAAAAGTCTATCAGAAGTCACTCTTTATGTTAAGAAAAAAGGGACTGACATTCTTATTGTGTCATTGTACGTTGATGACTTGTTGGTGACAGGTAACAATGCCAAACTTGTTGATGAATTCAAGCAAGAGATGATGCTGGTTTTTGATATGACAGATCTTGGTCTAATGACATATTTCCTTGGTATGGAGATCAAGCAAGATAATGGAGAAGTTTTCATTTGTCAAAGAAAGTATGCTAAGGAAATACTTAAAAAGTTTTGCATGGAGGAATGTAAAGCAATGACTACACCAATGAGTCAGAAGGAAAGCCTAAGAAACGAAGATGGCACAGACAAAGTTGAAGAAGGATATTTCAGAAGCATGGTTGGATGTCTAATGTACCTAACTGCAACTACACCAGATATTCTTTTTGCTGTAAACATTCTCTCTCGTTTTATGCATTGTGCTAGTAAAATGCATCTTACGGCAGCTAAAAGAGTCATTAGGTACATCAAAGGGACTGTTAACTTTGGTGTAAAATTCAAGAAGTGTCAAAACTTCAAGTTGATGGGATTTTCTGACAGTGATTGGGGTGGATCCATAGATGATATGAAGAGTACATCTAGGTATTGCTTTAGTCTAGGATCAGGTGTGTTCTCTTGGTGTTCCAAAAAACAAGAGATTGTAGCACAGTCTACTGCAGAGGCTGAATTTGTTGCTACTACAGCAGCAGTGAATCCAGCATTGTGGCTGAGGAAGTTGTTATGTGATTTACATTTGAAGCAACCGAATGATACAGAGAAGGAAGGAGATGTGAGCTTGGTTTATTACAGAACTGAAGATCAGCTTGCAGACATTTTCACAAAACCTCTGCCAGCACACAAATTTGAGCTTCTTAGGCTAAGACTTAGAGTTTGCAGTTCCTAATGCAAGGAGGAGTGTTGGTTAGTTGCATCAGGATCAGTACCTCACATTTACAGCCACGTGTTTTATGCTTATTTATTTAATTTTGCTTAGTCAAGTTATGATTCCGAGTTTGTAGGGAATGGTTAATTTGTTAAGTCAGTAGTGATTTATGGCTTGATTCTCGGCTACTTTGGTTAGTTGTTTAGTTTTGTTTCTCTTTATATAATGTAAGCTTGATGCATTTTGAATAATAAGAGAGAATTCTAGTTTGCATTCGAATATATCTTCCTTTGTTTTCTTTTCCCTACAAATCTCATTCTATCAAATTTATTTTTAAATCAACACAATTCAAGTCACCGAGTTTCCCAACGGCTGCTTTTCGGCTGGAATCTCCATGCATCACGCTGTCTTGGATGGGAAAACTTTGCATCTGTTTCTGAAATCATGGGCTTACATATGCAGATCACTTGGATCGGGTGAGATCAGCCTGCCATTGGAGCTACAACCATCCTATGACAGAACCGTTATCAAGGATCCTGCGAACCTTGAAGCGAACTTCGCAGAACAGTGGCTGAGCTTACACGGACCCGATAATAGAAGTTTACTTCCTTTGGATCTAGGAGTTGTAATGCCCCAAAATTTATTTAATGTTAATGTAATATGAATGATGAATTAGTGTGCCATAATTAATGTTTTAACATTAATTAGATTATTTGGTTGGATCTTGAAATTTTGGTGGTTTTGTTAGTTTGATGAATTCAAATGATTTCATATTGTTTTAAAATAATGTTTTGAGTTTTAAAACACAACAATTTGTAGAATGTTAAAAATACTCCGTTTTACAAAACCGTGGGAGACATATGGTTTTCGTACAGTAAAACCGCCCATCGATTTTCTCTATTTATTCTCTCTCTTCCTCCTCTCTCCTCACTCTCCCCCGTGGCTCTCTTCTCTCTCTCTCTCGATCTCTCTCTCAGTCTCTCGTTCCCTCTCTATCTCTCTCAAAAATTTTCAAATCAAATTCGAATCCAAGCTTCGGGTTAGCAAGGAGGAAGCTCTGGGACGTGATTTGGCAACCGAGAATGCGGATTGAAGCTTCGATTAGAGGTTAGTTTTGAAATTTCTAAACTTTTTTTAAAATTTTCAATTTTGTGCATTTTTGAAATCTAGGTTTGTTTAAGCCTAGAAAACCTTGGATTTGAGTTAAATGAACTTAGAACAACTAGAATCTAAGCTTAGATTGAAGAAAAACGGATTTGATTCAAGATTTTTCATTTTTCCTCATTTTTCCCTATTTTTGGATTTTTGAGATTTTTGTGTTTGAATCTTGTTTAAATGAGCCCAAATGTGTTCTAGTATGTTTTTCTATCATCTATGATTGTTTTCTATGCCTGGGATTTGAGAAAAATAGGTTAGAATCAAGATTTGGGTTTTGGGAAAATCGAAACCCGTGGCTGAAATTTATGGGTTTTTCCAGTTTGGCAGGCCGGAATAGGGATCGGCAGGCCGGTATTCTTCTGTCCGGCAAGCCAAACCTGAGGAAATGACCGGCCGACCGGACCTGGCTTTCGGTAGGCCGACCGAGGCATGGAAAATTTTATGATTTTTACTCATTTTCACTGTTTTGAACCCTGATTTAAATTCCAACCTTATAGGATGATTTTAAAGGTACAAATGGCACACTAGGACATCATGAAATGGTTTAGTAACATAAAATGTCTCAAACTAAATATTGATCGACTTAGTTTGTATCTAGGATCGTTCATGGTTTCGCGGAGCTAACGTATAGCGGACCGGGATTACGGCGTGGGACACCGACACGAGTATTGAGGTAGGACTTTTACCCCATTTCTTTGGTAGCCTGGTTTTAAAATGATTTGGCTTTGAAAGGATTTCTATTAAAAATATTTTCAATGATTGTTTGAAAATGAATTTAATCGGTTATATTTTAATATTCCGTGACTTGAAATGAATTTCATAATGAATGTAAATGACAACACTCGGTAATTGGTTTTTGAATGATGATGATAATAAACACATTGGCATGATGCCATATCAGAGATCGGGTCGTGTAGCGATCGACCTTGGGGGCAGGTCCCAAAACCCAGCTGGGCCACTACGGTGGTGATATTATATGGTTTGCCTAGAAGAGGAAAACGATATTATTGGTTGTATGAGTAAGCTATTCTAGGTAAGAATGGTTTCACTCTAATTTAGTTATCTATTTATTTATTTGTTTGTTTAAAGTTTCTTTTAAATAATTCCTGAATAATATTTTATAAAACATAGTCCTACTGAGCCTTTCGCTCACGTTTTATTTGTTTTAAATTCCCCCCCTCTAGGTGGTTTTCCATTTAGGTTTGGAGAGGATTCTTCGGACCGAACTCAGGAGCAATAGAAGAACTAATTTATCTTTTGTATCATTAAATCAAGGCATGTAAGATTTAACTTTATTTGTATCTGGACTGTAATTGTATTTATGATATTGTCAGTACCATGTGTGTGCACAAGTTGTGGGTCTGTGGGACCCATACTCGCGGCTTTATTGTTTTAATATTTATTCATTTAATGTTTTGAATTGCCTAATGTATATAAATTCTTTATAAAGTGTTTTAATGAACCCCACATTTTATATATTAATTTAACCCCTTAAACCCTAGATTTTAACTAAATTCTCTTTTAATTAATTTAAATAATCCACCACGTCACCTCCCGTACCCTTGGGGCGTGACAGGAGTTCAACCGAATTTAATTCGATGCACCATTGAATTTCTGCTAGAAAAAATCGAAAAGCTAAGGCAAGTAGTAAGCGGTGAGATGATGTCAAAGTACAAGAATGATCAACAAGTAGGCGATCATGATCATCTGGTTCAGTACATAACAACATTTTCTCTGATATCTGCCTATTCATGGGTTTGTTTAGTCAAAGCAGAGGGAATTAAAGATGAAAAAATCCCTTTCGTGTTCCTAGTGGACCGTAGATCTCGCTTAGAGCCTCCTCTACTGGCGACGTATTTCAGAAACTGTGTTGGAAGCCGGTACATAGTCGTGGAACGGGAAGTCCTTTTGGGGGAACATGGGTTTGTTAAGGCTGTAAAAGCCTTTAGTGAAGCAGTCAAAAGCTTGAAAAGCGGAGTCCTGAATGGAGCCGAGAACTGGGTTTCACCAATAGTAAACATGTTTCCAAATTCTGGATCGCCGGAGAAGAAAACTGCAGCATGTGGAGTGTATTCCGTTACAGGTTCGCATAGATTCCAGTCTTACAGTAGTGCTGAATTTGGATGGGGACGCCTGAAAAAAGTGACCATACTTGCCGTTGATAGAGGAGGAGGGATAAGTCTTTGTGACAATAGCGATGGAAATGGAGGATTTGAGATTGGGGTTGCTTTGAAGAAAGCTCATATGGAAGCTTTTGCTTCTTCCTTTGTTGAAGGTCTCGAATCTCTTTGAAAGGTAAGCAACATTATTATTAACTTCGAAGGGTCTTGAGGTTTCTAATGTTTTAAAACCATTTAGATCTAATCGACATTATTTTCTTCACAAATTCGATAAATATCATAGTATCTTTTTCGATTCTGGAGGGCATGGTAGCATTGTGTCACGCCCCACTAAGCCACGAAGAGGCCACTCACTTGTCTTGGGCGTTTTTGGGAGAAAACATAGCCCAAAGGATTCTAGAAGGGTCCAGAGTAATCTACATCGTTCCGCAGCATTCCAAGAGTTTCCACCACAGTCTAGAAGCATCTTAAAGAACCTAAGAGGTCCTAGAAGACTCAAGACTACTCTAGAACTCTCTAGAACTGTAAGAGCACTTAGGGACAATGTAGAATAGTGTAGAAGTCTCTAGAATACTCTATACTTGTAAATATCCTCCACACTTTGCTAGAACATTCTAGATAGGAAATAGTAGCCGTTAGATCAATGTAATCTAGACCGTCCATTAGTTGGGAGGATGCCTATAAATAGGACCATCCCATTCATTTGTAAACCATCCAAGGAAATCAAGAATCAAAGCCTTTCAAAGTTCTCCTTGTTCTCTCTTGTGTTCCCTTGTGTTCAAGGCAAGAGCGTGAGTGAGTTAGGCTGACTTAGCATCGAGACTGTCTTAAGGCCGCACGAGTAGCTTGAAGAAAGTAAGCTCGTGACAGTTGGTATCAGAGCGAGGCTCAGGCTGAGACAATGGCTAAGAACAGTGCTGCTCAAAGGGCCACGGGATCCAACCCTTCTGACATGCAGGTGACACAAGAGCGAGACCACGAAGAGATAGTCGACCCCAACGTCATGACTAAGCGGGATCGGTCTAAGGATGTGATCTCTAGTTTCAACTCAAGCCTATCTCGGGCAGAGGAGGCCGTGAGTGGCGTGGAGGCCCAGGTGGATGACCTAAGCCAACGGGTGGATGGCCTAGAAGCGGAGGATGCCGCTATCCATACTGCGATCCGAGGCATGTTGCTCCAACTAGAGGAGTCCTTGTGGGCCGAAAATTGAGAAGGTTCGTGACGAGTTTGCAGGAAGAGCTCACTAAAATGCGTCGAGCCCACTGAGATGGACTTCGAATAGCACACTCGCACGCATTGAGGATATGCATGGGGACTTAGCCCTTTGCAAGCGGGCATTGGCCACAGGGTCCAGCAGTAGCATCGTTGAGGCTAGGCGCATTGAGGTGCCAAAGCCTAAGAGTTTCAGGGGATCACGCAATGCACGAGAAGTGGACAACTTCTTGTGGGGCCTAGACCAATACTTTGGAGCCATGGGCATCACAGACTGAGGACGCCAAGATCCAGTCCGCAGGCTCTTTATCTCAATGACACAGCCATGCTTTGGTGGAGGAGAAGACGAGGAGACATCGAAAAAGGTACATGTACCATGACTACCTTTGATGACTTTAAAAGGGAGCTTAAAAGGTAGTTTTATATTGAGAATGCTGAGGATGAGGCTAGAGCTCGTTGCGAAGGCTTAAACAATCAGGGTCTATTCGTGATTATGTTAAGGACTTTACTAACTTAGTACTTAAGATCCCTGATTTGTTCGACAAAGACGCACTCTTCAATTTTATGGATGGGCTCCAACAATGGGCCAAGACCGAGCTAAGGCGACGTGGGGTGCAAGACCTTGCCACTGCCATAGCTGTGGCCGAAAGCTTGATTGACTATGCAAGCCAAAAGGAGTCCACCAACAAGCCAAAGGACAAGAAGAGTGGTCAAGCCAAAGGTGGGGGAGACAAGGGCCAACGCAAAGACGAGCACCGCCAAGATAACACCTCAAGGGGCAAGGACAAGGGCAAGCAAAAGGACGGCAAGAGTTCAAGTAAGTCCAACAACAACAAATGCTTCCTTTGTGATGGTCCCCACTGGGCTAGGGATTGCCCACAGAAAAGAGCCTTGAATTCATTCCTTGCAAGTCATCAAGATGGGACAGAGGCTGACGGTGGCAACAATGGTGCACACATGGGGTCCTTGCAACTACTCAGTGTGATCCAATCTGCTCCCAAAACCCAAGCCAAAGGGCTACTCTTTGTGGACGTGTCCATTGGAGGAAAACCAACGGTAGCCATGCTTGACACAGGTGCGACCCACAACTTTATCTCAATCGAAGAAGCCCAAAGGTTAGGACTTAAGGTGACTGGTGGAGGGGGCTCCATCAAGGCAGTTAATTCAGCTGCTCGACCCATTCACGGCATAGCCCGAGGAGTTAAGACTAGCGTGGGAGCCTGGTCTGGACATATGGACTTCTCCGTCGTTCCAATGGATGACTTTAGGGTTGTCCTGGGATTGGAATTCTTAGATCAAGTCAAGGCATTCCCAGTACCATTCGCCAATAGCATGTGCATCATGGACGGCGATAAGGCTTGTGTGGTACCAACAACAAGGACCAACAAGCAAGACATAAAGGTGCTCTCAACAATGCAATTTAAGAAGGGCATCTGGAGGGATGAGGAAAGCTATTTGGCTATTCTCAAGGAGTATGACGATGAAGAACAAGGGCCACCAGAAGTCGAGCCAAAGGAGGTAGCAGCTGTCCTCGAGGAGTTCAAGGACGTTGCACCAACAGAGTTACCAAAGAAGCTACCACCAAGGAGGGAGGTAGACCATCAGATCGAGCTGGAACCAAGGACAAAGCCACCAGCCATGGGTGCATATCGCATGGCACCACCAGAATTGGCGGAACTAAGAAGGCAACTCAAGGAGTTACTTGATGCAGGGTTCATCAGGCCTTCTAAAGCCCCGTTCGGCGCACCAGTCCTGTTCCAGAAAAAGAAGGATGGTTCCTTGCGCACGTGCATCAACTACAGGGCTCTCAACAAAATCACGGTAAAGAACAAATACCCCATTCCTCTGATTGCTGACTTGTTTGATCAACTAGGTCATGCCCGCTACTTCTCGAAGTTAGACCTCCGCTCAGGGTATTACCAAGTTCTCATAGCCGAAGGAGACGAACCAAAGACCACATGTGTTACAAGGTATGGGTCTTACGAATTCTTGGTTATGCCATTTGGACAAACCAATGCACCTGCTACATTTTGTACTTTGATGAACAAGTTGTTCCATCCGTATCTCGATCAATTCGTGGTCGTCTATTTAGACGACATAGTGGTGTATAACAAGACCTTAGAAGAGCATGTGCAGCACTTAAGGGAGGTGTTTAAGGTGCTACGAGAGAATGAGCTATACATCAAGAAGGAGAAGTGTTCCTTTGCCAAGCCGGAGGTAGTCTTCTTGGGGCACAAGATCAAGGATGGCCAGCTAATGATGGAGGATGACAAGGTGCATGCTATCCAAACTTGGGAGCCACCAACCAAGGTACATGAGTTGCGATCTTTTCTTGGGCTAGTAAACTACTACCGTCGTTTTATCAAGAGTTATTCGACGAGGGCTGCTCCACTGACCGACCTTCTCAAGAAAAACAAAGCATGGGACTGGACAGAGAAGTGTCAAAAGGCCTTTGAAGATCTAAAGAAAGCAATCAGTGAGGAGCCCGTACTCAGCCTACCCGATCACACCAAACCATATGAGGTACACACAGATGCCTCAGACTTTGCCATAGGAGGTGTTCTTATGCAAGAAGGACACCCAATTGCTTATGAAAGCTGAAAGCTCAATGAGACTGAGCGACGCTACACAGTACAAGAGAAAGAGATGACAGCTGCCATCCATTGCCTTAGAGTGTGGCGCCATTATGTACTTGGGTCAAAGTTCATGATAATGACTGACAACATTGCAACAAGCTACTTCCAGACCCAAAGGAAACTCAGTCCAAAGCAAGCTAGATGGCAAGACTTCTTGGATGAATTCGATTATGTCATGGAGAAAAATCAAGGAGGGACTAAAGGCGGATCCTCAGGCACAAAGTATCATCGCCTTGGCGAACGAGGAAAAAACACGAAGGTTTTGGCTAGCTGATGACGTCCTCTACACTAAGGGCAACCGAATGTACGTACCAAAGTGGGCCAATTTGAGGAAAGATTTAATAGAGGAGTGTCATGACTCCCTATAGGTAGGCCACCCAGGTATGAAACGCACACTTGCCCTCTTGAAGTCTGTCTACTATTGGCCTGACATGCGAGATGGGGTCGAGGAATATGTAAGAACCTACCTTGTCTGCCAACAAGATAAGGTAGTCCAACAGCAACCATGAGGTATGCTCAACCCACTACCCATTCCAGAAAGACCATGGGAAAGCGTCTCTATGGACTTCATCACCTGCCTGCCAAAGTCCGAAGGATGTGGAAGCATCATGGTCGTGGTGGACAGGTTTAGCAAGTATGCAACTTTTATTGCAACGCCAATTGACTGCACCGCAGAGGAGGCAACCAGACTATTCCTACGCAATGTAGTCAAACTTTGGGGCGTTCCAACAAGCATCATCAGTGACCGAGACCCTCATTTCATGGGGAGATTCTGGACGGAGCTATTCAAGATGCTAGGGTCAGACTTGAACTTTTCAACAAGCTTCCATCCCCAAAATGGCAGTCAGACAGAATGCATCAATGCTTTATTAGAGCTCTACTTACGGCACTATGTGAGTGCCAACCAACGGGACTGGGCCAAGCTTCTAGATGTTGCACAATTTTCCTACAACTTGCAACAAAGTGAGGCTACCAACAAGAGTCCTTTTGAGATCGTCATGGGACAACAGCCAACAACCCCTCTTTCCCTTGCCACTCGCTATGAAGGGAAGAGCCCTACTGCATTCAAATTTGCTAAGTCATGGCATGAGCAGGCAGAATTGGCCCGGGCAGCATTGCACAAAGCGGCAAAGCGCATGAAGAAATGGGCCGACAAGAAGAGGAGGCACGTAGAGTTTAAGGAAGGAGACCTTGTCTTAGTGAAACTTTTGCCACAACAGTTCAAGACATTCAGGAAGGTCCATAAGGGTCTAATACGCAAGTATGAAGGACCTTTCGAGGTAATCAAGCGTATAGGTAAGGTCTCATATAAACTCCACCTCCCACCCAAGCTAAAGATTCATCCAGTCTTCCACGTAAGTATGCTCAAACCATACCATGAAGACATGGAAGATCCAACAAGGGGAGTCTCCCATCGAGCACCCACAGCCGTGGTCACCTCCTTTGACAAAGAGGTTGACGAAATACTAGCGGATCGAGTCATCCGAAGACGAGGTGTGCCAAGCTACAGGGAGTACTTTATCAAATGGAAGGGACTGCTTGACACTGAGGCTAGTTGGGAAACTAAGGAGGCACTTTGGCAGTTCAAAGACAGGATCCAACTATACCATGAGGACGCGACGAGGGCGTCGCGAGCATAGGTGGGGGAGAATGTCACTCCCCATCAAGCCACGAAGAGGCCACTCACTTGTCTTGGGCATTTTTGGGAGAAAACATAGCCCAAAGAAGATTCTAGAAGGGTCCAGATTGATCTACAATGTTCCGCAGCATTCCAGGAGGTTCCACCACAGTCTAGAAGCATCCTGAAGAACCTAGGAGGTCTTGGAAGACTCAAGACTACTCTAGAACTCTCTAGAACTGTAAGAGCACTTAGGGACAATGTAGAATAGTGTAGAAGTCTCTAGAATACTCTATACTTGTAAATATCCTCCACACTTTGCTAGAACATTCTAGATAGAAAATAGTAGCCGTTAGATCAATGTAATCTAGACCGTCCATTAGTTGGGAGGATGCCTATAAATAGGACCATCCCATTCATTTGTAAACAATCCAAGGAAATCAAGAATCAAAGTCTTTCAAAGTTCTCCTTGTTCTCTCTGGTGTTCCCTTGTGTTCAAGGCAAGAGCGTGAGTGAGTTAGGCTGACTTAGCATCGAGACTGTGCTAAGGCCACACGAGTAGCTTAGAGAAAGTAAGCTCGTGACAATTGCCTCTCTTGGAAGCAAGACGAGCTCTCTCTCTCATTGACTAGTGATCTTCATTTAAAAAATAAAAAAATAAAAAAAAACGAATGGAAAATTTGAAAGTGGAAAAGCAACCTTGTTCTCTCTCTTGAGCTTGTATTAAATTTGCATTTACTCATTGCAAGGAGTTCCTGTGATGATTGGCGTTAGATATTCTAGATCTCATTAATTATGGTTAATTTGCTCTTTTGATTTGTGGCGTATGATGAGATAGCATTTTTCTCTCTTGTGGTATTTCTATTACTTATTTTTGGATCCATATGTTTCGATTATTGGATTATTTGTGGCGTTGAATAATTTTAGTTGTGGTTTCCCCTCATAGTTTGGAGAGAATTTTATGAATCATAGAAATTCTAGATGAAGATCTTATTTCCTTTTTGTCTGAAACCTTGGCACTGATCTAAGCTACGACACAACTAATTAAAAAGAACAACAAAATGATTTTTGTTTTTTAATAGTTTGGGGAATGGAAACTGAACTTCCTTTTGGTTCGCCCAGAAAACAACGTTCATTTTTTGAACCTATTTTTAAAGAACTCAAAAAAAGACTTATAAAATTAAAAAAGAAATGTTTTAAAATTATAATAATTTTAAAAGAAAGAACAAAATTCTTTCTAAATGTTTCAAAAGAAAGAAAAAAATGGGTTATTAAAAATATTCTATTTATAAAAAAAATAATAAAAGAACTTTCAAAAACAAAAATGAACCCAATTCTATTAGTTGGATTAAGAGAAACAGAACTATATGAATTGAGTGAAAGCAAAAAAGAAAAAAATTTGATAATCGAAAACGAGCTAATTTATGAACCATCACATTCATAGCCTGTTTCTGGACTAGTTTTTTAGTTGTGAACAACGTAACGTTCTCATATGCTACAGAAACAATAAAAAAATCGCTACAATACAAGGCCCTATCAATCTACAAATTGGACAACTTTTTCATTAACAAAAAAAAAAATACAAGATCTAACTAATAGAACAAACACAACCATAAATCAAATACAAAAAATTTCAAAAGACAACAAAAAAGGATTTATAAACCCACATAGAAATATTAGTTCTAACAATAAATAAATATATATATATATATATATATATACATACATGTACTTGACTCGCGTTGTAATTATTTGACGTTATCTTCATGTCCCAGAGGAAAGGAATCTCTACTATTGTACTAAAGTTTTCATGGGTGGTCGAATCACGAGCTGTGTATACTATTGTACTAAATTTTACATGGCGATATCTGACCTACCAAGTTTCAAAAGCGTGACAGATTTTCCACCTGGGGCCTATGTTTTATTTTATTTTATTATTTTTTTTGTGTGGATACAATTGATTAATATGGATTTTTTTTTATTAAAAGATTCCTTTTAATCAACACTTTCTTGAGTTTCATTCAAGCTTTCTAAAATTAAGCTATGGCACAGCCGAACACGGTGGAAATAATTGAGGTATGTAGGGTGGCTCCTCCTTCACCGGATCATAATTGGGAAAGCATTACTTCTCCAAAATCTCTTCCCTTAACTTTCTTTGACATACGTTGGCTACGCTTCTCGCCTCCTAAACTCCTCTACTTCTACAAAATCTCAACCACAAATAGCTCAACAAACTTCTTCTTTGATTCTGTTGTTCCAAGACTCAAACACTCGTTGTCTCTCACCCTCCGACACTTCCTTCCTCTGGCAGGCAACCTCACTTGGTCTCCCACTTCCCCCAAGCCCGTCCTAGCATACACCAAAAGCGACGCCGTTTCCCTTGTCGTGGCCAAGTCCTATGCCGACTTCCGTCGCCTCTCAGCCGGGACCGAAGATGCAATCGCCTTTTGCGATGCCGTGGAGTACCGTCCTTTGGTTCCCGACTTGCCATTAGGAGTATCCAACTCCGAAGCTGCTGCGGTTTTGGCAATTCAAGTAACAATCTTTCCTAATCACGGTACGTTCTCCGTTGGAATTGCCGTGCATAAGGCAGTCCTTGACGGCCAAAGTTTCTTCTTGTTCGTGAAATCATGGGCCCACATATGCAAATCACTTCAATCAGGAGATCATGATGGTGATGATCATTCTCCCTTCAGCATTCCTCCGGAGATGAAACCCTTTTATGACAGAACTACCCTTTTGATCAAGGACGAGCTGCGCAAGCTTGAAGCGATCTACTCCAGCGACTGGCTAAATTCAGACGGACCCAATAACAGAAGCGTAGCACCTTGGAAGCATAACGCGGTTCAACCCGATTCAATTCGAGGCACATTCCGATTGTCAAGCGCAAACATACAAAAACTAAAAGGACTCCTAAGCAATATTGAGATGGCAAAGATGCGCGGGTCCACATTTTCCATAATTTGTGCCCATACATGGGTTTGTTTAGCTAAGGCAGAGGAAGTTAGGGACGATAAAATAATTCTTGTTTTCCTGGTGGACTGTAGATCTCGTTTAGATCCTCCGCTGCCCACGACGTATCTCTGAAATTGCGTAGCGCCGAGGTTTGTGGCTGTTGAAAGAGAAGCCTTGTTGGGAAAACAAGGATTTGTTGTGGCTGTGAATGCCATCGGTGAAGCCATGAAAGGCTTGGCAAACAAATCAGTTCTAGATGGAGCCGAGAATTGGGTTTCGACTATAGTGGGTAACATGCATTGGAGTGTTGCACGACGAAAGCTATATTCTGTTGCGTCATCGCCTCGGTTTGAAATCTACGATACAGATTTTGGATGGGGGAGGCCGATGAAGGTGGATTTGGCTTCCATAGATGGAACTGGAGCCATGAGTATTTCAGACAACAGAGACGGGGATGGAGTTGAGATTGGGGTGGTCTTGAAGAAACACCAAATGGGAACTTTCGCTTCTCTGTTTGCCCAAGGTCTTGAACTTGGAAACCACAAACAGTACTGCTCTTCAACCAGGAAGATCAGTAGCTCTCTTTAGCTGATTGCTTTGCCTTTTTTTTTTTTTAATTTTCTTCTTATTTTTTGATGATCGTGACTTTATGCTACGATAATACTAATCACCGTTTTTTTTTCTTGGGTGCTTCATTCTGTATGCCTTTTGCTGGATATATTTGGGAAACAACTCGTGTGAGGTCAAGCGCTAGTGTAAGCTGTAATATTGTGTTAGACTTAAGATACATAATATCGTGTAATTGCTTTTGAATCTAAATTGATGGCAGTATTGCTTTTTGAGTGTATTTAACGACTTAGTTGAAACTTATAAGTTTAACTATCTACTGTATGTAAAGATTTTACATGTTATATTATAAAATAAAAGTATGTTATAGTGTAAAACTTAGATTACATATTACTATAGTACTAATAGTTCTAACTCACATTCTAACTATGTTTTCACACGTTCTCTTTATTGTTACGCGCGTTCAAGAATTTTATATGCTTTTGAAGTTGAATTGTGGGAGTCATTATTTGTTCAAAAAAGGAAATTAAGTGTAGCTGATTAGTTGTTGTTCATTTATTTTTTATAGTAGGATTTATGGCTATACAAACTGTTGCAGGTAGTTCTAGATTTGGTTTAATTAGACGAACTGGAATCTATTGAAACCCTTGAATTCAAATTATGATAAAGTACTACAGTAACTCCTGCATAGAGAACTACTCCTTTGATGGGTAATATAATGACTTTATTTTGCTTTTTTTTTTATTATAATACTTTTGAAAGTTTATAATTTTCCTATTATACTAGATGGAATTTCAATAAATTGGATTCGAGTTATGCCTAGCTTTTTAATATAAAGTAAAGCATTTAGTTTTTTGATTTTTTTATCCCATTTTGGTAGTTCGATCTAGAAATTTTTTGTTTTTTTGAATATGAGTCTGAAAAGGAGGATTTGTGGCTAATGAAGGATATGGATGAAATTGGGGAACTGACTTGGGAAACCAATTGGTGTGATCTCATATTTCCACCAGGTCAGAGGTTCAAGGGGCTATGGAGGGAAAAGAAAAGAGGGAGGAAGTGGGCTGATTCTCGAATCTCTACCTGGGTTTAGCGTGCTGTCTTTTAAAGAATGTATTTGCTACGGTAAAAGGAGGACTAAATTAAAAAGTATTTACTTTGATTACATATCCGAGTAAGGTCCTAGCCAAGCCCATGCTTACTCTTTGTCGTCGTTTTTTTTCCCTGGGTAAGCGTTTCAAATTTTCTTATTATTATTATTTTTTAAATCATCACCGCATTTTTCACTCTTACTTGTTGACTATTGTCGTTTCCTTTTGTTGTGGTTTCGTGATTTTGCCGTCGTTTTAACTTTACACCATTTTCAAGTTTTCATGTCGTTCACACCGTTTGTCTTTTTTTTTTTTCTTTTTTTTTTTATTTGCAGTCACTTTACAAGTTGTCGTCGTTTTCAGTTTTGCTGTAATTCGGGTTTTAGTTTGGTTTTTGAATCTCCGGTCTTTTGGCGTTATGGAATGACCTTTTTTCTTTTTTTAATAATGTGGGTGTTACTTTTTTTTTTTTTTGAAAGTGCTGTGTTACTTTTTCAGGTCCACTAGTCGTTGTCATGGATGTCGTTTATGTTACTGTGTGTTATATGTTTAGATATTATTTGAGACATTTAAATTAAACTGATGGTTTAAATCTAGTTTGTAAATACTGCTTTTTAAGTGTCGTTTGTAGATATAATTATTGGACTAATTGTATTGACACTTTATGTGTCTTATCAAAATAACAGAGACAGTCTTTTTATTAAAACTAATTACATTAATATTCCATAGACTTAACTTTGTTACTTTTAAATATAAAATTACAAAAATATCCTTTAATCTTAGCCATTCACCTAACAACTTAAAATCTCAACCTTAAAGATCTAAAATTAAAAAAAAAAAACTTATCTTTATCTTCTTTCTTTTGGATCCCTTATCTTTAACCAAACCAATCATTTTATTTTCATAATTTTTATAGGTTTATGGTTTTGTACTATTTTATTAAAAATAGATTATTGAGATGATAACTAACTAATTTAGCAAGAACTAGTTAGTTTTAAACTACACAAAATTATTGACTTATAAGGAAAAAAAAGCATTTTTTATGTTAAAAAAAACATATTTTGATTTCTTCAAAATTTGAAAGAAAAGTCAAGAAAAAAATTATTTCTATATGATTGAAATTATTAGTTAAAAGTGTGTAAAAATCAATTAAATTACAAGTTCAAAAAAAATCAATTTAACTAAATTTTTATAGGCAAGAAGTCATTTCCAACAACACATACAAATGAAAAGTGAAAACTTTTTCTTTTCTTATGGAGAATCATTTTTGACATATTGAAAAAATTAACTATCAAAAATTTGCTCAATTAATAGAGGGTTGTCTTTGTTTATTTTGGCTAAGCGCGAGAGTGTTAACGTAATTAGTTTCGGTCAATAAAATATGTCTGTTTTTTTTTTTTTTTACGAAACGTAAGACATATCAGTATAATTAATCCTTACATTATTTTTGCCATTTGCGTCATCATTATCCCTGTAAAATTTCAAGATATTTGTGAAGTTTAGTGTCAGAATTAAAATTGTCAAACAATGAAAGTTCATGAATTTATTTATTAAGAAAAAGAATGGAAACAAAACTGGTATAATACTCATCGGTCAGGGACGAGCGATAATGCAATATTAATATCAATAAGGAAACCTTCCTCATCAAAGTTGATTCCTACATATTACACATAATAGTTTTCTTATAATCCAACAAGGAGGGAAATATTTAGAGGATGATTTTTGGTAACATTTTTTATGAAAAAAAAAAAGTTTTTATAAACACTTTTTTCATAAGCACTAAAAAGATGGCTTGCTTAAAAAGTGTTTATAAAAGTCGAAAGCTTAAATAGTTTGTCACCCCAAATAAGTCCAAAAACTATTCCAAACATAGCCAATGTTAGAAATAATCACATTTATGAAAAAGTAAATCTTAAAAAATAAATTTTAAAAAAATAACATTTATGAAAATTCTATTAGAAAAAATGAATAGAAGAAAAATTATACTTAGAGATTTAAAAAGAAAAAAGTTGCACAAATAACCTTTGAAGATAGACATTTGTTTTGTAACGCCCCCCTTACGGACGTCACAGATGTCGTTACATTCATACACTCATACTTGTTTAAACTTTAAGCATAAACATAATTACAAAACTTATACGATACTTTTAATTGTAAACGTAGTTAAACATACGTAACTAGGATCCATTCGTACATTTTTTTTTAACATCATTGTTTAAATAATGTTGCTTAACTTATTCCATACCATAATTAATTTAATTATACTTTAAATTAATCATAAACTTATTTTTAATAAAATAGACATATCAAGTTGTAAAATCATAACTTATAAAAACATTACATCACTTAATAGTTACATGCTCCCTCAGTTCGGTAGGCCGAACATGGGACTTCAGCAGGCCGAACATGATCGGTAGGCCGAAATTCCTCAACCGGCAGGCCGATAGAGGCTTTGCAAATCTGGATTAAAAATTCATCATCGTTTGGTAGGCTGAAAACATGACCGGCAGGCCAAACTTTCAAACATCGGCAGGCCGACCCATGACGTTCAGCAGGCCGATCGAGCAAAAATCCTTGAGAAAACTTAATTTGTAAAACAAATAAATTTTTCGTAAAAATTGCGGAAGATCAAATTCTTTAAAATGATAAAATAAAACATAAAACCATAGTTCAAGTATTCTTAAAACTTAACATAAAAATGTTCAAAATATAAAACTTGATTTAAAACATAAAACATTCTTCTTGGCGTCTTCCGGTTACAATTCATCGTGCTTAATGCTCACACACCTTCCCATATCCTCTGCATAGCCCATGATTTTCTTACCCTTATCTGCAACATGACATAAAACTTGATTAAGCTAATGCTTAGAAAGTACATATAATTCTCACAATTTAAAACATTTCATATACATCATCATCATCATCATCATATCATAAAAGTGCCTTAAGCACAATTTCATAGAAACATATCTTTCATTACATTGACCATATTAAAACTTATTCTATTTTATCTTAAGGGCCCAAGTGTTGCACCATAAACATCATTGTAGGCGCGCCGTCATGAGAGGAGAAGGGTAGCTAATCCCAAACCAAACATGACATCATAACATATCATTTCATAACATTGGTATGCAACACTTATTAGGTGATACATATATACATAATTTTCATACTTTGAAACATGTCATCATCATACATGCATAACTTTAAATCATGATAATCTTTCATAAGAAATCCTTTAAGGAAAATAACCATAAAATCATCATAAATATCATTGTGAACATATCATCAAACCTTGTAAAACGTGTCATGCTGCAGGTGAGAATATACTTATTTTAACAGCTAGCTTACTTAACCTTAATACGGTTTGGTGACGACACCACGGTCTCAATATGCTCGTTCCTTTGAGTGTTCATGCGATTTATCCATTTAAAAAAAACAATAAAATTAATACTTATCATAAAACATCCATTCATATATATATATATATTCATATATATATATATATTCGTCTCATATTACAAACATAATTCATAACCATAATTGTGAAAAACATATAATTATCATCACATAAACATGTTATTATGATTTTTTTTAAATCACAAAAATTGCCTTAAGCATGTAAAAACAAACCATACATTTCTATGTTAGACATGTATGCCCTAAGGAGTAAAAATGTAATACATTTTTAGAGACATTTTTATCAATAAAGAATTTATTCATTTATATATACCAAATCATGTCCTCTTTACGTTCATATTTGTTGAATGTATGATAAGCAAACAGTAGTCTGAGACTGTCAGTGTAAACCTTAAGAATTAGGCATATGATGGGATGATTATGCGGTAGACACGATTCTTAAGATGATGGTCTAAAACATATGATCCGCAATCGAGGGAATAAAGTTGGGTGCTTTATTCATGTAAAGATTGTTATGTTGTCTCTATCCCTTTTGGGAGATGGTTTGTCTTGGCCATCGGAGTTGGACACCGTGAATAGAAACATTGGCACGTTGTCATAGGTGATGATGTGTTGGATCAGGATATAAAGTGAATTGATTTGGATTAATAATTCTGTCTCGGCAAATCGATTCACTTTAGACAGTCATTTGTATTGTATCTTAATCCTGAGATGAATAGTGGGCCCGTTATCTTGACTTGTGTCTTTTGATGTATCAAAGGGCGACACCTACATCTCTATAGTGGTATGCATGCCGGTACGTTGGAGGCATGACTCTTGATAGCGTAGACTTATTGTTCATAGATATGGAATCCATAGCTCATCGTTAGGAGTAATGATATCCTCTTATATGCGCTGTCCTGTAATTGAAAAACTAGAGCGCTCAACCATTTGGATGCATAGATGTAACCGAATAGTATACTATCCATGGATGGTAACTTTTCTAATGGTGTGACAATTGAACGTAAGATAAAAATAATCGGGAAGGTAAGACAGAACTTGTCCTTAAGCCGATTATAGATTATCATATGGGGATACGATGCACTATGATATGTCATGCAGACTTAGCTACACGAGCTTCGTAATTCTATAAAGTTCGAGAGTGCAGCTCCAAGCTTTTAGTAGAGTAGCGTTGGAGTTGATAATTGTGAAATGTATATCTGGGATATTGGATTTCATAATTATCATGAGCTTGAACTTTATAGGTCCATATTGGTCCCCTTTGCTAGCTCACAAAGTCCTGAAAATGACACGACGTGCTTTTCCAATAATTGGTGACTTATGTCGGATTTATCAGATTGGTTTAAAATTTGTAAGAATCAAATAATTCATGTCTATTTATCGGTTGAATTAATTTTGTAAGAAATTAGTTCAAGATAAACTTGTTGAATTATTACGATAAGATAATTCTTGTCTGTTTATCGGTTGATTTAATTTTTGGACAAATTAGAACAAGATAAACTTGTAGAATTATTGTGAATTTGTTTATTTTCTTAGAGATTATCTTGATAAAGTTTGTTTTGATCAGATAACTTCTCTGTTGGGTTATTTGAATCAAAACTGAGACTTTATCCTTTAGAATCTTGGGTGGAAAATAAAAGATTCACAGAGATTATTTCTCGGGAGTTTGACCAACCGAATGACGTGGTCGGCCTGTCGAACTGGCCTGTTCGGCCTGCAGATCAAAATGTTTGGCTTGCCGATTAGCGGAGATAAGATTACGCGTTTTCACATGGATCTTGTCAGATATTGATCCGAACTTGATTCTGTTTCGAGTTTTTGAGACCTAATCTGATATGGACTGACCCCTGGATCAATATATATAAAAAGGGAGTGAGTCACATGATTCACTCAGATCAATAGAGATCAATTTGAGAGATTAAGAGCAATACTCTTCTAGTGAGCATCTGAAACTCCCTGAGAGCTTTTGTTCACAAATCACGAGCATTAGCTTTAGGTTCTCTCTATTGGTTGGAAAGAGAGTCACCAGTGAAAGAGCTGTACGTGTGAGCCCACACTCACTCCGGTTGTGGATAGAGAATAGCAAAGAAGACCAGTTGGTTGAGGCTCTTCTAGAACGTTACTTCTTTACATGGATTGTGGAGGTTCTTCGACACACTGAGGTTAGTAAGATCTGTTTAATTTATACATATAACATGTCAAACTTGTGTTTTGGAAAATACTCTGATGAAAATTTTTAAAAATTCCGCTGCGCACTTTGTTTCCAACATTCTAAACATGAAATCAGCCAACATTAATAATAATGTAGATGGATAATCTTTTGAAAACATTTTCTAATAATTTAAGATACATATATTTTAATTTTAAAATTCATACAAACACCTTATTATCATGCATTTCAATGTCATAGAATTATTTCATCATCAATAAAAATCATTTAAACATATATAACATTTTATAAAACTAAAATCCAAAAATAACATTGTTAAAACAATTTTCTTGACGTAATCTCATAAAATTTCATAACATAAAATACACTCATCATACATTATACATGCACATTCTTGACAACTTTCATGAAAAACATCATTCATTTACCCCTTGAACAAAGATTACATTTTTCATGCATCAAAATTAAACAGTAATATTTTACTGTGAGGGGTAGAAGATAGAAAATTCATAATTCATCATAGAAACATCGAAATGACTTGAAACTTAGAGAAACATCACATAATACATACATGAACATCATATTAAAAACTCAGAGCAAAATAAAATACCTAGAGAAAGGTGTTAGACATGTATGCCCCTAAGGAGTAAAAATACAATACGTTTTTGGAGGCATTTTTATCAATAAAGAATTTATTCATTTATATATACCAAATCTTGTCCTCTTTACGTTCATATTTGTTGAATGTATGATAAGTAAACAGTAGTCTGAGACTGTCAGTCTAAACCTTAAGAATTTGGCATATGATGGACTGATTATGCGGAAGACATGATTTTTAAGGTGATGGTCTAAAAACATATGATCCGCAATCGAGGGAATAAAGTTGGGCGCTTTATTCATGTAAAGATTGTTATGTTGTCTATATCCCTTTTGGGAGATGGTTTGTCTTGGCCATCGGAGTTGGACTCCGTGAATAGAAACATTGGCACGTTGTCATAGGTGACGATGTGTTGGATCGGGACATAAAGTGAATTGATTTGGATTAATAATTCTGTCTCGGCAAATCGATTCACTTTAGACAGTCATTTGTATTGTATCTTAATCCTGAGATAAATAGTGGGCCCGTTGTCTCGACTTGTGTCTTTTGATGTATCAATTGGTCACTCCCACATCTCTATAGTGGTATGCATGCCGGTACATTGGAGGCATGACTCTTGATAGCGTAGACTTGTTATTCATAGATATGGAATCTATAGCTCCTCTTTAGAAGTAATGATATCCTCTTATATGCATTGTCTTGTAATTGGAAAACTGGAGCGCTCAACCATTTGGATACATAGGTGTAACCGAATGGTATACTATCTTTGGATGGTAAGTTTTCTAATGGTGAGACAATGGAACGTAAGATAAAAATAATCGGGAAGGTATGACAGAACTTATTATTAAGATATTGATCCGAACTTGATTCTGTTTCGAGTTTTTAAGACCTAATCTGATATGGACTAACCCCAGGACCAATAGGTATAAAAAGGGAGTGAGTCTCATGATTTACTCAGATTAATTTGAGAGATTAAGAGTGATACTCTTCTAGTGAGCATCTGAAAACTCCCTGAGAGCTTTTGTTCACAAATCACGAGCACTAGCTTTGGGTTCTCTCTATTGGTTGGAAGGAGAGTCACCGGTGGAAGAGCTGTACGTGTGAGCCCACACTCACTCCGGTTGTGGATAGAGAATAGCAAAGAAGACCAGTTGGTTGAGGCTCTTCTGGAACGTTACTTCTCTACACGGGTTGCGGAGGTTCTTCGGCACACTGAGGTTAGTAAGATCTGTTTAATTTATACATATATCATGTCAAACTTGTGTTTTGAAAATTATTTTGATGAAAAATTTTTAAAATTCCGCTGCGCACTTTGTTTCCAACAAAAGGCATTGTAGACGAATTGAGGAGGAGAAATTCTTTTCAAAACACAAAGAAACGAGTCCTTACCTTAAAAGATTTTCTTCTCAAAACCCTTGATTTGAACCAATGAAAATATAACTTTTTCTTTCAATACTTATAGAGAATTTTTGAGAGGAAAGTTGATGGAATTCGTGGAGAAGAGAAGAGAAAGAAAGAAATTAGAAAACGTCTCAGAACTGAGAGAGAGAAGAGTGAGAAGATGAGAGAAAAACTGAGGATAAGAACGTTAAAATTTTTTTAACGTAACGAGCATAATGAAAATTCATTACTCTCCTTTAAGTCAGAATTTTTCTGACTCATTGATAGCAAATGGCATGGAGGAAGGAGAGAAAAAAGGGAAGTCAAACAATCACTCACCACTTACCATGTTTTGCCTTTTTAAAATAGGAAACCATTTAAAATCATACAAATCAATGCGAAGTCAAACCTTTTCTTTCCTTAACTGACAAAATTATTCCATTATTGTGCCAATTAATCACAATAAATCACCCATTTAATGTAATTATCTCAGCCATAAATTTGGAGAGATTTCTGCTGACTGCTCATCAGCTGTGTTCGGCCTGCCGGTTCCATCAAGTTCGGCCTGTAGATGGGTTCCATCAGCCTGTCAATCTTTGGCAGATAGTTCGGCCTGCCGAACTGTTCTTAAATACCATACATTAAAACATTCAAGTCATCATTACATCATAATTAAACATACATTAAAATAATCATGAACACTTGAGCACAATGATTCCACGCAGTCGTCACCTGTCATAGAACTTGCCATAAAAAGTTAGTAACATTAAAATTATAAATCATAACATATAACATAAATTATTATTAAGATTTTCTTAACATCGTTACTAACTTAATATAATCCGTTACATCAAAATAGGTGGGTGTTACAATTCTCCCCACCTTATAAAAGTTTCGTCCTCGAAACTTAGAACAATTGTGGATACATAGATCTCATGTCATTTTCTCGTTCCCATGTAGCTTCTTCAACTTGCTGATTTCGGCATAACACCTTGACCAATGGAATTTCTTTATTCCTCAAGGTCTTGGTTTTTCAATCGAGTATCTTCATTGGCTTTTCTTCATAACTTAAGTCTTCTCGTATCTCGATCACTTGTGGCTCGATCACATACGTAGGATTCAAAACATACTTCTTGAGCATGGAGACATGAAATACATCGTGTATTACGGACATTTCAGAAGGCAACTTCAGCTGATAAGCTACTTTGCCTATTCGCTTCATGATTTCAAACGGACCAATAAATCTTGGTCTTAACTTGTTTTTCTTTCCAAACCTTATAACTCCTTTCATTGGTGCAACTTTCAAAAACACAAGTTCGTCCACGACGAACTCTAAGGGTCTTCTTCTCTTGTCTGCATAACTCTTCTGACGGCTTTGTGCGGTCTCTATTCTTCTTCTTATCAATTTTATCATCTTAGAAGTTTCATTAATAAAATTCATTCTTTCAGCATTGATGCTTTCCATCATCTTCTTTTCACCAGCTTCGTGCCAACATATAGGCGACCTGCATTTTCGTCCATACAGCGCTTCATAAGGTGCCATTCCAATTGTCGCCTGAAAGCTGTTGTTGTAAGCAAACTCTGCTAACGACAACATTTTACACCAGCTGGTCTTGAAATCGAGAGAACAAGCCCGTAGCATATCCTCTAAAATCAAATTCGTTCTCTCTGTTTGGCCGTCTGTCTGAGGATGAAAAGCTGTACTGAAATGTAGCCTGGTTCCCATAGCAGTCTGTACACTCTTCCAAAACTTAGATGTGAACCTGCCATCACGATCTGAGATGATTGACTTGGGAATCCCATGAAGTCGTACAATCTCCTTAACATAGAGTTCCGCTAACCGTTCCATAGAGTAAGTGATCTTGATAGGAATGAAATGCGCCGTCTTAGTCAGTCGATCCACAACTACCCAAATTGCATCATAACCGTTCATAGTTCTAGGCAAACCGGTAATGAAATCCATTGCTATATCCTCCCATTTCCATTTCGGTATTTGGATAGACTGTAGTTCACCACCAGGTCTCTGGTGTTCAGCCTTTACTTGTTGACATGTCATACATTTCTTCACATACATTGCAACATCACGTTTCATTCCAAACCACCAGAAGTTTCCCCTTAGATCATTATACATCTTTGTTGCACCTGGATGAATAGAGTAAGGAGTGTCATGAATTTCTGCCAAAATCTTTTCCCTTAAGTCATCAACATTGGGAACACATAAGCGGTCCTTGAGGTACAGAGTTTCGTCATTTGCAATACGAAACTCTTGACATTTTCCTTCCTCCATTTCTTGCTTAATCCTTACAAGACTTACATTTTCATCTTGTTTTCTCCGAATTTCATCGTACATCGTCGGAGCAAGATAGAGTGCTGATAGCTGTCCCGCTATAAGCTCCAAACCGAAGTTTAGAATTTTCTTTCTCAAAGATGGAGACATTGCTTGCATTGACATCAACGTGGCAACTGACTTCCTACTTAGAGCATCAGCCACTCGGTTAGCTTTTTCCAGGATGATAAAGGATTTCACAATCGTAATCCTTCACCAACTCTAGCCATCTTTGTTGTCTCATGTTCAAGTCTCTTTGCGTGAAGAAGTACTTCAGACTTTGATGATCAGTGAAGATCTTACATTGGACCCCATATAAATAGTGCCTCCATATCTTCAATGCAAAAACGACTGCTGCTAACTTGAGGTCATGGGTAGGATAGTTCTTTTCATAATCCTTCTATTGTCTTGACGCACAAGCAATCACCCTTTCATTTTGCATTAGTACAGCTCCGAGGCCTATCTTGGATGCATCACTATAAATAACAAACCCATCATTTCCTTTCAGTATAGCCAATACTGGAGCTGTCGTTAGCCTATTCTTCAGTTCTTGAAAACTCTTTTCACATGCATCTGTCCATTCATACTTCTTTCCTTTGCGAGTCAGGTTCGTGATTGGAGTTGTTATCTTGGAGAAATCTTCTACGATTCTCCGATAATATCCTGCTAAACCCAAGAGGCTCTTTATTTCACTTGCATTTGTTGGTTGCTTCTAGTTGAGAATAGTTCTACTTTGGCAAGGTCAACCATAATCCCTTCCTTTAAAATAACGTGCCCCAAGAAAGACACTTTATCAAGCCAACACTCGTATTTGGAGAACTTTGCATATAGCTGGTGTCTTCTTAAAGTCTCCAGCACAATCCTTAAATATTCCTCATGTTCTTCTTGATTCTTTGAATAGACAAGAATATCATCGATAAATACAACAACAAATTTATCGAGGAAATCCTTGAATACCTGGTTCATCAAATCCATAAAGGCAGCCAGTGCATTCGTCAGACCGAAAGGCATAACCACGAATTCATGGTGACCATACCTCGACCTGAAGGCAGTCTTGGGGATATCTCCTTCTTTAATCTTCAACTGATGATATCCTGATCGTAGATCAATCTTTGAGAACACCGATGCACCCTTAAGCTGATCAAACAAATCATCGATTCGAGGCAACGGGTACTTGTTCTTGATTGTCACCTTGTTCAGCTCTCTGTAATCAATGCAGAGTCTCATAGTGCCATCCTTCTTCTTTACAAACAAGACTGGAGCTCCCCATGGTGAGTGACTTGGCCTGATGAATCCTTTGTCAAGTAGCTCCTTTAATTGCGTGTGAAGCTCCTTTAACTCTGCCAGGGCCATTCTGTAAGGCACTTTTGAGATCGGATTGGTGCCAGGGGCGAGCTCAATTTTGAATTCAACTTCTCTTTCTGGTGGTAGACTTGTTAGATCATCAGGAAACACATCTACATATTCATGAACAACAGGCACATCTTCAATTCTTATCTTTTTTTCTTGACTTTTGTCTACTATGTTCACCAGATAGCCCATGCAGCCACTTGCTAATAACTTCTTTGCTTTCATTGCAGATAGAAACATGTGGGGTTTCTTCCTGGACTCGCCAATATAAATGAGTTTCTGATTGCCTTCTGGATGGAAGATCACCTTTCGCTTTCGGTATTCAATAGAGGCATTATACTTGCTTAGGAAATCCATCCCAAGAATCATATTATAGTCGTGCATGTCGATCACAATGTGGTCGACGAATAGCTCCCTATCAGAAATCCATAGGGGTACTGTACACAAACAGTGCGTAGATAATATCACTTCCCCGGAGGGTAGTGTCGTAGTGAATCGCTGTCTCATAGGCTCTAAATGAACATCTAACTTCTTTGCATATGACATAGATACAAAAGAATACGTGGCACCCGTATTAAAAAGGACATAAGCATCATTAGATAAACTTGTTATCTGACTTGAGACCACATTGGAGGCTTCAGCAACCACTTGTTCTTTCGTCATGGCATAGATTCGGGCATTTGTCGGTGGGGCTTCAATTCTCCCTTGACTAATAAGTGGCCCTTCAAGGGAAGCTTACATCTGATGTAGCTGGGCTTAAGGAGGTGCTCTCTATAGGGCACTAGCATTCATCAGCTTGGGGCAGTTCTTTACAAAGTGGTCTTCATGCCCACAGATGAAACATTGGTTTGTTCCCAAACGACATTCCCCTGGATGCTTCTTTCCACATTTGGCACATGGTTGAAACTGCCTATTATTGTTGTTGTGCTGACCATGATTGTGCCTCTTGTTGTCTTGGCCCTGCTGGTTTTGAGGATTGCTCTTCCTCTTATTATTCCTCCAATTTTGGTTGTTGTTGTTGCTGCTACTGTTGTTGTTGTTGTTCCTGTGTGGAGGGCGATTCTGGTTGCTTGCATTGTTGGCTTGTTGACCAGACTGAGGCTGGTTCCTTCTTAGCTTTGACAGATGGAACTCCGCATGCTAGGCCCTCATAACAACCTGCTCTTGACTTCTAGGTGGACTTGCCCCATCCACAATAGCAGCAATTTCTGGCCTAAGGGCTCTGATCAGTCTTCTGACCCTTTCACTTTCATCCATAACCATTCCTAGACATAAACGAACAAGCTGGTCAAACTTTGTCACCACATCAGTGACTGACATATCCCCCTGGCGTAGGTTTTTGAACTCCTCATAATGCTTCCTCGTGATATTCATATGGAAGAACTTCATGTTGAATTCATGCACGAAGTCAGCCCATGTCATTTCATCAACATTCCTGCTCATTTCAATGCCATCCCACCAAATTCTGGCCTCCATGGTGAGACAGTACGATGCACAGAGAACCTTCTCGTTGTCTGTGAAATCCATGAGTCTTAAGGTGGCCTCAATCGTCTTTAACCATCCCTGTGCGACTAACGGGTCCTTAGAACCCTCAAAGTCTACTGGCTTAACTTTCTTCCATCTGACCAGTAGGGGTTCCTATAGGCCGCTCTTGGTTCAGCAGCAGGAACTGGAACTTCGTTGAGTTGTGGCTGCAGAGGAGGAGGAGGCACATCATTGCCTCGATGGTCGTTATTCTGGCCGTTGGCCCTTAACGTAGGTATTTCCCTTCTTTGGTCCTCAAGTTGTCTCTGCAACTCAGCAATCATTGTCATGAGTCTTTCGTTGGTCTGAGTGCGAGTCTACATTCTTCTGTGGCCGTCCATCGTAAATTACCTAAAAAAAATTAGGAACTTAGAAATAATCTTCAAATTATGAGACAGGTTTTCACTACTAGATCATTAATCGTTAAACATCTAAACCTTAATCTTATCATCATATTTGCGTCACAACATCTAAATTTATAACATACTTACTTGGAGGACTTGGATTGGTGTGTGGTGATATGAATTGTAATAGGAAATTCGCTCTGATACCAAAGCCTGTAACGCCCCCTTTCGGACGTCACAGATGTCGTTACATTCATGCATTCATACTTATTTAAACTTTAAGCATAAACATAATTACAAAACTTATACGATACTTTTAATTGTAAACGTAGTTAAACATACGTAACTAGGATCCATTCATACATTTTTTTTAACATCATTGTTTAAATAACGTTGCTTAACTTATTCCATACCATAATTAATTTAATTATACTTTAAATTAATCATAAACTTATTTTTAATAAAATAGACATACCAAGTTGTAAAATCATAACTTATAAAAACATCACATCACTTAATAGTTACATGCTCCCTTAGTTCGGCAGGCCGAACATAGGACTTCGGCAGGCCAGAATTCTTCAATCGGCAGGCCAACAAAGGCTTTGTAAATCTGGATTAAAAATTCATCATCGTTCGGCAGGCCGAAAACGTGATCGGCAGGCCGAACTTTCAAACATCGGCAGACCGACCAAGCCAAAATCCTTGAGAAAACTTAATTTGTAAAACAGATTTAACTTTTCATAAAAATTACGGAAGATCAAAATTCTTTAAAATAATAAAATAAAACATAAAACCATAGTTCAAGTATTCTTAAAACTTAACATAAAAATGTTCAAAATATAAAACTTGATTTAAAACATAAAACATTCTTCTTGGCGTCTTCCGGTCATAATTCATCGTGCTTAATGCTTACACGCCTTCCCATGTCCTCCGCCTAGTCCATGATTTTCTTACCCTTATCTGCAACATGACATAAAACTTGATTAAGCTAATGTTTAGTAAGTACATATAATTCTCATAATTAAAAACATTTCATATACATCATCATCATCATCATCATATCATAAAAGTGCCTTAAACACAATTTCATAGAAACATATCTTTCATTACATTGACCATATTAAAACTTATTCCATTTTATCTTAAGGGCCCAAGTGTTGCACCATGAACATCATTGTAGGCGCGCCGTCATGAGAGGAGAAGGGTAGTTAATCCCAAACCAAACATGACATCATAACATATCATTTCATAACATTGGTGTGCAACACTTTTTAGGTGATACATATATGCATAAGTTTCATACTTTGAAACATATCATCATCATACATGCATAACTTTAAATCATGATAATCTTTCATAAGAAATCCTTTAAGGAAAATAACCATAAAATCATCATAAATATCATTGTGAACATATCATCAAACCTTGTAAAACGTGTTATTTTGCAGGTGAGAATGTACTTACCTTAACAGCTAGCTTACTTAACCTTAATACGGTTTGGTGATGATGCCGCGGTCTTGATGTGCTCGTTCCTTTGAGTGTTCATGCGATTTATCCATTTAAAAAAAACAATAAAATTAATACTTATCATAAAACATCAATTCATATAACATTCATTCATATATATATATATATATTCATATATATATTCGTCTCATATTACAAACATAATTCATAACCATAATTGTGAAAACATAAAATTATCATCACATAAACATGTTATCATGATTTTTTTTTAAATCATAAAAATTACCTTAAGCATGTAAAAACAAACCATACATTTCTAAACATGAAATCAGCCAACATTAATAATAATGTAGATGAATAATCTTTTGAAAACATTTTCTAATAATTTAAGATACATATATTTTAATTTTAAAATTCATACAAACACCTTATTATCATGCATTTCAATGTCATAGAATTATTTCATCATCAATAAAAATCATTTAAACATATATAACATTTTATAAAACGAAAATCCAAAAATAACATTGTTAAAACAGTTTTCTTGACGTAATCTCATAAAATTTCATAACATAAAATACACTCATCATACATTATACATGCACATTCTTGACAACTTTCATGAAAAACATCATTCATTTACCCCTTGAACAAAAATTATATTTTTCATGCATCAAAATTAAACAGTAATATTTTACTGTGAGGGGTAGAAGATAGAAAATTCATAATTCATCATAGAAACATCAAAATGACTTGAAACTTAGAGAAACATCACATAATACATACATGAACATTATATTAAAAACTCAGAGCGAAATACAATACCTAGAGAAAGGTATTGTAGACGAATTGAGGAGGAGAAATTCTTTTCAAAACACAAAGAAACGAGTCCTTACCTTAAAAGATTTTCTTCTCAAAACCCTTGAATTCAACCAATGAAAATATAACTTTTTCTTTCAATACTTGCAGAGAATTTTTGAGAGGAAAGAGGATGGAATTCGTGGAGAAGAGAAGAGAAAGAAAGAAATTAGAAAACGTCTCAGAACTGAGAGAGAGAAGAGTGAGAAGATGAGAGAAAAACTGAGGAAAAGAACGTTAAAATTTTTTTAACGTAACGAGCATAATGAAAATTCATTACCCTCCATTAAGTCAGAATTTTTCTGACTCATTGATAGCAAATGGCATGGAGGAAGGAGAGAAAAGAGGGAAGTCAAACAATCACTCACCACTTACCATGTTTTGCCCTCTTAAAATAGGAAACCATTTAAAATCATACAAATCAATGTGAAGTCAAACCTTTTCTTTCCTTAACTGACAAAATTATTCCATTAATATGCCAATTAATCACAATAAATCACCCATTTAACGTAATTATCTCAGCCATAAATTTGGAGACATTTCTACTGACTGCTCGTCAACTATGTTCGGCCTGTCGATTTTCCCCTTCGGCCTACCGGTTCCACCAAGTTCGGCCTGCCGATGGTTTCCATCGGCCTGTCGATCTTTGGCAGACTGTTCGGCCTGCCGAACTGTCTTTAAATACCAAACATTAAAACATTCAAGTCATCATTACATCATAATTAAACGTACATTAAAATAATCATAAACACTTGAACATAACGATTCCATGCGGTCGTCACCTGTCATATAACTTGACATAAAAAGTTAGTAACATTAAAATTATAAATCATATCATATAACATAAATTATTAGTAAGATTTCCTTAACATCATTACTAACTTAACATAATCCGTTACATCAAAATAGGTAGGTGTTACATGTTTTATGTTTGCAATCGACATTCACTTTTTGAGGTCTAACTATTCGCAGATCCATAAAAATATACAGTTTCGATCTCTCGGTTAATAAATTGATTATTTTTAAACAAAATATGGCATGAGTATAGCAAGTTAAGGTTTTACAAGAAGTAAAATCGTAAACAAACTAAATAGATCCAAAAATATGGTAAACTAAGTAAATAGATCCAAAAATATATCCCTAACAAAATAATTGATAGCACAATTTTAATTTTCTATTTTAGGATGTGTTTTTTATGATTTTGTTTTTCAAAACTTCATTTTTTATTACTCTTTTTTAAACCCTCATGTATATTATTATGTTAGATTTTGTTTCACATTAAGACAGTTTATTAATTAAGGAGTCAAAACAGTATACTTTATTAACCACACAAAAATTTAATTAATTTAATTATTTGGTTGAGAGAAACAAAAAACACTATTACACAAGTACAACTTTAGTGAAAAATTCAAGTAGCAAACTATAACAGATAAATAAAATAACAATGATTAAAAAATTAATTTAAAAAACCAACAAAGTACCAAAACGGAACCATTTGAACGACCATCCAAGGAATAGTAAACTTCGGTGGGCTCTTGTTATGTAGTTATTGAAGAAAGAATGACAAGGGCGCAAACTGAATTCACATCAGAATTGACTCGGATTTTAGTACATGTAATGTCTCTACTAGAAATGTAAATAATTATCTTTGAGTAAAAATTAATTTGAAACGACGAAAACATGAAAGTTGCGAACAACATTGAAATCTCTAATTACATGGACACTGGAGAAGGACAACGCAATCGGAAACTAATGGAATTTTACAAACGACAGCAACACTAGAAACGACATCAAAGTAAAAACAAAAAACGAACATTGATAATGACGACAAACAAAACAACAGTATCTTTTTAAGAAGATTTTGAAAACGACAAAATAAGGGATCACGAAAAATCTTTAAAAAACTTTGAAAGGATAATAGAGTTAAAATAATAAATTTGGAGGAGTAACAGGAGCATAAACAGAATGGACAATGATAGAAACATGATAAGAAGCGACACAAACCAGTAAGAAACTTAAAGAACGACACAACACTCGAACAAGATTAAAGAATTAAAAACAATCACCTGAAAAGCGAAAATGCTATTGAAACGACAATTATAACATTATAAACTTCAAACAAGTAAAACGATGAAAGAGTACAAAATCAATAGCGTGTTTGACTTGATGGTTAGAACTATTATTTAGTATTATAAATACTGCAATCATAAACTTTTTATAAAGTAAGCATATATATATATATATATATATATTTCACAAGCAAACCTAGAATATGTTTAACTATGTTTGACATCAATAGGAAAAAAACAAAAAAAACTGTGTTCCAATCACAATTACCCCACAGCATAATTATACATCATAATATGCCGAATGACAAATGAAAAGAACGATAAATTATAGAATTTTTCACTTAATAATCAAAGTCAAACAACCCCAAACATAATATAGATAGATAGATAGATAGATAATATTCTCATCTTCAAAGGTTCTCAAGGCCTTTGACAAATTCTGAAGCAAAAGCTTCCATTTCCCGAAGCCTCAAAAGCAAACCAATCTCTACTCCTCCATTGCCATTACTGCTATCCGAAAGGCAAATCGCCCCTGTCCTGTCTATAGAAGTCATCTCCACTTTCCTTGGCTTTTCCCCCATCCAAAATCAGTGCTATACACCTCAAACCTCGGCGACTTAGCAATACTAACCCCTCTAATTTTGCTCTTTGATATATCACTAATTCCACGTTTAACATTTCCACCTATAACAATGGAAGCCAATCTCTCAGCCCCATTCAAAACCCCATCATCATCGAAACTCTTTATACCTTAACGCCTCTAAAGCAAAGTTCACTCCATCCTCTCCCCAAAGGCCTTTCTTCTCCGCAATCACTCCTCGACCGCTTACATAGTTCCCGAAGTACGTCGCCGGAATGTCCGGTTTCAAACGAGACCTACAACCCACGTTGAAGCCGAGATGTGTCTTCTCTTGATCTCTTATGCCCAACGCCTTCACTACACAAGCCCAAGTGTAGCTGCACGTGAGCGAAAAGGTCGACAGTTTTAGTCCTTGAATGATATTTTTTCTGTAAATGGCCGATTTTTTCAACTTCTCTATGTTCTCTCCAGTAAGCTCGAACGTGCCTCGGACTAGCCCCGGCGAAAGATCGATCTCCCATGTCGTAAGGCTTCTGTTGTTGGGTCCGTTTTCTTTTAGCCATTCGTTGGCGTAAATCGTTTCTAGCCTGGCGGGGTCTTTAATGACGGTTGGGTCGTATAAAGGCCAGATTATTTGCTCATGATGATGATCTGCTCCGCCAGTTCGTGGTGTTCTGCATATTTGAGCCCATGATTTCATGAACGATGTCGAAGTTTTGCCATCGAGAAGGGCGTGGTGGGCGGTGATTCCGATACAGAAGCCGGAGTTGGGAAATAGAGTGACCTGTAGTGATATCACTTCTGCTCTTTCGTGCGACACTTTCTGGGTATCCGAGGATGGCAATTGTCGCTTCACGGAAGTCGTCGTCGCCGGAGAGGTGATAGAAGTCCGATGTGTACTCGGCTACAGTCAGTGAAACTCCGTTGCCATCGGAGTAGTTGATTGAGGTTTGGGGGAGTTTTGAGGCCAAGTTAAGGTGCCGGCTAGAGGGCGGTAGTTGTGGAGGGTGAGTGAGAGGGAGAGACTTAGGAGCAGCGATGCCAGAGAATGTCGAAGAAAGTGAGTGGGGAGACTTAGGAGCAGCGATCGCTGGGGAGACCGAGAGTTCCGGTGTCGGAGCCACCCGGCAGACCTCCACTACTTTCACCAAGCACGGCGGTGCCATATTTTTGCTATTTTGGGGAAGCTCTTGCTTGATTAGTTATATTTGATTGAGAAATTAGGCTTCTTAGTTGTGTCCGAGTTCTAATATTATTGACAAGCTTATCATTGAGTAGTACTAGTTGGTGTTATGCAAGGGAAAGAAACAATTAAAAATGTAAACACGACAAGAGTTCCTGATTGTGACATTGTATGAGAAAAGATTTTTTGGATTATTGTGACATTATATGAGAATAGATTAAGATTAAGACAATTAGTACATAATAGTTTATTAGGTGATTTCATGCTAATATGTAATATATTGCCTTTAAAAAGTAACGTAGTTGTTAAAAAGTATGGATCAATGAGCAATATACAACACACGATCACAACTGGCATAATATATAGTTTTTTTTTTTGCTAATTAATTAAACAGTAAAGCTACTAAAATGGTTATAAGTGGTTGTCGACATAGTATAGTGATATGTTTACAGTACCCACAACGAAAATTAAGAATCACGTCTCTCTACTCAACGTAACGTCAAAAGACGTGTTTGACAACTCAAAGCTAATGATCGATATGAGAGTTGTCAGGTAAGGAGATATCGAGTCCTAGATTCTTATTAATACGTCGCCGTCGTTTTATTTCTTGTGCGAAACACACTAATTTATCCATTAAAATGAAAGTTAATTGAAAAAACTAGTAAAAACTTATGGCTCGTTTTTTAAGCACGCTATATCTGGTTATGAAGTGCTCAAATCTCCGTACCTAAGTTGGAAAAAGAAAATGTCACAATCTATAATATAGTTTTCAAAACTTTAACCCCACAAATACTTTTGGGACGCCTGCCCCTACATCGTTAAGTTTTTTTTCCACGATTGCATTTTAGTAAATATAATGTTAATGTTAAATGCATAATGATAACTAAATAAATTAGAAAATGTAATAAAATGGTAATTGAAACATTAACGTAGAACAAACTTACAAAATTACTCTGACGTGCATCGCATGTGACACTTAGCTAGTTATTGAGAATAATGAGAAGTGTTACCTAATTTTTCTACATTTATGATTGTTTTTTATTATTTTTAGTTTAAAAATTTTATCCGATTTGATTAAAAAAAGTTTTTATTTGTACCCCTACTAAATTTAAATCTTGGCTTGATCACTGCCTCATGACACCGTGGCAGTTTACAAGTCTATTGTAATCTTTACAGATGCAACATTAGAAATTTGCAAGTTTTAACGTAAAATTCATAAGTTATCACAAGCAGATCGTAACTTACTTAATTCCAACATTTGAGATTTATAAATTCTAGCATAAAATTCTTAAATTATAATATTTTTAGCATGATGCTGGAAATTTTTCACCCGGCACTATAAAAGTTCCTTTCAAAATTTAAGCTGGGAGGTACTTGCATGTACATTGTACAATGACTTTACATTCAAAAAGAAAAATAATCAAATAAGTTGCAAAATGTTCTCCCTTAATACTCATCAAAGTTCTTCGAAATTAGAATACTTTGCATAGCATGTGGCTCTTTTAACAAAATTTCAAGTTTTTATTAATAGCTAGGTGATGGTTCTATTCAATTTTAGGCGTTTAAGATCAAACAATCAGACTGTTCAAATAAATGTTTTTGTTCTACTTTTAGGACCATGGACCAAAACAAAATATTAATTTCATGGACTAATTAGCCGAAAAATTGTTACTTCTTCAAAAGTTCAAGAATTGAGTGTCAAGAGGTCAAATTCCAAACAAAGTCGATACTATTGAAAGGATAAATTGAAGTATGGGTTTCATATAAAAAGCTGCTGGTTCAAGGAATCTTGTCAAAGTCATTGAAGGCCCGAGGTCCTTAAGCCCCTCAACTTTGGCTTATTTACACTACTGTATATAACCCCCTAAAATTAACTTTTTATTTACTTCCCTTAAAAAGTGAAAAAAATACTACTAGGAATTAAAGCCAAATCCATCATTCTAAATACTTGAGTTGGATTTTTTTTTCTTGCGCAAGTGTATTTCTTTTCTTTAGTATATAACCCATTTTTGAAAACTTAACAAGACATGGTAAAAATAGAAAAGCTATGCAAAGGCACCAAGAAAAAACTCAACAAAGGATAGAACTAACAATTTTGAAGAATTGGGGTTACAAATGAAGGGGTTTTTCCTATTTAAGAGCCATTTGCTCTCTAATGAACATTCTAGGTCTTCAAACAATGGCCTCTTTTGTTTTTGTTCTCAAAATTTTTGAAAATATTTTTGTACGCTTTTTGAGGCAAAAATTTTAAAAGCATTCTCAGCACAATTCTAAAAAAATTATCATTTTTCAAAACAAAAACATTTTCACCTATATTAAAAACAATACTAAATAGCCCTAATATGGCATGTCCTAGGATATTTTAGAGTGCTTCCTAATATATTTGGATGGTCTAGAAGATTGTATTCCTATGTAGAGTCTTCTAAAACTTATTAGCACTTTGAATATGTCTTAAAGCTTCTAAAAGATCCAGAGTACACCCAAGGCTTATAGAATCTTCTAGCAACTTTTAAGTCTTCCAAAGCATTCTAAATTATTCTAGAGTCTTCTAAATGTTTCTAGATATTTCAATAGTGTTAGAATGTTGCGAAACATTTTAGAACATTATAGAACCTTGTAGAACATCATGGAAGCTTCTAGAACCTCGCAAAATATTTTAGAAACTCCATGTATCTCCCAAGATGTGTTGATTTCTTTATGCCAATACTTTAGAGAATTATAAAGTCTTTATGAGCCTCTAAGAGTTAGGCTAGGACAAATATTTTGTAGCTTCTGATATTTTCCCTCACCTAAGCTCAAACAATCTCATCACGCCTTTTTGTTGAAACTATCGAATTTGATCCTTGAATTTCTAAAGTGCATTTTCATGCTTCTAGTTGGCTTTGCTCTCTATCAAATTATTCTACTTGGCTAAGTACTCATAATAGTTTAGTTCCATACCTTCAAATGAGCTTATCCATAACTATGATTTTGACTTCCTTATCAAAGGAATTCATTACTGTAGTTTATTCCTATTTGGACTCCCCTCAAGTAGGGTCTTCCTTGTCTTCGCGATATGAATTTTAAGCTTTAGAGACAATTGAATTTTGTAGAAACCTCATCAACATGCCAGATGACTGGGAAAGGACCTTCATATCTCCTCACTAAGCCATTGTGGACCTTCCTTAAGGACTTAAATTGAAGGGGAAATAACTTTACCATGACAAAGTCATCTTCTTCGGACTTTATTAGCCTCGTCTTCTTGTCTTCCCATTTCTTCATCCTCTTTGACACCTTATTCAAGTATGTTCATGTTCAAGCCAACTTATCTTGCTCATGTCATGACTTTGCAAACTTGAACATAGCTAGACTCTTGCCCTTATAACTTGCAACAGGTGTCAGTTGTTGCCCCATGATCTCTTTGAAGGGAATCTTATTTGTTGCCTCGCTCTTCTGGAGATTGTAGGAGAATTAGGCCACACCAAGCAACGTTTCCCAATCTTGCTTATTGGCACTCATATAGCACCTCAAGTACATCTCAAAGAGTACATTAATGTACTCCATTTGGCCATCACTTTGGGGATGAAAACTTATAGAAAAGTTCTAGTCCAAACCACGTAGCTTGAAAAGGTCTATCTAAAACCTTCCCGTAAAGCGTGAATCCCAATTATTCACAATGTTTGAAGGTACTTCCCAAAGTTTCATGATAAGTACAAAAATGTGTAATTTAAACACTGCTAATTATTTGATAAATGCTAAATTATTTAGTAATTAATCAAACATTTTTGATAATTTTTATTGAAATATTTTAATTGAAAAATGTCTAGCTTTATATTATTTATTTTGTAGATTCAAAAATAGTATAAAAATGCATTTAGGCCATTGAGCTATCGAGCTAAGTAGGGCAAAGCCACCAACATAAGCAAACAACTGAGCTGCCATGTGTCGCCTTTGGATTAGCTAAGCCAAACTTGCACGGCCTGACTGTTTCTTATTATTCAAGTATAATGCTCAAGAAAATTTATTAATTTAAATCTAGAGTTTATTTGGATTTAATTAATAAATTTTACGGTCATATTTTTATAAAATTACGATAAAATGTAAATTATATATGGATTATATTAATGTATATTTTGTCTGTGAATTTTAGGCAATTTAGGATATTGTTAATATATAAATTTTTCTAAGTTTAAATACTTAAAAATTTGTGAATAATATCCTCAAAATTAAATTTATATCACAGTTAATTATATTATTGTGGCATAAATTAATAGATGAAAAAGTGTTAATTAAAGTAGAAAAGTATGCTATAATCCAAAACAGTATAAAAATGGTTAATTACTAGTCAGTTAAACTGATAAAGGATTATGTGTCTACAACACATCGGTTAATGAAACATAGTGTAGAAGGACATATAGAGGTAGAAAGGTACACAATACAATGTAATTATAATATTTAAGTGAAAATATGGGTATATGAGATGCTGTGTTGAGATTAGAAATGGTAGGTAAAAGTAAGTAATTATACCCTAGACTGTTTAAGAACCTATTACCTCAATTTTTGTACTTACGGCATAAGAAAAATATAGCATAGTGTAAAATTACATTATGTAAAAAGTTTGTGGGACCCACTCAAAGGACACCTAAAAGATGGAAAAAGTGCCATCTTTCCCCTTGTTGTAGGCAAAGTTAACCATGCAATTTAAGCCATTTTTACCACAAAAAGATGTTAAGGTGATCAGTCACTAAGGTGGTAAAAAATCAAGTTAGAATTATATTTTCATGCAAATTGTGAACTATTTATTTCACTTCTCCCCTCCGTTGGTACGACAGTCCCTAGAGCTTCACTTTTAAAAAAAATTTGCTCCAAAACAACCCAAAGATTCATCTCCTAATCAAAAGTTAAGGTTAAGACCAAGAGTTTAGTTGAAGAAAAGGCAACTTTAGAAGGTAAAATCCTAGATATTTCCCAAGTGTTACTAGGGTTTACTTTAGGTTTTAGTGGGAATCTTGATGAGAACTTTCTTGCCATGGTGTATGTCTAGGAAGATTGAAAAAAATCAAGCTTTGTGGAGGCTCACAAACTCACAAATCCTTTAGTAAAATGCTCAACATTCTATTTTTAAGTTTGTTATTGTTTTAATTTTTTATATCAAGTTTAGTACATAATAGCTTAAAAATGGACTATGGCATGTTTAAGGGATTCTATAGCATATTTTATGGTGTATTTTGTATATGTTTATGGTGATGGAAGGCTAGAAACTATGGCTTATGTGCTTAAAATCAAGTTTGGACAAAAACTATGCAAATTGCAAAGTCTAGATGCTTTTTTTAAAAAAAGACACTTTGAAATGTTTAAACATGATTTGTTTTCAAAGTAAGATTTGAAACCTATTCAAAACAGTGAGATTTACAACTTTTATGAGCAAGGTTTTGTGAAATTTTGAAAGGACTAAATTGAAAAAAATTGTATAAATTTGATAGAATTAAAAAATGCCAGAAAACTCCACTGTATAGTTGGAATTTAAGAAAATTAAAACATAAAAATCGTAGATCTTAATGAAACTATTGGAAATTGCAAATGGCTTGCCAAAATTCTATGTAGTTTATGATATATGAATTTTACGAACTTTTATCACAAAAGTTTCAAGAAATGTTAAAAAGAAAAAATGTTTTTAAATTAAAGGAATTTGACTTAGAAAATTTGGAAAATTTTAATCCTTGGAAAAAATTAAGGCTAGCCATATAAACTAATCGTTTTTGTTTCGGGGGCAAAATCTTCGAAATTTTCATAACCAGGTTAAAATTGTAAAGTTTTGATCAAATGGATTTTGATCGCAAAAAGAAATTCAACACCTCGATTTCTTATCTCACTAGCAATGAGCAACATTTTTGTGATGATTTAGCAAAAAGAACCTGAAAAGTCTAATGAGGCCCATCGAGGGCAAAAATGTCCTTTTCTTCTACAAAACGCCTTGATCAGACCTTGAAACACCCGAATTAGAAAAACATTCTTTAGCAGAAGTAATTTTGTGTTTCGTTAGTAACGATAAGGCATCATAAAACAAGAGAAATGAGTTCTATAATACTTAGGTTTTTTTAAACCAAGTTATAAGCCATTTCAATGATTAATGTTCACGTCTTGTTTTTGACATGTAATTTGACAATACTAAGTTACCTAATGGTGATAAATTGTCTAAGCAGGACACTTAGATGGATAGCAAAGGAGCTTATAATAGCAAAGAAACTAGTTAACGTTGTGTTAATCTTAAGTAAGTTCAAACCCCACTAAAAGTATGGAATAAAGAGTTTCGAAAAAAGAAATGTTTTTTTAATTCGTTTTGTAAAAATGCATTTGTTATGCACTTTTTTTAAAGTCAGCAAAGCATCATATATGGCATGTCAACCTAAAGACAAGGATTGGTAAAATGATTCACTAGACAAGTAAAGTAATTGTCGTACCAATTTTTGACTCAAGGGGAGTCTTAAGTTATGGTACAGTCTCGGTGTTATGATGACCCATGTGTGTATATGGTACGAACACTTGGGCCCTAATTAAGTTAAAGATATGGAAATAATAATCAATGTTCATAAACAAGAGTAAATGGATCATATATACTAGTACAATATATCTGGGGCTATGTTTAGAGTTACTCAACAATAGCTCATTTAGTTATTTCATGCTGTACAAAATTCAACCAAGAGGCTAGAATAGAATCACTATTGAGCTGGCAATGATACATAAGCAAATATGTAGGCATGGCTATGGACACTACGATAGGAAAGTTTTCGCTATATATATTAAGTAAATTTGAAATATGTAGTTTAAAGAAAATATTAAGTATGAAGTCTAAACTCTTTTGGGAAACAATGTCAAAATAATTATTTATGAAAAAGTAAAAATGTTTTTTATATTATAAAAAAATGTTTCCTAATTTTTATATCTAAGTAAGTAAGTATAGTATTGTGAAACAACTTGAAAAACTCGGGTTGCTACAATAAGCCTCTCCCTTATGCATCCATAGCATGCCCTAATTAGTGTGTGAGTCTCTCCCACAGGCCCTGCCAGCTTCTAGCTAAATTAGCTCTCCTTTTCACCCTAATCTCTGTGTGCGGAGTTCTGCTTTAGCCTATCAGCTAGCGTAATATAGGAAAACACACTCTCTAGCGTGTACCAAGCAAACTAGCATAGCTTTTTTCTAGACCATCTAGGCCTTACGCTTGTCCCTTGTTGCCAAATCATCACTTTTGCAGTAGCCAACGAACCAAAATTTACCATGTGGTTGCCTATCCTCTGTACAAGTTGCTTCACCCATTCCGCACCTCATTTTTGATTCTTTCGTTCAGTTGATCCCTTTTATGCAGTTGGTTTCTCTCCATTATCAGTTTTTATTCTCCAAATAAAGCCTTGTAAATTATCAATTAATTTGTAAAAAAAACCGTTTTCTTTTGCTTATTCTTATTATTTTGTATTTTTTGTTGAATGTTTGTTGGTAATTTTAGCCTAAGATTAGACACATTTTGTCTTATTTTTATCTTGCATTTTATTTTCATTTTTCTCTCTATAATTTTCTTAGAATGCTTTGGAAGTTAGGCTAGATTTCTTTGGCAAAGATAGAGATAATTCTACATAGCTAGTGATCTTTTTTATGCTTTGATTTTCAATTGTTTTATAAGGTTTGTATATTTGAGTGAATTAATTTATTTATGTTGCCAATTTTTATATAAATTTAATCACATTCTTTTTATGTGTAATTGTAGCATGATACGACTATATTATGACATTATTTCATGAGTATTCTTTTACTGCAATATTGTCAATAATATATTTTCACTTTTGGATTTCTTACAAGAATAATCTTGTTAGTTTTCAATGCAAGAATTTAATTTACTGAAATAAGTTTTAGTTCACAAGTTCTTCAAATCTTTATTTTCTAATTGATTGTTTGGGAAGCTAAACTTCCAATTGAGTCATCATATGAGTCAAAATCCAAACAAGAGAGCAAAGTATATAGGGTATTCTCGATGTCTTACCACTTTAATCTTATAAGTTTCTTGCAAATTTTTCATATGTTTTGATTTCTCAACATAAATAGTATAATGTTTAAAAAAAACCCAAGTAATTAATAAGTATAATTAATTAAGGATTTTTCCATACTACACCATTAAGTTCATAAAGGGTACATGATTAGAGCTTATGAGTATAGGTTTTGGGAGTACATAATACCATTAAACTGTAAGATATGGTGCCCTAAGGAGTAAATGTTGTAATAAGTTTTTGAAGACATCTTATCAACAAAAAGTTTATTTATTATTCATATACCAAATGTTGCTCTCTTTATGTTTATTTATGTTGAATGTATGATAAGCAAACAAAAGTTTAAAACTATTAGTCTAAACCTTTAAGAATTGTGCAAATGATGGACAGATTATGCGAAAGACATAAATCTTAAAGGGGATGGTCTAAATCATAATATCCACAATCGAGGGAATAAAGTTGGGTATTTTATTCATACTAAGACTGCTATGTTGTCTATATCCTTGACGGAAGATGGCTTTTCTTGGTCATTGGAGTGGGACTCTATAAGTAGAAACATTGGTATATTGTCATAGGTGACAATGTATTGGATCGGGACAAAAACTTGAATTGGTTTGGTTAATAATTTTGTTTATTTAAATCAATTCACTTTAGACAATCATATATATTGTGTCTTAATTCTAAAATGATTAATGGGTTCGTATTCTTGCTTTATGTCTTTTGATGTACTAAAAGGTGACATTTTAATTTGATGATGGTACACATACCGGTATATTTGAGACATAACTCTTAATTAATGTAGACTTGTTATTCATATATATATGGAATCCATAGTTTTTTTGGTAGAATTAATGATATGCTCTTATATGCATTATCATGAAATTGAAAGACTAGAGCGCTCAACCATTTGGATACATAAGTGTAACTGAATGGTATACTATTTATGAATAGTAAGCATTCCAATAGTGAGATAATGGAACATATGATAAAAATAATCGAAAAGGTAAAACTAAATTTATCCTTAAGCCTATTATGAATATCCTATGGGATGTAACACATTATGATGTGTCATGCATGGCTTGCTTTTTGAAGCTTTGCAATTTTATATAGTTTGAGAGTGCAGCTCTAAGCTTTGAGTGGAGTAGCATTAGTCTATCGGGTCCCCTTTGCTAGCTCATAATAAATTCTATAACCATACGGTATGTTTTTCTTACATACTGGTGACTTATGTTAAATTATTAGATTGGCTAAAATTTGAGTTAATTGGATTTAATAATTCACATTGGTTTATTAGTTGGATTAATTTTGTGAATTAATTCAAAATAAACATGTTAAATTATTTGGATAATATTTTATTTGCATGGATATATCTATATATGACTATTTTAATCAGATAACTTTTCTATTGGATTATATGAATTAAAATTAAGTCTCTATAAAGGATACTCAAGTCAAATAAGATATGATTTATCCAATTGGTTAAGATTGGATCAATAATATCAACTTGAGGAGTTCGAATTTCATTCGAACTCTAGGGTCATGATGACACAGTCGACTACGCCTTTGTATCACGGTCGACTATAGCAAGTAAATGTAAAAACTCGTTTCACCCTTTTTTAGTCTAAAATTGATCTAGACTCAAATTTTGAAGTCTAATCTGATCAAGTTTAACCCTAGATCCGACCACTATAAATAGGGGGTGAGTTTTCTTTGTTATTTAGGTCATTTGAGAAGCATAGAGTATTCTTGTGAGAGAAACTTTAAAACTCCCTAAGAGCTATTGTTCAACATCAAAAACCTTAGCCGTAGGTATTCTCAAGTGGTTGAAGGACTATCACCAAAGGAAAAGCTGTATGACATGTGACCACCCACACTCCGATCGTATTCGTAGATAGAGAACAACAAATAAGATCAGTTGGTTAAGGCTCTTCTAGAACATTCTTCTCTTCACAGATTCCTGTTGCTTTTAGTATACAAAAGAGGTATGTAAAATCTATCATTAACTTATGTATTTAGCGTATCAAACTTGTGTTTTAGAAAATACTTTGGTTTAAAATTTTTTAAAATTCTGCTGTGTATTGTTTTCCATCAATTGGTATCAAAGCCTAGTTTTTATGTTGATTTTACATGTTTGTGATCATGCTATATACATGAATTATGTGATCTTATTCTCTCCTAGGCTTGAATTTAATTTTTTAGAGAGTTGGCACTCTAGGGTTTCTATATAATTAAATGTTGACATGGGATTATGTGGTAAATGTTTATTAATTAATTATGGCTAATGAATTTTTATTTATTATTTTAATTATTTATTTTTTGTCGGTTATGGTTCCTTAGAGGTTAGAATACGTATCTAAGTGTTTCATGTAATTACATGGCAGTCTATTATCACCATTTAGGATTTATTATTTTAATTTTAATTTGTAAAAATTTGTATTAAAATAATTTTTCGAAGTGAAGATGGATCTAGAAGATAAAGATATTAGAGTTCTATTTTTTTTTTTATGTTTATAAATTTTTATCTTCTTGAATTGTTGAAACTAAAATTAAAAACTACTTAAAAACAATTTTTTCTCAAAATTCTAGAAAAATAATGGTTTAGCACCGATCGATAGGTCGAATCTTTTGCGTTTGCCGGCCGAAAGTTGTAGACTGGTAGGTCAATCTAAAAGTTCGATAGGCCGGCAGTGGGCAAAATAGTTTTCAAAAAAGGGGCGTTTTTTAGTGCAATTTTTTATTTTGTTTTTAAGACAATTCTGAAAAACATAAAATTTTATGATGACCAAAAAATAAGCCTTTTTGATCTATAAGAGATTGAAGAATTAAAGACGGATGCCATATGAAGAAGGATTCAATAAGAAGATATAAGATAAAGAATTGATAATATGTTTTGATTGATCTTTTGTAATCTTTATTTTCTTTTCTCTAGGATGGAACCATAATATTACGGCTATTTATTATTTTGCTTGTAGCTTTGCATGTTGCTTTGCTTGTCTGCATTATAATATGGTTTACCATGTATGTTGATAACATGCTATGTGGAATAGGGAGTTTCGCTTATTAAAAATTGTTCATATATGCTAACATAAAACCTTGACTTTTAAAATATTGAGTGGGTGAAGATTTTTGAAGAGAGGACCTAAGGCCTCCATCATTGGTTTATAGGTAGCACATGATGGTTCCAACCCTAAGGAAGGGATTTCATCATGTGCCAGGTTGGATCTCTGAAGGATAATTTGCCTTAGAACGGATGATCCTTGATCATCCCTATGTGACGATTATAAACCATGGATAAAATAGTTGAAATGATGGTTATACACTCTAGATTAATTTTATTATTAACCTCCCCAAGGAGCTTTGTTAATAAAGTTAATAGTCAAAGAAAACGATTATTATTATACGCTAGATCAAACGGGTCTTGGATGATATATATTAATCAGAGGGGATCCGTGTTCCTGATTGAATTTGGCAAGTCTCCCTAAGGCAGCTTGTTGAATTCTTAGTTATGAATTATCATTGTAAGGTTCTGATATTTTCAAGGTTTTGACACATAAACACAATTGTATGCTTACTTCTTTGTGTTACCTTACAAACTGTTGTGCAATGTTTGCTTATATTTGGTATATGAATCTTTTTTATAGATTAAAATGTCTAAAAATGCTTTGTCTTTGATACTCGATAAAAACATGTTAACTAGAGAGAATTACAATGATTAGAAAAGGAATCTAAATATTATCCTTTCCTTTGAGAAACTAAAATTTGTGCTGACAATGCCATATTTTCTTGACCTACTAGGAAATCCACTAATTAGCAAATCGAACCGTATGATCACTGGAAAAATGTTAGCAATCAAGCCTACTGTTACATTATGGTTATCATGAATAATGTGTTGTACACTCAACATGAGGATTGAGATTGCTACCAGATTTTGGATAATTTGAAAGACATATTTAGAGGCCAAGCCTTAACAAAACAGCAAGGGGCTTTTCCAAACTCTTGCAAATAGAGACTAGGGACTCCTGTAAAGGAGCATATGATGTTGGTTATAGATTACCTTGTTGAGGCTTAAACCCATAGAGCTGACATTGATGCTGAGTCATAAATGACTATGGTCTTCGAGACTCTATCTATGGAGTTCATCCTATTTAGTGCTTCATATAATTTGAGCAATAGACAGGATATGGACTTAACTAAGTTGATAAAGCAGTTACAAGAGTTTGAAAATTTGATTAGGAAAACTCTTGCTGGTGGTGAGACTAACTTGGTGGCTACATTTAGTTCCAATCCTAACTTAGGGAATGGAAAGAAGCAGAGGGCTAAGAATAGGAAGTCTTCTATCCTGGTGAAAGGCATGGACGAAAAGAAGAAAAAGAAGAACCCAAAGAAGCTTAAGTGATTTTTCTACAAAAGTGTTAGGAATATTAAAAAGAATTACAAGGAGTTCCTTTCTCAAGGAGGTAAGTGCCAACTTCTGCTTATTGAAACTTGTTTAGTTGAGGAATCAATTGAAACTTGGGTCACAGATTCTGGAGCAACTAATTGTGTTTGTGTTTCTCTGTAGGGGTTCAAAGAAACAAGAAGTCTATTGCATGAGGACTTCACATTACAGATGGGCGATGGATCCTTGGTGTTGGCTGAAACAGTGGGAGATGTCCATCTTTATTTTGATAATTATAGGATTTCGGTTTTGAGAGATTGTCTTTCTATTCCTAAATTTAAAAGGAACATAATTTCTGTCGCTTGTTTATTTAAAGACTCTTTTTCAGTTTCTTTTAATAATAAAGTTGTGATTCATAAAAATAAATCTTTTATTTGTGATAGATAGATACAAAACAACCGATACTTTATCAAATCTAAGATGGACTTACTGCTAAAAACTGAGGTTAATAATAACTCTAAAAGACTTAAAACTTCTCACTCTAATAAGACTTATCTTTGGCATTTGCTATTAGGTCATATTAGCCTGAATAGGATTCAAAGGCTAGCAAGGGATGGCCCTCTAAGTCACTTAGAGGTGGAATCATACCACAATGTAAATCTTTTTTGGAGGGCAAAATGACCAAAAGACTATTTGGGTCTAAGGGCAATAAGTTTGAAGGAGTTCTCAAACTTATACATAGTGATGTTTGTGGTCCTATGAACATTAGGGCACATGGAGGGTATGAGTATTTTGTCACTTTTGTCGATGATTACTCAAGATATGGGTATGTCAACCTAATGCATCATAAAAGTAAACCTTTTGATAAGTTCAAAGAGTTTCAAACTGAAGCGGAGAAGTAATTAGATAAACCCATAAAGGTACTTCAATCCGATCGAGGTGGAGGTATAGCTGAGAGAAGAAATAGGACTTTGTTAGATATGGTTATATCCATGATGAGTTGTTCAACAGTACCTTTATCCATTTGAGGATATGCACTACAAATCACATGATATCTTTTGGACAATGTCCCTTTAAAATTGGGTCCTAAAACTCCTCACGAGTTCTGGATGGGTAGAAAGATGTCCTTTAACCATATTTGCATATGGGGATGTCCTGCTCGTGTCCTGCATAAGGAAGCAAATAAGTTGAAAGCACATTTAGAAGTTTGTATGTTTGAAAGATATCCAAAAAGGATTAAAGGGGGTTACGTCTATAACCTGAAAGAAAATAAAGTCAGGTTTTTAATGAATGCAACATTCCTTGAGGAAAGTTACATCAATGACTTTAAGCCTCATTGTAAAGTGGAACGTGAGGAGTTAGTGAGTGATTAGGTAGCTCAGGGAGTTCTAGTCGAAACCAATTCAATCAATGTAGAAAAACTAACTGAACAACAACCAAGGGAACTTCGGCGTTGTGCAAGGATCGGGTGTCAACCCAAGAGGTATATGCTCAATAGAGAAGCCTACTTGGCTGAATTGGTTGAACATGACAAGGATCCTTATACTTAAAGGTTATAAAGGATGTTGATTCAAAGCTCTGGACAAAAGTTATGAACACTAAGATGAAGCCTATGGAGACTTGTGGATCTTCTCGAAGGGGTAAAACCCATATAGTGTAAATGGATCTACAAGAGAAAGAAAGGAACAAATGGGAAAGTTGAAACCTATAAGACTAGACTAGTAGCAAAGGGATACATGTAAAAGGAAGGAATCGATTGCAAGGAAACCTTTTACCCTATAACATTGCTTAAGTCCATCTGCATTCTCTTGTCCATAGCTACCACTCTCGACTATGAGATTTGGCAAATGGATGTTAAGACGGCCTTTCTATATGGCTATCTTGATGAGTTGATATATATGGTAAAGCCATATGGGTTCAGGGCTAAGGGTCAAGAGAGCAAGGTCTCTAAGTTGCTAAAGTCAATTTATGGACTTAAGCAGGCTTCTCGTTCTTAGAACATAAGATTTGATTGGGTAATCAAGACTTATGGATTCGAACAAAATGTGGACTAACCATGTGTTTACAAGTACATTATGGATAGGAAGGTGGTTTTTCTACTACGTTATGTGCATGACATTCTACTTATTGGCAATGACATTGGGCATTGTCATTGGTCAAATTATAGTTGACCAAGTAGTTTGACATGAAGGACTTGGGTGAGTCTAATTATGTTCTAGGTATCCAAACCTTTTGGGATAGAAAGAACAAAATGATAGCTTTATTCCAAGCTGCATGCATGGATAAAATTCTCGAGAAGTATACAATGCAGAATTGCAAGAAAGATAGGCAACTATCTAGGTCTAGAATTACTCTTTCTAGAAAACATGCTCCAAAGTCTAATGAAGAAAGGGAATACATGAAAAAAGATGCCTTATGTTTTGGTAGTGGGTACTCTCACGTATGCGGTACTTTGCACGCGACTGGACATTTGTTATGTACTTGGGATAGTAAATCGATTTCAATTGAATCTAAGATCGAACCACTGGGTTGTATTCAAGCATATTTTCAAGTACCTTAGAAGGACTATAGACTATATGCTAGTATATTCAGGTAAGGATCTAAAACTTCTTGGATACACTATTTGGATTTCTAATCCTATCTGGATTTGAGAAGATTGATTTCTAGTTCTATGTTTACTCTAGGAGGAGGCGCCATAGTTTGGAGAAATGTCAAGTTAGACTATACTTTGGATTCAACGATGGAGGTCGAGTATGTGGCGGCTAGTGATGCTTCAAAAGAAGAAATGTGGCTCTACAAGTTCCTTAGGGATCTTGAGGTCGTTCCTGGTATAGATAAGGCAGTATCGCTATAGTGTTATCAATACAGTGATAGCTAATGCTAAGGCAATAAGATTTCATAAGAAGAGCAAGCATATATATTGGGAGTATCATGTGATAAATGACATCATGGTGAGGGGAAATGTGGAAACGTGTTTGAAACATTTGAGAACAATGTAGCTAATCCTTTTATGAAGACACTAACTATAAGAGTTTTCGAGAAGCATGTAGAGGCTATGGAGATGTGAGACATATTTTAGTTACTCACTTAGTATAAGTGAAAAATTGCTAGACATGATGCTCTAAGGAGTAAATGTTGTAATAAGTTTTTGGAGACATTTTATCAATAAAGAGTTTATTTATTATTCATATACCAAATGTTGTCCTCTTTATGTTCATTTCTGTTGAATGTATGATAAGCAAACAAAAGTCTAAGACTATCAATCTAAAGGTGATGGTCTAAATCATAAGATCTACAATTGAGGGAATAAAGTTGGGTGCTTTATTCATGCTAAGATTGTTATGTTGTCTACATCCCTGATGGGAGAAGGCTTGTCTTGGTCATCGAAGTGGGACTCCCCGAGTAGAAACATTGGTATATTGTCATGGGCAACGATGAATTAGATCGGGACAAAATGTTGAATTGATTTGGTTTATAATTCTATTTCTTTAAATCAATTTACTTTAGATAATCATATGTGTTGTGTCTTGATCCTAAAATGACCAATGGGCCTGTATTCTTGATTTATGTCTTTTAATATACTAAAGGCTGACATCCTAATTTGATAATGGTACGCATACCAATAATGTTGAAGACATAACTCTTGATTGATGCAAACTCATTATTCATAGATATTGAATCCATAGCTCTTTTATAGAGTTAATGATATTCTCTTTTATGCATTATCCTTTAATTAGAAGACTGGAGCGCTCAATCATTTGGATATATAGGTGTAACCAAATGGTATACTATTTAAGAATTGTAAGCATTCCAATAGTGAGATAATAGAACATAAAATAAAAATAACCAGAAAGGTAAAATGAAATTTATCCTTATGCCGATTATGAATATCCAATAGGAATGTGACACATTATGATATGTCATAGACGGTTATCATTTTGGAGCTTTGTAATTTTATTTAGTTCGAGAGTGTAGCTCTAAGCTTTTAGTGGAGTAGCATTAGAATTGATAATTATAAAATATGTATCTAGATATTGTATTTTATAATTATAGGAGCTTAATCTATATATATCCATTGGGTCCCCTTTGCTATCTCATAATAAATCCTATAACGACACGATGTGTTTTTCCTATATATTGGTGACTTATGTTAAATTATTAGATTCACTAAAATTTGAGTTAATTGGATTTAAAAATTCACATTGGTTTATCAATTAGATTAATTTTGTGAATTAATTGAAGATAAACATGTTAAATTATTTGGATAATATTTTATTTGTATGGGTTTATCTGTACATGTCTTTTTTAATGAGATAACTTTTCTATTAGATTATTTGAATTATAATTGAGGCTCTATAAAGGATATCCAAGTCAAATAAGATAGGATTTATGCAATTGTTTAAGATTGGATCAATCAGATCAACTTGAGGAGTTCGAATTTCATTCAAACTCTAGGGTCGCGACGACACAGTCGACCACACCTTTGTATCATGGTCAACCATAGCTGGTAAATCTAAAAATGTGTTTCATGCTTTTTTAGTCTGAAGTTGATCCAGACTCAAATTTTGAAGCCTAATCTAATAACGTTTGACCTCAGATCCAACCACTATACATAAGGGGTGAGTTTTCTTTGTTTTTTAGATCATTTGAGAAGCATAAAGTGAGTACTTTAGTGAGAGAAGCTCTGAAACACCCTAAGAGCTATTGTTCAACATCAAGAACCTTAGGTCTAGGCATTCTCAAGTGGTTGGAAGGAGACTCACTAGAGGAAAAGCTGTACAACGTGTGATCACCCACACTTTGATCATGGATAGAGAATAGCAAATAAGACTGGTTGGTTGAAGCTCTTTTGGAATATTCTTCTCTTCATGGATTTCTGCTGCTTTTAGTATGCAAAAGAGGTATGTAAGATCTATCATTAATTTATGTATTTAGCATGTCAAACTTGTGTTTTAGAAAGTCCTCTGATTTAAAATTTTTTAAAATGCTGCTACGTAATGTTTTCCAACTTAAACTTCATGGAATACTTAAAATTTATGTAGGAATCTAAATACTAGCATAAAAATTTTTTCTAGAAATATCATGTGTGATTTTATGACTAAAGGATTTATGAAATTAGTATAATCATTACAAAATTCTATAGTAAATGTTAAAGTTAAATGGATTAACTTTTGTAATCAAATAATTCGGTTAATAATTTCTACCACAATTTAAGGTAGAAGAAAACTCAATCTATAAATAACTTAAAAATTTAAATTATAAGAATTGTCAAGTACAATATGGTGTTTTTAGTGTATCGAGAAACACTCTAACGCATTATAACTCCTTAATTGCCTACTAGTTAAAAATCGGAGTTATACGATTAGTATTTTAAATGAAAAATGCTATTTGAGTTTAAGAATTAACACTGTCAAACACATGTCAAAACCAAGATAGTGTGTAGAAAATGTCAAGATTATATTTATGCTGTCTAGGAATAGATTTAAGATTAAAAACAATTTAAAAATAATATCGTTGACATTAAATTTGGAGATTACATTTGGACTATGATAAGTAAAGATAGTGGACCTGACAGAACCAAATATCCTGTTAGCTAGCTAGTTACCCCAACCAAACTAAAGAAAGTATAGTTCCTAAAATTGGGGAAATTTTGTAGTTAAAGTGATGTGACAACATAGCATAATTTAACTTCATGAATAGGAAAAAGTGTAAAGGTAACTTTAACCAAATGATGGAGCCTTTTTTCTCTATTTCTACTCCAAATTGGCACCTTTTTTAGGGAACATTTAGCCACATTTTAGTTCCTTCAGCATCATTTAGAAGATTAACAAATTTAGTTTAGAAAATTACGGAGACTTAGTCAAAAGTCTATATAAAGGGATGTTTTAGCGTTGAACTTGTTTTGGCTTTATTTCTCCTCTTCCTTTTCTCTCTTGAAAAACCAGTTCTTTCCATCGAAATCCTTTCAAACTCTCCCACCTCCTCACCATTAAGAAATAGATTATGGTTTTTTTTTAGTATTGCTGACATGTAATAAGCTTTAATTATGCTTGTGTTATGGTTCATGAGAGCTTTTATAGATGTAGTTTTAATATTATGCATGTTGGGCATGAGAAAGTTAGATTTGTGTTATATTTTGTGTTTTTAAAAGATTTTTTCACTCTCTTTGACTTTAAAAAGGATAATTTAAAGATTAGTTTTAATGTATTTTTAAACCTGACAATTTTTAAGTCACAGTAACCTAAATGATTTCATGTAAGGTAATAAAAATCGGAATCTTAACTCTAAAAAAAGTTTCTGGCCTTTTCCTTAAGTTGTTCTAGTGATGTTGCCAAAGAATGATGAAACATGGGTTGTAACATCTGCTACAACATCAGCAGTATAGATGGCTTACACATTTCATTTTTCTACTAGAAAACTTATTGAATTGTTTAATAACGCTCCTGGAATAACTATAGATTCATTTGTGGTTGTTATCAACACTTTTTCCATACATATCGCACTTGATGTTGCACGTGATGTTGTGACGAATTGTGACATCAACAGTGCAAAATGGTTTATGTTTAGAAACTACTCGGATACTGCTTTAAGAGTTGAAATCATTCCATTTACTATTCTTTATGATTATGTAAAAACAATAATATAACCGGTAATGATTTTTCAAACTTTTCCTTAGATGTTGCATGTGATGTTGCAACTGTCAAGGATGTAGATTAGAAAACTACTTAGTTTTTAATTCTAATGGTTTAGATGCTTGGTTTACTGCCTCCTTAAGCCACTGTAGTAATTACCGATCAAATCCACTGTTATTTCATCACGATTCTGATAGATATTGTACTCGATGTTGCAATACTAAGTTGCAACATCAGTAGTACAAATCTCATTTTCGCTTGGTTTTGAATTCCAAAGGTTAAAGTATTTAGTCTATTGTATGACAAAGTCGTTTCAACATTTGTATTGTAGTTGAGGATTGATGTTTGAAACTATTTATGCTAAGTGTTTCACGAAATGTTACAATATTGGTTGCAGCATCAATAATGCAGTTTACGTTTTTTGGTGAAACGACCCTCAAAAAGTCCGAATCATAATTTTAGTAAAACAAGAACATTTTAAGTCTTGATGAGATGAAGAACTTTTGTAATGAGACTTTTGAAAATTCTATATAACACCTACCTAATATGACTCTAAAATAGTCATCTAGTCATACTAAGGAGTGTTACTTTTACCTTTACCTTATATCATTCTTACTAAGGTGTATGACTTAATAATAAAAATCAGAGTAAATTTGAACTTTTAAAAAGTAGCTCGAGGATGAAGTTATTATCTATCTCACAAAAACCCATATGGCTAGTCAAATATATGCAATAAAATACCTATCTCAAAATGGACACAACTAAGTACCAAACATAGGCACTATAGGCTCTCAAATATACAAATATCAGGGACTCAAAATGACAAGTCAATGAGTCCATATACACAAGTCACAAAAATTAGGAGTACATTAGCCAACCATCTAATCCATAGCTAGTGTTGGGATTGCCCTCATTTGCATCACTATAAATGAGTGAGCTAAAGCTCAGTAAGTAGAAAAACATGATAGAGCCCTAATACCAATCCATATGCAAAGGGAATTATCTTTCTTCTTCTGAAAGAGAACTGGTACACCATAAGGAGCTTTGGAAGGCCAAAAGAACCCAGTATCAAGCAAGTCCTTTAGTATTTTTCTTAGCTCCACCAATTATGGTGGTTTCCTATGGCCGACGGCTTTGTTCTTGGCTCCAATTCAATTTGATGATCCACCTCTTGCCTTGATGGCAATCTCTTGGGCAACTCTTCCAACATGAAATCCTTGAGCTCATCAACAACGTCTTGACCTCCTTAGGCATGGTAAATTGAGGAGGTAATTGTTAGACATATATGCCCTAAGGAGTAAAATGTTGTAATATGCTTTTGGAGACTTATCAATAAAGAATTTATTTATTATTCATATACCAAATGTTGTCCTTTTTACATTTATTTTTGTTACATATGTGTTAAGCAAACAAAAGGTCTAAGACTGTCGGTCTAAACCTTTATGAATTCGGCATATGATGGATAGATTATGTAGAAAACATGATTCTAAAGGTGATTGTCTAAATCATAAGATCCGCAATCGAGAGAATAAAGTTGGACGCTTTATTCATGCTAAGATTGTTATGTTGTCTACATCCTTGTGGGAGATGGTTTGTCTTGGCCATCAAAGCTAGACTCCGCAAGTAGAAATATTGGTATATTATCATAGGTGATGATGTATTAGATTGAGAAATAATGTAACACCCGAGCATTTTTACTACATTAAAAATGCAATAAGTTAAGGATTGTGTTTAGACAAAAATACAGTTTAAGGAAAAATCGTGTATAAAAATATGAAAAATTATATAGTATTAGAATAATCTAGTGTAAGAAAGTACACCGATAAAGTTTTATAGTATAAAAATTACACTATAAAAGTAATACAGTGTAGAAATTTGACTGTTTAAGATTAAGTAGTATAGAAATTAGACTATTTAAGTTAAAGCAGTATAGGAATAATACTGTTTGGAGAATATGGATGAATAAGGAATGCTGTAACAGTATAAAAAAAATATACCAATAGTATAAAAAAATACTATCAATATAAATTTAGATTGTACAAAGTTAGATAATATTGGAATTACATTATGTGATGGATGTAAATAAGTATAGGACGTTGTGGGACCTCATGAACAGTATAGAAAAGAACACCGATAGTATAAGAAAAATACTATCAGTATAAACTTACACTGTGTAAAAAATTTTGTGGGACCCACCAAGGGGGACACCTTGAGGGTTTTGATTGGGCCACCACATTTATAATGTGGCCTAATCATAAATGGCCAAGTTAAGCTAAAGATGATGTCAAGTGATGACGATGATGATAAGTCATCAAATTTAGTAAAAATTACCAAAATACCCCTTAAAGTGGCCAATCAAATGTTGCCAAGACTAAGTAAAAATTTTAACCCCAAATAATGGCAAGTGATGACTCATGATGATGAGTCATCAAACTCGGTAAAAAAAAATGTCTTATTTATCAAGTTGTTTTCATGCATTAAGGAACCAAATTGTTCCATTTTTGTTCTCCACAAAGAAAAAATGCCCCCTTTAGGCATTTCTCCCTCAAGAAATTTAGATGAATTCCCAAGCCTCCAAATCATGTTTAAAGCAAGCTCTAATGTTTTAGTGCAAAGTTTTGCAATTTTAGAGGTAAGATTCCAAACTTTTTCTTATGGGTTTTGGTGATTTTCTTTAAGCTTTGGAGGGGTTTGATGAGGTTTTGCCATGTTTTTTATGAGGAGGGCAAAACAAAGTTTTGAGCTTGGCAAAGGAGGATAAAAAAGGTTGGCAAAGTTTAGGTAAATCCCTAAACTTTAAACTTGAAAATTCATGTTAAAAATATGTATACCAAGTGTTTGATGAAATGTTTTGGTCTATGGCATGTAAATGGATATTATGGCATGATTGGTTTATGTTCTATGATGATGGAAAGAAGAAAAAGTAAGGTTTTGTGCAAAAGAATGAAAAGTTATTAAACTTTGCTAAAATTGTAAACTTTAGTTAGTTTTCAAGAAGTGATGGCCTAGAGGGCCTTAAAGGGTCAATTTATGTTCCAAGCAAGGTCTGTAAATTATCAACATAGTGAGAGAAACAACTTTTATGAACAAAGTTTTGTGAAATTCTAAAAGGACTAAATTGCAAAGTTTTATAAAGTCTCGACAGATTTGAAAATCAGCCAAAAAGTCCCCCTACATGTTGGAATTTCAAAAAAGTTACAACACAAAAGTTATAGAACTCGTCGAAACTATTAGGACTGCATAAACAGTCTTCTAAAATTCTGCCTAGTTGATAAGTTATGAATTTTACAAAATTTTGGGCACAAAATTTCAAGAAATGAAAATGTTATGAAATGTTTGGAATTCGACCATGGTGCTTTTGTCAGTTTTATTCCTTGTGAAAAACTGAAAGTTGTGGTATAAAGGAGTCGTTTTTGTTCCGAGGGTAAAAATGTAAATATTTTTGTGTTTCAGGCCAAAAGCGTGAAATTGTATGAAAACTGTGTTTTTACTAGGGAACGTTGGTTTCCTACATTGCTGTAGGCAATAAGTATCATAGATGCTAAGTTTTAAAGAAATTAAAGTTTAGTTAAAAAAAGAATGGAACAAAAAGAGATTAACGGCAAAATGGTCATTTATTGAAAAATGGCAAAAAAGACCCGAACCGCCTGATGTTGGAAAACGCTCTTTCATAGAAATTTTTTTGCAACATGTAAGAAATGGAACAGTAAAGTTAAGCAATGAGTTTTATAAAGTTACAAAATGGACAAAAAACCTATTAAGGGTAAAATCATCATTTTTAAGGAAACAGCTAGAAGGGGGGTTAAATACTCTGATTTAGCATAACGTTCTTAGATGGAAAATGTTTCGTAATATGTTCGGTAATGAAACCGTCATGTGAGCTGAGAGATTTAATAAGGGATGTTTAAGTAAACGAGAGGTAACCCGGTAGGTTACAAAGTTAAGTAAAGAAAGAAGTAACCTGATGGGTTACAGAGCTAAGTAAAAAGAGTGATAACCCAATAGGTTATGGAGTTAAGTAAAAGGTACAGTAACTTGGTGGGTTACAAAGTTAAAAGCAATGGGGTGCAAAGTAAAGAGAAGAGTAAACCGACAGTACACCAAGTTATGAAAAAAGGAATGAATGTTTAATGTTTACATTTTATTATCAATAAAGTAGATTGATAAGAAGAAGTTAATTAATAAGTCGGCTGTCATTTGACCAGGACACAGAGGCTGACTAATGAAAGGAAAAGGAATAGAATAAAGAACGCTAGAGCGTAGTCCAAGCAAGTTCAAACTTCACCTACAACATGAAGTAAATGATTTTTAAATATTTATGTATACGTTTATAAATGAGTTTGCAATTATTATGCAAGTTTCTTTTAAAGTATGTTTGCATTTATTATGCAAAAAGTTTTAAAGATTCAAAGAAAGATTTGCAATGAATTTGCAATTGTTGTGTTTAAAGTCTATTTGCATATTGATATGCATAATGTTTTTAAAAGTTCAAGGTATGATTTTCAATGTATTTGAAGTATGGTTGCATGTGAAATGCACAATGTTTAAAAGAGTACAAGTTATGATTTGCAAAATGTGTTTGCGTTATATGTTGCATTTGTTTTGCAATAAGTTTTACAGCATAAGTTATGATTTGCAAATGTGTTTACATATAATGTGTTAACATGTGATATGCTCACTAACGTTAAAAAGAAGGTGAAGTAAAGATAATAAAAAAAAAGTGTCATACCAGCCTCCTTGTTGTGAGGTACTAAAAGTAAAGTTAAAGTTGTGACCTCCTAGATGTGAGATACACAACTAAAGTTAAAGTTTGACCTCCTAGATGTGAGATGCATGACCTCGTTGTTTGATGGTCTCAAGTCTTCCACAAGGGAAGCATCATGTTTATGATCTCATAATTAAACTCATAATTAAAGATGTTGGTACGAACACCAAAGGTTATAAGATAAAGAAAGTTAAAGAACAAGGATAAAGGTTAAGAAAGAAAGGAATGTTTAAGTTTATAGAATGGTCATAAAATGCTTATAATTGAAGTTCATAATTGAGCATAATCGGAATCATGCATTATGAATTTGCTTGTATTTCTTACTAAAAAGTATTTACGTTAAATGCTTATGAAAAACATTCTGAGGAATGTTTTATGTTAAGTGTTTATGAAAACATTTTCATGGTTACAAGAAAAGGTTTATAAATGACGTTTTACGAAAAGCATTCTGAGGATTGCTACATGTTAAATGTTTTAAGAAAAATGTTTATGAAAAACATTTTTAGAAATGTTTATCAAAAACATGTAGAAAAAATGTTATGAGATAAAGGTTTTTCTAAGAAGAGTTTTGAAAGCATGTTTAAAATGATTTGTGAGAATATGTTTGAACTTACCAAGCGAAAGCTCATTAAAAATTTCTTCATGGTATAAGAAACTTTATGATTGACCAGTAGGACCCCTTAGAAGAGTTGGGTGCTGTAGAGGATAGATGCGAAGATTTGAGTATGGATACCACCACAGTAAGTTTCCGCTGTATAAAGAAAATATTTTCTCACTATTTGATATAATGTTTTTAAAGTTTTAAGATAGTCAAAGTTTTAAGAAATATTTTTAAAATTTTAAGATATACTTTACGGGATTTTTTTATGTAATTATAAAGTTAAGTTTTAGACTACGAATTAGTTTATGTTTCTTAATAAGTTTTAAGAAACAAGTTGAAAAGGGTTTAAAGTCAAATGTTAAGCAAGGTCTCAACTTGAATGGCAACAGAGGTCATTACAGTTTTTAAGTATGTTTCAAAGGATGTTAAAAGGAAAGAAAAAAAATTATTTAATTATTTTTCTTACTAGCAAGTAAGATTAATGTTTAAGAAACCATGCTTAAGAAATTTTAGTGACTGCTTAAAAGGCAGGTCGTCACATATAAAGTGGAATTGATTTGGATTAATAATTCCATCTATGCAAATCAATTCACTTTAGATAATCATTTGTTGTATCTTAATCCTAAAATGACTAATGAGCCCATTATCTTGACTTATGTCTTCTGATGTACTAAAGGGTGACATCCTGACTTTGTGATGGTACGCATACCGGTAATTGAAGACATAACTCTTAATAGCGTAGACCTATTATTCATAGATATGGAATCCATAACTCCATTGGTGGAGTCAATAATATTCTCTTATATGTGTTATCCTGTAATTGAAAAACTGGACCACTCAAACATTTGGATACATAGGTGTAATTGAATGGAATGTTATCATTGGATGGTAAGTTTTCTGATGGTGAGATAATGGAACATAAGATAAAAATAATCAGGAAGGTATGATAGAATTTATCCTTAAGCCGATTATGAATATCCCATGGAGATATAACACATTATGATATGTCATGAACACTTAGCTAATTTGGAGCTTCGTAATTTTATATAGTTTGAGAGTGTAGCTCTAAGGCTTTAGTGGAGTAACATTAGCGTTGATAATTATAAAATGTGTATCTGGGATATTATATTTTATAATTTTCGGGGCTTGAACTATAAGGTTCATCAGGTCCCCTTTACTAGCTCATAATAAATCCTGTAGCAATATGGCGTGCTTTTCCAATGAATTGGTGACTTATGTTAAATTAATATATTGGTTAAAATTCAATAGGATCAGATAATTCATTTTTGTATATCGGTTGAATTTATTTTTGGTAAATTAATTCAAGCTAAACTTGTTGAATTTTTGAAAATATTTATTTTCCTAGAGATTATCTAGATATGATTGTTTTAATCAGATAACTTTTCTATTAAGTTATTTGAATTAAAACTGAGGCTCTATCCAAAGAATATCAAGTAGGAAATAAAAGATTCTCAAAGATCACATTATCGTAAGTTTGGCAAGCTAATCAGTTAGTTTGGCCTGCTGATAGACTAAGCTCGGTAGGCCATCGATAGGCCAATCCATTAGTTCAGCCTGCTAATCTAACGATAATTTGATCACATGTTTTTTTGCGATTTTATCAAAAGTTGGTCCAGATTTAAATTTTTGAGACCTTATCTGATAATGACCAACTTGGGGATGACCTCTATGAATAGGGGGTGAGTTTTCTAACTTATTTAGATTAGTTGTCAAGTTAAGAGTAAGTACTATAGTGTTAAATACTCTAAAATTCCTTTTGTTCAAAATCATGACCCTTTGCCCTAGGTCTTCTTAATTGGTTGGAATGAGAGTCATTGTAGAAAAGCTATAGACATGTGCGCACACACACTCCGATCGAGGATAGAGAATAGCAAAGAAGACCAATTGGTTAGGGCTCTTTTAGAACGTTATTCTCTACATTGATTGTAGGAGCTCTTCGGCATACAAAGGTTCGTAAGATCTGGTTAATTTATATATATAGCATGTCAAACTTATGTTTTGAAAAATACTCTGATTTAAAATTTTTAAAACTCCACTATGTACACTTTTTTCCAATAGTAATTTGTCGTCATCATACTTCTAAAGAATGTCCAAGTAGCTATCTTCTTCCTTTCTTAAGCCTTTCTTAAATTGCCTAACCGAAAACAACTTGGACTTAGTCTTGGTAGATTTAGCTATAGGTACTACACAAGTCTCTTCACCATCCAAGATGCACGGTGTTGACAAATGGAACAAGGAAGGCCTTTACTTAATCAAGAAACGACATGCCAAGGACAACTTTGAAGTCATCCATGGGTGCCCCTAGGATGGTGTTGATGCCCTGGGGTACGCCTTAAGTAGGTTTAACTAATGAGTTAACAGCTTTGATGAAGTCCCCTCCACCAACTACCATGGGGCTTAACCTGTAGGCTTCCTCAATCGAAATGAATTTGTGGATGCACTTTGATCAAGGCCTTTGTGTCCTTCTTGTTAATGTTAGCATCCACAAATAACAATCCTTTGGCTTGAGTCTTCAAAGTACTCTAGATAACGTGCAACAGTTGCATGAAGCCAACATAAGCACTCTCTTTGTTGCCATCTGACCCTTGTTCTTCAAAAGATGCAGTCACAGCATTAAGGACCATACTTTTGGGACAGTCATGAATCCAATTAGGCCTATTTTAGAAGAAGTGGTTGTCTCCCTTTATCCTTGTGATCAAATAAGGCATGGTCCTTGCCTCTTTCCTTGTGTTGGCTCTTCGCATGGTCTCCCCCAACTTTGCTAGTGTTGCCTTTTACCTCTTTGGACTTCAGCTTTTTCTGGCTTGAGTATTTAATTAAGCTCTCAGCAACCATGATAGATATAGAGATATCTTGAATACCACATTGCCGAAGCTCCATTGTTACCCATGCTTGTAACCCGTCCATTAAGAAGAAAAAAGAGTCCTTGTCAGACATATCTAGGATCTCTAGAATGAGACTTGTGAATTCTTTCACATAACCCCAAATACTGCCTGATTATTTATGCCTCCACAAGCAACCACGTGCCTCCTATTTTGCATTCTTCAGATAGATTTGCCATTTAAGTTCATTCTTAAAGGCATCAAAGGTAGTGATAGTGCACGTACGTCTCTTGATGTCCTCTTGCCTCCTTTACCACCACAGCATGGAAGGGTCCATGAGGTATAAAGCAACGGATTGACTCTTGATAGTATCCTCTATAATATTCATAGTGCAAAATATTGCTCCAATTCCAAAAGAAATTTCTCTACTTTGTGAGCATTATGCACACTAGCAAAGCTTTTTGGATTTGGCATATCAACTTTGCATGACTCTATGGTAAATGTGACTGGACCAACTACAACTATCTGCTTGCATAATGCAAGGTCAGCATGTGCTTCCTCTGACTAGGCAAAAACACTATTGATCTCCCTTTGGTAAACATCTTTGTTATGGGCCACCTCCGTCAAGAGCTCCAATTGAAGCTCCTATATGTCCTTTCCTAAGGACTCTTCTAGCTTGTTGAGGGACTCTCACACAACACCGTGGAGTTTAGCATCTTGCACCTCTAGACCATCCAACCATTTATATACATCCTCTATCTGTGCATCCCAAGCACTCATGTTGTCCCTTACTTGATTCAAATATGCAACAAAGTTATATATCATGCCCTTGGACTTCCCCAATAGCTTTAGTGTAGTGGGATCGAGTTACACTTTGCGACCTTATTGCGACACCTCCATATTTGTAGTGTCTAATCCAACACATGCGCTTTGTTTTTTTCCTTGTTGAACCGAGGCTCTAATACCATGTGTTATAGCCTTGCTTTTTCCATGAAGTAACCTTGCAGCCTTAGCGTTTCTCAATGCTAATTCAACCTTAAATTTACTCAAACTCACAGGATAAGACAGGAATAAAATGGCTAAATAAAGATACTAAGAGAAAACTAAAGAAAGAAAATGCAAAGAGAACTTCTATCAGCAAGTAAGAACTTATAAGTTTTGCGGATTGGTAACAAACGAGGGGGTCTTCCTATGTTTATAGGCTAATATCCTCCTAATCAACATTCTAAGTCTTTACAGAATATGGCAAGTCCTAGTTTACTCTAGAGTGCTTCCAAACATATGTAGATAGTCTAGAAGATTTATTTCTATATAAAGTCTTCTAAAACTTACTAGTTCTTTATATGCATCTCAAAGCTTTTAGCAAGCTCCAGAGCGCACGAAAAGCTTCTAGAATCTTCCAGTGACTTCTAACATCTTCCAAAAAATTTTTAAGACTTCTAAATGCGTCTTTTAAAATATCTTTATTTTTCTTGGATATTTTAGAGTATTCTACTCTATGCTAACACTTAAATAATACTCTACAGAATCTTAAAGACTTCATGAGCCTCAAGAGTTAGGATGGGACAAAATTTGTGGAACAAGAACGATAAATTGAAGTAATGATTTTATATAAAAGGCTCCTGGTGCAAAGAATCTTGCTAAAGTCACTGAAGGCCTAGGGTGCTTGTTAAGCCTAATAATAATTAGTTGTTGCTAATATTGTATTATATAGACAAGCTTAGGAGTTAGTTAGCCTTATGCTTACGTGTCACCTCTGTATTGGTAGCTACTAAAGACCGTTAGATAATTGGGTGTACTTAGCTTAATATAGTTTTGTACAACTCAGATTGGTTAATTGATACAATAAACAGTTTCTCTCCCATCAATTCACTCACTCTCTCTGTCTAGTTCTTGGTTCTTTCGATTTTCATTGAAAAACTTGACATTGTATCAGTGTGGAATCCGACGACGGCAAAGGTTCTGATGACGGTGAAGAGAGTTGAAATGGCGGTGCCTTCCTACAAAGCTGCTGTGAATTCAGGGAACACTACAAGATCGTCTTCTTTGGGTTTTTCGGCATCATCCTCGAAGTTTGTTCCAATCTCATTTTATTATCCAATTTCTACAAAATTGGATCGAAATAACTTTTTAGTGTGGCGAAAATAAGTTTTTGCAACTTTGTGGGCATCGATAGGAGAATTTTCTTCTGAATTCTGTTCCTCCACCAGCGAGATTTCTGTTTGAAGAAGATGAAGATGCAAGACATCTCAATCCCGACTTTCTGGATTAGGAACAGCAAGATCGAATCATTCCGTCATGGCTGCTTGTTTCGGTGAGTGATGGAGTTTTAATTCGTCTTGTCAACTGTGGCACTTCTCCTCAGACATGGCATACTTTGGGCATTTATTTTGCCACACAAGTTAGAGCAAAAATCACTTCGTTCAAAACTCAATTACAGAATGTTCGTAAGGGTTCTTTGAGCATTAATGAGTATTTGCTGAAAATTCATGATCTTGTTGACGTGTTTGCTCTACTTTGTCATAGTTTAAGCACAAAAGATCATGTAGATGTAAATCTTGATGGCTTACCACCAGAGTATGAAACATTTGTTTCTTTATATTAATTCTCGTCTAGATCCTTATTCTGTTGAGGAGATTGAAGATTCACTTATTTCTAAAGAAGTTAGTATTGAGAGAAATTTTAAGGGATTGGATTCTGCCATGGCTAGTTTGGCCATGTCTAAAGGCAATGGTAATAATAATGGAGCTTCTGGCATAACAAACTTTCTTAGTGTTGGTATTAATTCCAATTTTGGGAATTTTCCTGGTCGTTTCTTTAATTCATGGAAAGATGGTTTTAAACCAATTTCTGGTCCTTCAGGCTCATCTAGACAAGGGTTTAGCGGTTCTCTGGGTGGAAGAAAATTTGATTGAGGAGATGGTAGAGGTCGTAGGCAGGCAAAGAAAGTTCAGTGCCAGCTTTGTCGAAAGGCTAGTCATGTAGTGATACAGTGCTACTATAAGTTTGACAGGTCTTTTTCTAGGCCAGCTCAACTTCATGGACAATTCTTTTCTAGCGCACAACCTCAGGGAATTTTGGCTCAGTGCAACTTTTTAGATGGTGGTTATTTTGGTGGTGATCAATTTCATGCCTTTTCAGACTACAGTCCAATGTTAGGCAAGCTTACTACACTTTAGAACGTTTATGGTGGTTCTCCATCCCTTGATATGTCCACATGTAATGACTGGTACCCAGATTCACGCGCCACCAATCACCTCGCTACTGATCCCTCCAATCTGAGGGTCAAAAGTGAGTATCAAGGATCTGATCAGATGCTTATAGTAGATGTAAGGGTTTATCTATAAAGCATATTGGTAATTTAGTTTTTTCCTCACCTTTTATTGTGTCAAATTCTTATCTTAAATCGGCTCCTTCATGTTCCTAAAAACACAAAAATTGCTTAGTGTCTCTAAGTTTGCTCAAGATAATCAAGTTTATTTTGAATTTTCTCCTAACACTTGTTTTCTTAAGGATTTCGTCACTCGAGCAACTCTCCTGGAAGGACATCTCAAAGGAGGCTTATATGTCTTTGATAGAATTGAAATCCATCTTCAGAGTCTCAAATCTACTTCAGCTCACTTCAAGCCTTTACATTTAGTTCCTTCAACATCTACTCAGTCTTCTAGTGATTCATCTCGAGTCTGAACTGCGTTCTCTTCAGCTTTTGTTTCTTCTTCTCTACAGTTACAAAATGCTCCACTTAGTCGCAATGTGCCTTTAACTGCTTCAGCTTTTATTTGCCATTTGGCACAATAGGCTAAGTCATACTTCTGAGGCTATTGTATAATGTGTACTATCTGCTTATAATCTCAAGAACATTAATAAAATTCTGAATTCTGTTTATTCAACCTGTTGCCTTAGTAAATTGCATAAGCTTCCTTTTCCACATTCCGTCACAGAATATAAAGAACATTTAGCTCTTGTTCATTTCAACATTTAGGGTCCCCCTCTCACTCTTTCTGCTAGTGGTTGTCGTTATTGTATTCACTTCACTGATATTGTTCAAGGTTTACATGAATATATATACTTAGACAAAGACACTACAGACTTTTGTAAATTTTAAGACTCATGTTGAACTACAACTTGGTTACAAGCTTAAGGCAGTCCAAACTGACTAAGGAGGGGAGTATCGACCCTTTATTGATCTTCTTGTTTCTCATGGTGTCTTTCACATTTATCCTTGCCCTCACACCCAGGAAAAGGATGGCTTACTGAAGGAAAACACAGGCACATAGTTGAGACAGATCATATCTTATTAGCTCAAGCCTCAATGCCTTTCAAATACTGATTGAAGCCTTTCGCACTCCAACGTACGTAATCAATAGATTACATTCCCTTGTCTTAAGCCGTAAGTCTCCTCTAGAAGTCCTATTTAAAACTGCTCCCTAGTATTCTCAGCTGAAAACTTTTTGGTTGCCTTTGCTTTCCTTATCTCAATCCTTGTCAGTCTCATAAGTTTAGCTATAAATCTTTTGCATGTACCTTCCTTGGTTGTAGTCTCAATCACAAGAGCTATAAATGCTTGGATTCTACCGGTAGAATTTACATTTCCCGTGAGATGAGCTTACCTGCTTTCTCCTCTTCCCAATCCTAAAGTTCTTCATCCTTTTCGCAATCTAGTTCTCTTGTTCCCTTGTAGGTGCTTTCTACATTGTCAGCCAACTCTCGCTCTCCTCTTCCTCCACCTCCATGTTCTTCCTCTGATGCAACTTCTATTTAGGAAAATGCTGATTTATCAAATCCTTTATCTGTACAACATCCATCTATTGTTTTTCTTAATTTACAGGTTCCTTCTTCTCACTTATACTAGTCTTGAGTTTCATACAGAATACACACTCTATGATCACTTATGCTAAAAACTAAGACATATATGGCTTCAAAGGAACATGCCACTCCAGTTGAAGCCTTACATGTTGCTCATTGGAAGCAGGCTATGACAAATGAATTTCTTGCTATGTTAAGAAATCATACATGAAGTTTTGGTTCCCTTACCAAAGAGGAGGAAAGCATAGGTTGTAAATGCATGTCAAAGAAAACCCTGATGGCACAATTGTTGGACAAAATGGTTTGGTGATGCAGCAGAATTTTAAAAATTTTTATTTTATTACAAAAAAATAATTCACAATGCTATAAACAATAAATTTAATTTAATTTAACGTATCTGTTGAAGACTGGAAACAGAATTTTTGACTAAATCATTCTTCAAGAATGAATTTCTGCCATCAGAACTTCAATATTATTCTCTTCCTTCAAATCGTTATATGTGTAAGCACAACTCAGCAAATCTCTACCATGGCTACACTCCCTCCAACTAGACTATGTGCTAGAAGAACAATGAACACTAAAAGAGAGTAATTACAACTCTACTCTTTGAATTGTACTATAGCAATATAAAAATAAATGAAAACTTCATGTCTCTAGTTATAGAAGCAATAGAAGGATTCAGAAGTCTATTAAAAATAGGAGATAATTTTCTCTTTACTCGTTTGATAGTTGGCCCCACCCATAGAGGAAATCTGCCTGTAGTACATGCATATCTCTAGCTAGGGAATTCAAATTCTCTAGTCAATCATAGTGTAGGGATCTGTGATTACATACATCATCCAGTGTAGTCCAATTCAAATAATTCAATTTAAATTAGAATCTCATTATTAAAATAAAAATATAATTTAAATAATTGTAAATAATTATCTTTTGTCTAGAATTAAAATTCAGCTAGGATTTAAGGTAATGATTCTAATACAAATTTAAATAATTAAGCGTTAGACATGTATGCTCTAAGGAGTAAAAATGTAATACGTTTTTGGAGACATTTTTATCAATAAAGAATTTATTCATTTATATATACCAAATATTGTCCTCTTTACGTTCATATTTGTTGAATGTATGATAAGCAAACAGTAGTCTGAGACTGTCAGTCTAAACCCTAAGAATTGGGCATATAATGGGATGATTATGCGGAAGACACAATTCTTAAGGTGACGGTCTAAAACATATGATCCGCAATCGAGGGAATAAAGTTGGGCGCTTTATTCATGTAAAGATTGTTATGTTGTCTATATCCCTTTTTGGGAGATGGTTTGTCTTGACCATCGGAGTTGGACTCCATGAATAGAAACATTGGCACGTTGTCAAAGGTAACGATGTGTTGGATCAGGACATAAAGTGAATTGATTTGGATTAATAATTCTGTCTTGGCAAATCGATTCACTTTAGACAATCATTTGTATTGTATCTTAATCCTGAGATGAATAATAGGCCCGTTGTCTCGACTTGTGTCTTTTGATGTACCAATGGGTGACTCCCACATCTCTATAGTGGCATGCATGCCGGTACGTTGGAGGCATGACTCTTGATAGCGTAGACTTGTTATTCATAGATATGGAATCTGTAACTCCTCTTTAGGAGTAATGATATCCTCTTATATGCGTTGTCCTGTAATTGGAAAACTGGAGCGCTCAACCATTTGGATACATAGGTGTAACCGAATGGTATACTATCTTTGGATGGTAAGTTTTCTAATGGTGAGACAATGGAACGTAAGATAAAAATAATCGGGAAGGTAAGACAGAACTTGTCCTTAAGCCGATTATGGATGATCATATGGGGATGCGATATACTATGATATGTCATGGAGACTTAGCTACACGAGCTTCGTAATTCTATAAAATTTGAGAGTGCAGCTCCAAGCTTTTAGTGGAGTAGCGTTGGAGTTGATAATTGTGAAATATATATCTGGGATATTGGGTTTCATAATTATCATGAGCTTGAACTTTATAGGTCCATTTTGGTCCCCTTTGCTAGCTCACAAAATCCTGCAACGACACGGCGTGCTTTTCCAATAATTCGTGACTTATGTCAGATTTATCAGATTGGTTTAAAATTTATAAGAATCAAATAATTCATGTTTGTTTATCGGTTGAATTAATTATGTAAGAAATTAGTTCAAGATGAACCTGTTGAATTATTGCGTTAGGGTAATTCTTGTCTGTCTATCGGCTGTTTTAATTTTGGACAATTAGAACAAGATAAACTTGTAGAATTATTGTGAATTGATTTATTTTCTTAGAGATTATCTTGATAAAGTTTGTTTTGATCAGATATCTTTTCTATTGGGCTATTTGAATCAAAACTGAGACTTTATCCTTTAGAATCTAGGGTGGAAAATAAAAGATTCGCAGAGATTTTTTCTCGGCAGTTCAGCCTGCCGGATGACGTGTTCGGCCTGCCGAATTGGCCTGTTCGGCCTGCCTATCAAAAAGTTTGGCCTACCGACCGACGACAGTTAAGATTAAGCGTTTTCACGCGGATCTTATCAGATATTGATCCGAACTTGATTCTGTTTCGATTTTTTGAGACCTAATCTGATATGGACTGACCCTAGGACCAATAGGTTTAAAAAGGGAGTGAGTCTAATGATTTACTTAGATCAATTTGAGAGATTAAGAGTGATACTCTTCTAGTGAGCATCTGAAAACTCCCTGAGAGCTTTTGTTCACAAATCACGAACACTAGCTTTGGGTTCTCTCTGTTGGTTGGAAGGAGAGTCACCGGTGGAAGAGCTGTACGTGTGAGCCCACACTCACTCCGGTTGTGGATAGAGAATAGCAAAGAAGACCAGTTGGTTGAGGCTCTTCTGGAACGTTACTTCTCTACACAGGTCACGGAGGTTCTTCGGCACACTGAGGTTAGTAAGATCTGTTTAATTTATACATATAACATGTCAAACTTGTGTTTTGAAAAATACTCTGATGAAAATTTTTTAAAAAAATTCCGCTGCGCACTTTGTTTCCAAAAATTGGTATCAGAGCCGAGGTTTTTACATAAATTCGTAAGTTTGTGATCATGTTATATGCATAAATTTTGTGATCTTAATCTCTCCAATGGTTGAATTAAATTTATAGAGAGATGGCACTCTAGGTTTCTATATAATATATATGTTGTCATGGATTATGTGGTGAATGTTTATTAATTAATTATGGTTGATTAAATTGTTGTTTAATTATTTATTAATTAATTAATACCGGTTATGGTTCCTTAGAGGTTAGAATGTGTATCTAGGTTTTTCATGTAATTAGATGACGGACTATCATCTCCGTCTAGGAATTGTTATTTAATTTTTAATTTGTAAGAATTTTGTAATTAAATAATTATTCGGAGAAGACGGAACGAGAAGTCGAATCTTAAAGATTGATGATGGCGTCTCCAGGTATTTCCTGAGTCTCTAATTTTATGTTTTTGAATTGTTGAAAATAAAATTGATGAATTGCATTGAAATTGTATTTTCTAGATTGAGGATTTTCTGCTCGGTCGGCATGTCGGACCTCATAATTTGGCAGGCCGAAGGTCACAAATCGGCAGGCCGGACGTACGGTCCGGCAAGTCGACAATGGGGCAAAAATTTTGGTGCTCTGCCGGTAGGCTGAACCTTCATGTTCTGCAGGCCGAACCACCATGATCGGCAGACCGATCACCCAGATCGGACTGCCGACCGAGAGCTGCCACGTGTCCAGAAAAAGGTGTAATTTTTCCAATGCAGTTTTAATTTTATTTTTGGGACGATTCTAAGAAACATTAAATTTGGATATGACCGGAAATATGAAGTGTTCGATTCATACGGGATTGAGGACTTGAAGATGGATATTACATGAAGAAGGATACAGCTTGAGGATTCAAGGATGAAGAATCGATAAATGTCTCGATTATTCTCTTGTAATCTTAATTTTCTATTCTCTAGGGTGGAACCATAATATTACGGTTATTATTATTATTATGCTTGTAGCTTTGCTTGATTGCTTTGCTTGTCTGCATTATAATATGATTTACCATGTATATTGATAACATGCCATATAGAATAGGGAGTGCCGCTCATATTAAAATTGTTCATGCATAATTTTAAAATAAAACCTTGACTTCAAAAGATTGAGTGGGAGAAGGTTTTCAAAGAGAGAACCTAAGGCCTCCATCATTGGTCCATAGGAAGAACATGGTGGTCTTGACCCCTAGGAAGGGATTTCTATCATGTACCAGATTGGATCTCTGAAAGGATAAGGTATTTTAGTATGATTTATGGTTGCACACCCCTAGGTGGTGATTATAAATCATAGATAAAATATTGAAACGGTGGTTATACACTCACGTTAATTTTATTATTAACCTCCCCTAGGAGCTTTGTTAATAAAATTAATGGCCAAAGAAACGATTATTAGCATATGCTGGATCATACGGGTCCTAGATGCGATATATTAATCAGGAGGGGATCCGTGTTCCTAATTGAATTTGGCATGACTCCCCTAGGAGCTTGTTGAATTCTGAGTTGGGAATTATCGTTGTAAGGTTGTGATATTTTCAAGGTTTTGACACATAAACGCATTTGTATGATTTTACATGATTGTGTTATCTTACTAAATTATTATATATGTTTGCTTATGTTTGGTATATGATTCTTTATTGTAGATTGAAAATGTCTAAAAACGCTTTATCATCGATACTTGACAAAAACCAATTAACCGGTGAGAATTATAACGATTGGAAACGGAACCTGGACATCGTCCTATCCTTTGAGAAACTGAAATATGTTCTGACAACCCTTTGTCCTCCCGAGCCTACGGGAGACTCAAGTAATGAGCAATTCCAAGCGTACGACCGCTGGAAAGATGCTAATGATTAGGCCCGCTGCTATGTTATGGTTAGCATGAACAACGTGCTGCAGGCTCAACATCAGGATTATGAGACTACGAAGCAGATCTTGGATAATCTTGAGGACATGTTTGGAGGCCAGGCCATAACAAAGCGGCAAGGGGCGCTTCGGAAACTCTTAAACTGTAGACAGAGACCGGGGACATCTGTAAAGGAGTATATGATGTTGGTCATGGGTTACCTCGCTGAGGCTCAAACCAATGGAGCCGACATCGATGCTGAAACTCAGATGACTATGGTCTTTGAGACTCTGTCTAAGGAATTTATTCTGTTTAGAGCTACTTTTAATTTGAGCAATAGACGGGATATGACCTTGACAGAACTGATGAAACAGTTACAGGAGTTTGAACTGCTAATCAGGGAGTCTCCTGCTGGTGGAGAGGCCAATATGGTAGCTGCTTCTGGTTCCAATTCTAACTCTAGAAATGGAAAAAAGCAACGGGCCAAAAGTGGGAAGTCTTCTATTCCTGTTGCTACCAAGAGTAAGAAGAAGAAGAAGAAGAACCCAAAGAAGCTTAAGTGCTTCTTCTGTGGTAAGGTCGGGCATATAAAGAAGCATTGCAAGGACTTCCTTTCCAAGGGAGGTTGGTGTGATCTTCTATATTTAGAAACTTGTTTGGTTGAGGAATCCAGTGACATCTAGGTCATAGATTTCGGTGCAACTAATCATGTTTGTGTTTCTCTGTAGGGATTCAAAGAAACGAGAAGTCTACTTCGTGAAGACTTAACGCTTCGGATGGGCGATGGATCCTTGGTCTCAGCGGAAGCAGTGAGAGATGTCCATCTTTACTTTGATAATTATAGGAATTTAATTTTGCGAGATTGTTTTTATGTTCCTAAATTTAAAAGGAATTTAATTTCTGTATCTTCTTTATTTAAAGACTCCTACATGGTATCTTTTAATGAAAAAGTGGTGATCCATAAAAACAAATCTTTTATCTGTTCTGGATGGATGCAAAATAATCTATATTTTATCAAACCTAAGATGGACTTATTGCTTAATGCTGAGATAAATGATAATGACTCTAAAAGACTTAAAACTTTTCACTCTAATAAGACTTATCTTTGGCATTTGCGCCTTGGCCATATTAACCTGAATAGGATTCAAAGGTTGGTAAGGGATGGACCTTTAAATCACTTAAAGGTGGAATCTATACCTCAATGTGAGTCTTGTTTGGAGGGTAAAATGACCAAAAGACCATACGGGTCTAAGGGCAATAGGGCCAAAGGGGTTCTAGAACTTGTGCATAGTGATGTTCGCGGATCGATGAACATCCGGGCACGAGGAGGGTATGAGTACTTCGTCACTTTCATTGACGATCACTCAAGATATGGGTATGTGTACCTAATGCACCACAAAAGCGAAACTTATGATAAGTTCAGGGAGTTTCGGGCTGAAGTGGAAAAGTAATTGGGTAGACCCATAAAGGTACTTCGATCTGATCGAGGTGGGGAATACCTTTCTGATGAGTTCTTGGGACACTTGTTAGAGAATGGGATTTTATCCCATTTGACTGCGCCGGGAACTCCGCAGCAGAATGGCGTAGCGGAGAGAAGGAATAGGACTTTGTTGGACATGATTCGGTCCATGATGAGTTATTCATCATTGCCTTTGTCCTTTTGGGGATATGCACTACAAACTGCATGTTATCTTTTGAACAATGTGCCTTCAAAATCGGTCCCTAAAACTCCTCACGAGTTGTGGACAAGACGGAAGACATCCTTAAACCATATTCGCATATGGGGATGTCCAGCTCATGTCATGTTTAAGGATCCGAATAAGTTGGAAGCACGTTCAGAAGTTTGCGTGTTTGTAGGATATCCAAAAGGGACTAAAGGGGGTTATTTTTACAACCCAAAGGAAAATAAAGTCGTGGTTTCAACTAATGCAACTTTCCTTGAGGAGAGTTACATGAACGACTTTAAACCTCGAAGCAAAGTGGTGCTTGAGGAGTTGAGGGGTGATCCGTTTACTCCGGAGGTTCCGAATGAAACCATTCCAATCGGTGTAGAAAAACCAAACAAACCTGAACAACAACCTCAGGGGCTTCGGCGTAGTGGGAGGATCGGGCGTCAACCTGAGAGGTATATGTTCAATGGGGAGGTCTTTTTGGCTGAACCAGATGAACATGACAGAGATCCTTATACTTACGTAGAAGCTATGGAGGATGTTGATTCAAGACTCTGGACAGAGGCCATGAACATAGAGATGAAGTCTATGGAGACTAATCGGGTCTGGGAGCTTGTGGATCTTCCTGAAGGGGTAAAACCCATAGGGTGTAAGTGGATCTACAAGAGGAAAAGAGGAATGGATGGAAAGGTTGAAACCTTTAAGGCTAGACTGGTAGCTAAGGGTTATACGCAAAAGGAAGGAATCGATTATGAGGAAACCTTTTCGCCTGTAGCCATGCTTAAGTCCATCCGGATTCTCTTGTCCATAGCTGCCGCTCTCGACTACGAGATTTGACAGATGGATGTCAAGACGGCTTTTCTGAATGGCTATCTTGATGAGTCCATTTATATGGAACAACCAGATGGGTTCAAGGTCGCGGGTCAAGAGGGTAAGGTTTGTAAGCTGCTAAAGTCTATTTATGGACTTAAGCAGGTTTCTCGTTCTTGGAACATAAGATTTGATCAAGTGATCAAGACTTATGGGTTCTCACAAAATGTGGATGAACCATGTGTTTACAAACACATTAAGAATGGGAAGGTGGTTTTTCTACTACTCTATGTAGATGACATTCTGCTAATTGGCAATGACGTTGGGGCATTGTCATTGGTCAAATTATGGTTGACCAAGCAGTTTGACATGAAGGACTTAGGTGAGGCTAATTTTGTTCTCGGTATCCAGATCTTTCGGGATAGGAAGAACAAAATGATAGCTTTGTCACAGGCCGGCTACATAGATAAAATTCTCAGGAGGTTTGCAATGCAGGATTCCAAGAAAGGTGGGCAACCATCTAGGTCTGGAATTACACTTTCTAAGAAAGAATCTCCAAAGTCTTATGAAGAAAGAGAATACATGAAGAAGGTACCTTATGCTTCTGCAGTGGGTAGTCTCATGTATGCCATGCTTTGCACTCGACCAGATATTAGCTATGCGGTCGGGATTGTGAGTCGATTTCAGGCGGATCCAGGACCGAACCATTGGGTTGCGGTAAAGCATATTTTCAAGTACATGAGAAGGACTCGAGGGTATATGCTTGTGTATTCGGATGAGGATTTAACTCCTCTAGGATACACTGATTCGGATTTTCAATCCTGTCTGGATTCTAGGAAATCAACTTCGGGGTTTGTGTTTACTCTAGGTGGCAGTGCCATTAGTTGGAGAAGTGCGAAGCAAGATTGCACTTCGGATTCAACGATGGATGCTGAGTATGTGGCGGCTAGTGATGCTTCGAAAGAAGCAGTGTGGCTCCGCAAGTTCCTTAGGGATCTTGAGGTAGTTCCTGGTATGGATAAGGCGGTATCACTGTACTGTGATAACAGTGCGGCGGTAGCTAATGCTAAGGAACCAAGATTTCACAAGAAGAGTAAGCATGTTGATCGGAAGTATCATGTGACAAAGGACTTCGTTGAGAGCGGGCATGTCACGGTGTGCAAGATCGCGTCAGAGGACAATTTAGCTGATCCATTTACAAAGACACTTACTGGGAGAGTCTTCGAGAGGCATGTGGAAGCTATGGGGATGCGAAATTTGCAGTATTTACTCACTTAGTGCAAGTGGGAGATTGTTAGACATGTATGCTCTAAGGAGTAAAAATGTAATACGTTTTTGGAGACATTTTTATCAATAAAGAATTTATTGTTGTTTACATACCAAATCTTGTCGTCTTTACGGTCATATTTATTGAATATATATTAAGCAAACAAAAGTCTGAGACTGTCGGTCTAAACCTTAAGAATTGGGCATATGTTGGGATGATTATGCGGAAGACACAATTCTTAGGGTGACGGTCTAAAACATATGATCCGCAATCGAGGGAATAAAGTTGGGCGCTTTATTCATGTAAAGATTGTTATGTTGTCTATATCCCTTTTTGGGAGATGGTTTGTCTTGACCATCGGAGTTGGACTCCATGAATAGAAACACTGGCACGTTGTCAAAGGTGACGATGTGTTGGATCGGGACATAAAGTGAATTGATTTGGATTAATAATTCTATCTTGGCAAATCGATTCACTTTAGACAATCATTTGTATTGTATCTTAATCCTGAGATGAATAATAGGCCCGTTGTCTCGACTTGTGTCTTTTGATGTACCAATGGGTGACTCCCACATCTCTATAGTGGCATGCATGCCGGTACGTTGGAGGCATGACTCTTGATAGCGTAGACTTGTTATTCATAGATATGGAATCCGTAACTCCTCTTTAGGAGTAATGATATCCTCTTATATGCGTTGTCCTGTAATTGAAAAACTGGAGCGCTCAACCATTTGGATACATAGGTGTAACCGAATGGTATACTATCTTTGGATGGTAAGTTTTCTAATGGTGAGACAATGGAACGTAAGATAAAAATAATCAGGAAGGTAAGATAGAACTTGTCCTTAAGCCGATTATGGATGATCATATGGGGATGCGATACACTATGATATGTCATGGAGACTTAGCTACACGAGCTTCGTAATTCTATAAAGTTCGAGAGTGCAGCTCCAAGCTTTTAGTGGAGTAGCGTTGGAGTTGATAATTGTGAAATGTATATCTGGGATATTGGGTTTCATAATTATCATGAGCTTGAACTTTATAGGTCCATTTTGGTCCCCTTTGCTAGCTCACAAAATCCTGTAATGACACAACGTGCTTTTCCAATAATTGGTGACTTATGTCAGATTTATCAGATTGGTTAAAATTTATAAGAATCAAATAATTCATGTCTGTTTATCGGTTGAATTAATTATGTAAGAAATTAGTTCAAGATGAACCTGTTGAATTATTGCGTTAGGGTAATTCTTGTCTGTCTATCGGCTGTTTTAATTTTGGACAATTAGAACAAGATAAACTTGTAGAATTATTGTGAATTGATTTATTTTCTTAGAGATTATCTTGATAAAGTTTGTTTTGATCAGATATCTTTTCTTTTGGGCTGTTTGAATCAAAACTGAGACTTTATCCTTTAGAATCTCGGGTGGAAAATAAAAGATTCGCAGAGATTTTTTCTCGACAGTTTGGCCTGCCGGATGACGTGTTCGGCCTGCCAAACTGGCCTGTTCGGCCTGCCTATCAGAAAGTTCAGCCTGCCGACCGACGACAGTTAAGATTACGCATTTTCACGCGGATCTTATCAGATATTGATCCGAACTTGATTTTGTTTCGATTTTTTGAGACCTAACCTGATATGGACTGACCCTAGGACCAATAGGTTTAAAAAGGGAGTGAGTCTAATGATTTACTTAGATCAATTTGAGAGATTAAGAGTGATACTCTTCTAGTGAGCATCTGAAAACTCCCTGAGAGCTTTTGTTCACAAATCACGAACACTAGCTTTGGGTTCTCTCTGTTGGTTGGAAGGAGAGTCACCGGTGGAAGAGCTGTACATGTGAGCCCACACTCACTCCAGTTGTGGATAGAGAATAGCAAAGAAGACCAGTTGGTTGAGGCTCTTCTGGAACGTTACTTCTCTACACAGGTCGCGGAGGTTCTTCGGCACACTGAGGTTAGTAAGATCTGTTTAATTTATACATATAACATGTCAAACTTGTGTTTTAGAAAATTCTCTGATGAAAATTTTTTAAAAAAATTCCGCTGCGCACTTTGTTTCCAAAATTAAGTATCCAAAATCTCATTAGCTAGTTTGAATATTGATTTTCTCAAATTAATTAAATAATTAATTGTTCCAAATTTAGCAGATGTTGACGCCTACCACAGTGACCATGTACCTACTATCAGTCCAATCCTTACTAACGCCCATACGCCCCATCAAGTCCAATGGCCCGGCTCTATACACTTTTGTCTTACCTATGGTAATCTATACTTGCCTAATCTGTCATAAAGGAATTCGTGACCTAGTATTGGGATCCAATGGACAAATATTATCAAGCTCCAATAATAACAGATAAATTAATTCTTGATTAATTATCCATTTAATTATTACTTCAGAGTCACTCCACTATAGACCAAAGCTGCACTCTTAATAATATGCCATATTAAGAGGCTCCTGAAATATAAGTCTTATCCATTACTTTTCATTTTATGTGTATCCCATAGGTTATCAATAATCAAATAAAGGACTAAGTTCTGTTTTACCTTCTGATTATTTTATCTAGAAGTTGCAATATTTCACTGTTGGAAAATTCATTCCTTTTACAATACATACAAAAGTAATATCATCTAGTTACCATATATGTTCAAATGACTGAGGTCTTGTTATATTTTCTAATACCTAAATAATGCTTTTGAAAGGATAACATTGACTTTTTGTTAGAAAGCCATCGATTCCGTGTCTATAAATTTTGCTCTCATCGAATATAGGTTGCATCTCTAACATACCGACAATGGATCTTTTATTTATTGGAACTCCTGTCTTTGGTATATTAAAAGATACAAGCTACAGGTATAGAGTCATGATTCCACATCAGGATTAAGATGACATGATAATTATCAAAGGGGGTTGATTTAAGTTTAATAGAATTATTATTAAATCAATTTAACTTTAGGTTTAGTCCAGTGTGCATCCACCATTAGGTTTACAACACCAATGTGTATTCCATGGAGTCAATCTGCTCCGATGACCAAGATAAGTCGCCTCCCCAATTAGACATATACCCCATTACAGCCTTATCATGTATAAAGTACCCAGCTTTATATGTAGACCGCAGACCAAACTATTAATATTCGAATCAGATCTTTCTGCATATAAACTCTATATATACCTAATTTCAAGGTTTGATTTTAATAGTTATAGATCACATGTTTGCTAATATACTAAAAAAATATGAGGACTATTATCAATAGATGAAATATTCGCATTATTATTTATTTCACCAAAAATGTTATAAATATCATTAAAGTATTTATTCCTTAGGGCACCAATACTAACAACAATTGATTGATAAGTACAAAGCACGTTTAGTAGCCAAAAGATTTCACGAAGTGGCTGGGTTTGATTTCAATGAGACATTCAATCCCGTTGTAAAGCTAACGGCCATTAGAGTGGTTCTTATAGTAGCTCTTAGCAGGAGTTGGGTTATAAGACAACTGGGTGTGAATAATTCTTTCTTGAATGGCACATTGTATGAAGAAGTTTTTAACAACCCTTTGGCTTTGAAGATCCTAAAGCATCTGGTCTAGCCTGTAAACTTCATAAGTCTTTTGCAAGTGCCACGAGCTTGGTTTGATAAGCTCTATCAAGCCTTGATATGATTTGGCTTTCACTCAACTAAGTTAGATCAAACTTTGTTCATTCAAGTTACTACACAATGGACAATATTTATTTTGGTGTTTGTTGATGACATATTGATCACGGACGGTGATGAGAAGGCTATACAAGACCTACTATGGAGAAGATTGATTCCTTTCTAGAGATTCAAGTTAAGAGAACTCAGAATGATATTCATTTGTCCCAGTCAAAATTTGTCGGATCAGCTTTGCAAGACAAAAATGCAGTACTCTTAGAGTTTCAATGCTTCTCTCACCATTGGTGCAAGATCTCCAATTATACAGGAGTGTGGTTGGGGCTTAGCAATATGTAACCATAACAAGATCTGAGCTGGCCTCCGTTGTGAATAGGATATGTCAATTTATGCAAAGGCCGCTTAAAGCACATTGGAAAACGGTTAAAAGAATTTTAAGTATCTATCAGGTACTATTAATTATGGTTTAAGTTTCTCACAATGATCAGCTGCTGCACTTTAACTTGGAAGGCTTCTATGATGCTGATGGGGCTTTTGGCACAGATGACCGAAGGTCAACTTCAAGTTATTGTTTATTTATGGGTCCCAATCTTGTATCGTGGCAATCAAAGATGCAACACAGTCTCAAAATCCTCAACAAAGGCTGAATACAAAAGCTTGGCAAAATTAGGTGCTGAAATCAGTCGGTTACAGTCACTTCTTGGAGAACTTCAAGTTCACAGTTCCAAAACGCCTATTGTTTGGTGTGACAATTTAAGTACAATCCTTTTAGCAGCAAATCAAGTCCTTCATGGTAGGACAAAACACATTGAGCTTGTTCTATACTTTGTTCAGGGAGAAAGTGCTGCCGAAACAAGTGGAAGTTTGCCATATCATCAGTTGATCAACTAGCATATATTTTTATTAAAGCAATCTCAAGCTCTAGTTTCAGTAACTTGAAAAGCAAATTTAGAGTTCTAGATTTTAGCACAATGAGTTTGGGGGGGATACTAGACCTAATAATAATTAGTTATTGGTAATATTGTATTGTATAGACAAGCTTAGGAGTTAGTCTTATTGCTTCCATGTCACCTTTGTATTGTTAGCTACTAAAACCTGTTGGATAATTAGTTATGCTTAGCTCAATATATAGTTTTGTACAACTCAGATTGGTTAATTGATACAATAAATAGTCTCTCTCATCAATTCTCTCTCTCTCTCTCTCTCTACATCTTGATTCTCTCCATTCCTTTGAAAACTTTAATAGTGCTTAAGAACCCCCCACCCTGCCTTCTCCTCTCAACTTTTGTTTATTTACACTATTTTATATACACTTGTATTAAATTTATATATAGCCTGCAAAAAATAAATTTTTATTTAAATTCCTCAAAAATGGAAAAGTACTACTTTGCATCGAAGCCAAATCTATAACTCTAAAGACTTGAAATTAATAGGTTGAATTATTCCTTACATAAGTGTATTTTTTCTCTCTCATTTTCTTGATTTTCTTGAAGTATTTTTTTAACTAATGTACATAACCCTTTTTCAAAAAGAAAGCATACATGATAGCTTCTTGGGCAGAGTGTGAAAAGGGAAAAAAATTTTGAGCATTCTAACAAAGTGATCGTGATATGTTTGAAACATTTTATTTCTTTTATTTTTGTCAAACATATTATTAGGTTTGCTTTACTTATTACACAAAAAATAGAATTTCCTCTCTAATATTTAGATGAAAATTCATTTAATGTAGGATATATTTAGAAAGGGAAGAAATTAATTTGTTGTAAAATAATAAAGATTGGACACAGCGAGAGTTAAACTCAATGACACTTTCTAATTATAGACCTTAAAAGTACATCATCATTTCTCTTAAATGTGTCCCCATTAACTATTAGTAAAAAAGCATTCATTTGCAACAAGAAATTAGTAAATTCTCTTTAAAAAAATTAGTAAACGTATTTTTTACACTAGTTACTAGTTCTTAGGATCAAACAGCATTGGTGAACAATTGGTTGAGAAAAGAATTTATATGTAATAATTTACCCAATGCTATTTTACTTCTTGTCGTTACAGATAGTTTATTTTTCTAGTACGAATGTTGTGAAACTCTATCGCACAATCGAACAAAGATTAAGTGCAAACTCATGTTAAACTTCTTTGTCACCAATTTTCTATGTCTTACTCTTTGTTGATTAATTAATGATTTATAATTTATTCATGTATGTTAAGGAAAAAAACAATCTTCAATAGCCCCAATGATAAATTATTATATAATATTGAAGAAATAGAACCTATCAAATAGGGCCGGCAATTTAGGTCACGACACGAACCCGACAAGAAAAATGCAGGTTAGGGTTGGAAAAATAGGCCTCGGGTTGGAATTGGGTCGAACCCGTCTGACTTGCACAAAAAACGGGCTGGGTTCAGGTCAACCTGAATCAACACAAAATCAACCCGAAATAACCAGCCAAAAATGTGTCGAAATAAGGTTGACATGAAAATTAACCTGAAAATTGTTAATCAACCATTGTAATCCAAATTGAACTCGTGTAACCTTAATGTAACCCATATAACCTGAAATTAATTTTAATGTGTCAAATTAATCTAACATTTGTTGTATATACAACTTGACATGATTCTAATTTCTAACATATTTGTTTTTGTTAAACTTATACAAAGTTTTGTTAACTTTTTTGATGGTTTTGTTTTGTTGGGTTATTGTTTATTTTATAGGCTTATTGTTGGGTCTATCGTGTTGCGGGTCCATCAAGTTTAGCGGGTCAGTGTGTCGTGTCAACACGAACATGCACAAAGTAGCATATTGGCATGTTGTACGGGTCAGGTCGGGTTAACCTGTCTACACATCAGGTCGTGACCGGGTTGGGGTTTTTTTGACCCGTCGGGTCATGGTTTGAGTTCGGGTTGGTGTGTTAGCTGTTTATATAAGGGTTCAACCCGACTCGAACCCGACTCGTTGACCCAAATTGCTAGCGTTACTATCAAGACATTTATAGTATTTAATATTTGTTTATTTTGATTAAATGCTTGGGACGAAAATTTCCGGCTTTGTGACAAGACATTGATTTTCTTATGCTTTTAAAAGGATATCAGAATCAGTTGCACTTGTATGTTTCTTTTTTCGTTTTCCGTTTCGGATTTCTCAAGTCAATCCAACAAATAAGATAAAATCCTAACTTTGTAAATATTAGAGCTGGCTCTTCCTCTCCTCTTTTATCCGTCCAAAATGCACTAGCTAAGGAAATGAGAATCGTTTGCACATTTGTATTGGCGTTTGCGCCTAAGAGGACAACAAAAATTTGTTAGGAATATGTATCATTACATTTTCTTCCTTTTCACTTAAAACTCTCCATCTTTCTCTGTGTCTCTGTAACTTTTTTTTTTTAAATCATTCACCTATTCATTTTTGTTAACTGCTCCATTCATTCCATCAAACCAAATCCTTAACTATAATAAAAAGATTCTATCGTGTGTCCTCTTTATTTTTTTAGTCTAAAACGCTTGCCTATTGGTACGTTTTGGTGCTCTCTTTTAAAAAAAAAAAAACACTTTTTTAACTTTTTTGCTTTTTTCCTTTCTTTCTTACGAATCTTTATTACCTTTTTTTTATTTCTTTTTTCACTTTTTGCTCTATTTGTTTACATCGTTTCTCACGAATCTTTTTTTTTTGTTTTTTTGTAATTTCATTATTTTGATGCTTCACTTATAAAAAAAAAAAGAAAAAAAATCTATTCATTTAACATTATTTTTTTACAAATAATGTTTTATTTTTTTCTTCTTTTAATATTGGACATTTTATCCTTTTTTCTTTTACTCTTTTAAGGCTCTATTTTTTCTTTATTTTTATTGAGTCTCTGTTTACAATTTTTCTTTAAACTTTACTTATCTAGGGTGCTTTATTTTTTTTTCTTTTTTTCCAATATTGCACCTTTTTTTTTCCTTCTTCCTTATTAGTAGTTTACTTGTGTCAATTTCTTTCTTTTTGACTCCATTTATCTGTCGTAGTCTCTTACTGTAAATATTCTCCTATCTTTTCCCTTCTTTTTTTTTCTCGTTTTCTTCACATTCTAGCTTCATCAATCTCTTACATACTCCAACATCAACTTTATCACTAAAATGTTCTTGTTTCTAATCAATTTTGGCTTACATTATGATTAAAAGGAATCTAACATAGTAATGAGTCTAACAAGGCATGAGAATTTTAAAAAAATAAAAGAAAAGCAAAAAGCAATTTTGAAAAAAAAAATCATTATTTTATAATTTATGCAAATTTGAAATTAAGAAAAAAAATAATTTTTCCATCGGTTTCAATTTTCCTTTTTACCTTTTTAAAAAATATTGTTCAAGGTATTTGTTTCTTTTACTACTTTACTCCTCATAAACCCTTTTTTGATACCCCTGTTATATTTTAACTAAAAATAAACAATTTACTAATTAAGGGATTAAAACCGTATATTTCATAAATCTTATAATAGTTATATCCTAAAAGTGAATGCAAGAGGCTAAAATAAATTAAATGTGTCTCTAATGAGACTTAGAAAATGCATATTTCTTAAAGCTAAAATCAATCAGTTTACATTAATATTTCTCATTAAACTCTTTAATTAATAGCAATTATATGATAAACAGTATTTTAGTATTTTACTATAAAAATATGTTTAAATATAAGTTTTTAATAATTTTTTATGTTTAGTAATATTTTTGGTAATTTTTAGAATTATTTTCGTATGTAAATATTAGCTTAGTTTGAAATGAATTAAAACCATAAAAATAATTAGTCATAATTTTATTTTGAGTCTTAATGTGTTTTATAGTGTGTTTTAAGTTTGTAAATTTGTTCTATAATATTTTTAGTAAATTTCCAAAAATATTTCTATGTCTAAAAAATCATGTTTGTACAAAACCAAAAGAGACTGAAACTTTAGAATTTTTTAATTACTTTTGTATGTTTTAATGTAAAATAAATATTTTTAATATTATTGTAAATATTATGTTTGCAAAATAATTAATTTTTTTAATTTTCTATCTTTAGGTTTGAAATCTGACAAAAAAAAAAAGCAACAAAACAGGCAAAATCAGACAACAAATGCCTCAAAAACACAAAAATATTTGAATTTTAATCTAGAAGAGCCACATGGCAAATTCCTGACAGTTGGATTCCGCCACCATAACCATTGGATTGTGAGATGCATGTCACTTCCTGCTCTAGCTGCCAAACAAAGTTGACGTAGTGGGGCCTAATGTCCACCACAATTCTAGAATAACTCTAGATCTGATGCATCCAACTGTACGTGAAGTCAATTTTTTAGCCTTTAGATCATCTTACCTTGACTAATCTAGCGGCTTACGTCCACTTAGTCTTGGTCTCACTTGTCCCACTTATTTTCAACCACTGGATTGGTCTTGGTCCGTGAATGTAAAGTCTACGATTCCGTCTTATTGATACATCCCACCGCTGTGCAACACTAGAAAACGACTGAAGATTTGCATTCTCAGGAGCAAAAATCGATATAGAAAAAAGAAAAAAAAAGTTTGAAAAAAAGCACCATTTGATTTAGATTTTCAAAGAAATGAATTATAAAAATGTTGAAAAAAATTGTATGAATAGTGGCATTTTAATGCCTAAAAATGATAAGACCCTTGGCCTCAGTTCTCAATTTCCTCACAGTGTAAAATACTCTCGTTCAAATAGTTTAAGTTTAGTTTTTATTTTAGTTTTCAGTCTATGTTTTTGTAAAATATTTCTTAGATTATGCTGTAAAAATTATACTCAATAATATTTTCAGTATTTTATATTAAATATGACTTTTTAATTTTTCTTTTTAGCTTATGTGAGAGGGGGAAACTCTGGCAAAATCACTCTAAATATTTTTAAATTTTCTCAGTTTTTTAAACAGTTATAATGCGAAAATACTTTCTAGAAAACTTAGAATTTTAATATTTTCTTAGCTAGAACTCTGCCAAAATTCTGGTTTTGATTTTCTAAAGACATGGACTGGCACAAATAATATTTAGGAGGATCTTGATTAGTTGTAGACAAAGAATCGCTTGGTAAATGCTTAACTTATTATATTGATTCTAATTTTAGTTAAGTAATGTTAAAATTATGCTCGTTTATTAGGTTGAGCTTTTGTTGCATTATAAACATGAAATGGAACAATAAATGCTTGGTAGTACTTGATTTATTGTCAACATAGGATGGCATAGTATATTCTTAAACTAATTAATAAATAATTAGAAAAACTAAAATTTATTTAAGCTGATTGCCAAACGGAACCTTTGAAACTTAGCTCTATTATAATTGTAGTTTTAGCCCTTTTAAGTTGTTGTGATTTTGTTAAAGTTATTTTAAATTCACTTATTGTTAAAGTTCCATTTTAATTCAAGCTACATGCCTTGTTATTAAAGTTCTAAAATAACGAAATTCTAAAAATGAAAAAAGATCTATAAAATATTATGAATATATGTTGTAAATAATAATTATTAATCCTCATATTTTTCAGCTTTTAAATAAATAAAAAGTTAGTATAATAAATATATCAGAACTAAACAAAATCCTTCTCTGTAGGTTGGACCTGGGATTTACCGAGTATTTATTACTTGAGGCAACCTTATACTTAGGGTTATATTTGATTGTACATTTTAAGAGCAAGTCAAGTTTTGGCGCCATTGCCAGGGAGCAGAATTGTTTTCAGTGCAGTATAGTTTGTATATTATATGTCCTTTTTCTATTTTACTAACTTTTTTTCTGTTTTATTTGTTTTCTTTTAATATTTACTGCTTTGCAAGAATTAAGTACTATTCATGTAAGTCTACATATATTGTCTATAAGTTACTATTTAGTAGCTATTATTCATGTCAAGTGTTATTCACTTTACTATTGTTAATTAAACAATAAAAAATTCTAAAAATCATAAAAATTATATTTTGTTTTCTTTTCTTTTCTTTGTTTTATTTTTATTTTGTTAGTTTTAGGTCTTTGACTTAAAGATAAAACTTCGTAAAATTTTAGATTAGGTTTTTCATAATATTTAATAATAAATTATGTTTTGTGAAAAGTACTTTTTGAGGAAATTCTGTTTGGAGATTGGTACTGGTTTGGAACCCTTTCCCATAACCAGATACTTTTGGAGATTCTCCTTACCCCAATCATTCCAAGAACGTTGTTCTAACTAGAATGTTGGTTTTTAAGGAGCCTTTGTTCTATCAATCCTTTCTAGGAATATTCTTAAAGGATATAATTCTAAAAATCTACAAAATAAATAAGGCGGATGCTTTTTACTCACTACTTTATTCTCTTCGAATAAAAAAAAAAAAGCTTAGTATCTTATCTATAAAATTCAATAAATATTTTAAATAATTTGTATGCCAGTTTAGTCTCATGTTTCTAAAACTTGTAGATTGATTAGGAAAAGTTTAGAACCACCTCTAGTTCTGTTATCTTTTCACATTAACCTAAAATGGCTGATAATGAAAGTGTTCATAATGAAAACATTTTTAATCAATAAATTATTAATCCTATTTGCGTTAGACATGTATGCCCTAAGGAGTAAAAATATAATAAGTTTTTGTAAACATTTTTATCAATAAAGAATTTATTTATTGTTTATATACCAAATCTTGTCATCTTTACGTTCATATTTGTTGAATGTATGTTAAGCAAACAAAAGTCTGAGACTGTAGGTCTAAACCTTTAAGAATTGGGCATATGATGGACAGATTATATAGAAGATACGATTCTTAAGATAACGGTCTAAATCATAAGATCCGCAATCGAGGGAATAAAGTTGGACGCTTTATTCATTTAAAGATTGTTATGTTGCCTATATCCATATTGGGAGATGGTTTGTCTTGACCATCGGAGCTAGACTCTATGAATAGAAATATTGGCACGTAGTCATATGTGACGATGTGTTGGATCAAGACATAAAGTGAATTGATTTGGATTAATAATTCTGTCTCAGCAAATCAATTGAGACGCCCCCTTTACAGACGTCGTAGATATCGTTACATTCATACATTACATACTTATGTATTTAATCATTGATAAACTTTAAGTACAAAACTTATATGATACTTTAATTGTAAACGTAGTTAAGGAAAACATAACCAGAATCCATACATACATTTTTTTTAAAACATAACATTCAATGACTTAATCCATAATTTAATTTCACTTTACTTTTGAATATAAACTTGCTTTAATAAAATAAATATACCAAATTACAAAATCATATCACATTAATATTCACATCATTAAAAGCTTCTTGCTCCCACAGTTTGGCAAGCCGAACTTCAAACTTTGGTTGGCAGGCCGAACATGGTCGGCAGGCCGGAATTCCTCAACCGACAGGCCAACAGAGGCTCTGCAAATCAGGGCTTGAAAACTTCCAAAGTTCAGCAAGCCGAAGATACGATTGGCAGGCCAAACATTCTACCATCGGCATGCTGACCAATGAAGTTCAGCAGGCCGACAGAGCCAAATCTTTAGAAAACTTAATTTTTAAGACAAAATTCAACTTTTCATAAAAATGTGGAAGATCAAAATTCTTAAAATGATGAAATAAAATACAAAAACATAGTTCTTGTATTCATAAAAACTTATCATAAAAATATATGTCCAAAATATAAAACTTGATTTAAATCATATAAACTCTCCTTGGCGTTCTTCCGGTTACAATTTATCGTACTTTACACTCACGCCATTCCATATCCTCCGCTTAGTCCATGACTTTCTTACCCTTATCTGCAACATAACATAAACTTGAATAAGCTAAAGCTTAGTAAGTACATATTATGCTCACAATATAAATACATTTCATAAACATCATCTTCATCATATCATAATAGTGCATTAAGCACAATTTCATAAAACATATATTTCATTACATTGACCATATTAAAACTTATTCCATTTTATCTTAAGGGCCCAAGTGTTGCACCATAAACATCATTGTAGGCGCGTCGTCATGAGAGGAGAAGCGTAGCTAATCCCAAACCAAACACGACATCATAATATATCATATCATAACATTGGTGTACAACACTTATTAGGTGATACATATATACATAACTTTCATGCTTAGAAATTTGCCATAATCAAACATGCATAACTTTAAATCATGAAAATCTTTTCATAAGAAATCCTTTAAGGAAATCATCATAAAATCATTGTGAATATCATCATGAACATAACATCAAACCTTTTAAAACACATCGTGTTGCAGGTGAGAATGTACTTACCTTAAAGCTAGCCTACTTAACCTTATAAGATTTAGTGATGATGCCGCGGTCTCGAAGTGCTCATTTTTTTTGTGTTTTCATGCCATTTATCCATTTAAAAATACAATAAAATTAATACTTATCATAAAATAAAACATCCATTCATATACCATCACATATACATTCATCTTATTGCAAACATAATTCATAACCATAATTGTCAAAACATAAAATTATCATCACATACACTTCACTGACCTACATGGAATAAAACTTAAAAACTTAATAGTCACACATATTTTTGGCACCATACTTGACAGGGGTAAAATAAACACATAAACATGTTATCATGATTTTTCTTTAATCATAAAAAATACATTTAACTATGTAAAAACAAACCATTCATTTCAAACATGAAATTAGCCAACATTAGTAAGGCAGTGAGTAACCTTTTAAATACATTTTTCTAACAATTAAAACACATATATTTTAAATTTTAATTTTCATATAAACATCTTATTATCATACATCTCAATATCATAAAATTATTTCATCATCAATAAAATCATTTAAACATATAAAACATTACATAAAATGAAAGTCCAGAATTAACATTGTTAAAACAGTTTTCTTGACTTAATCTCAATAAAAAAATTACATAACACATAATTCACTCATCAAAACATTACCAAACTTTGCAGTCTATAATATAACATTTACATGAACATTCTTGTCAACTTTCATGAAAAACAAAACTCATTTACCCCTTGAACAAAAATTACATTTTCATACATAATAGTCAAACAACAATAATTTACTGTGAGTGATAGAGGATAGAAAATTCATAACTTTTCATAGAAATATCGAAACGACTTGAAATTTGGAGGAACATAACATAACACATACATGAACATCATATTAAAAAAACTCAGAGCAAAATACAATACCTAGACAAAGATACTGCAGACGAATTGAGGAGAAGAAATGCTTTTCAGAATTACCGAAAAAAAATGTGTTCCTACCTTAAAAATTTCTTCTCAAAATCCTTGAATTCAACCAACGAATTATCAATTTTTCTTTCAATTATTCTCAGAAAAAAATAAGGAGAAGAAGGAGAGGAGAAAGTGTAAGGCAAAGAGAGGGAGTGAAACAGAAAGAAAATGAGAGAGAAAAAGAAAAGACATGAGAGAAAGAGAAAAGTGTTAGACATGTATGCTCTAAGGAGTAAAAATGTAATACGTTTTTTGGAGACATTTTTATCAATAAAGAATTTATTCATTTATAAATATACCAAATATTGTCCTCTTTACGTTCATATTTGTTGAATGTATGATAAGCAAACAGTAGTCTGAGACTATCAGTCTAAACCTTAAGAGTTGGGCATATGATGGGATGATTATGCGGTAGACACGATTCTTAAGGTGATGGTCTAAAACATATGATCCTCAATCGAGGGAATAAAGTTGGGTGCTTTATTCATGTAAAGATTGTTATGTTGTCTATATCCCTTTTGGGAGATGGTTTGTCTTGGCTATCGGAGTTGGACTCCGTGAATAGAAACATTGGCACGTTGTCATAGGTGACGATGTGTTGGATCGGGACATAAAGTGAATTGATTTGGATTAATAATTCTGTCTTGGCAAATCGATTCACTTTAGACAATCATTTGTATTGTATCTTAATCCTGAGATGAATAATGGGCCCGTTGTCTCGACTTATGTCTTTTGATGTACCAATGGGTGACTCCCACATCTCTATAGTGGCATGCATGCCGGTACGTTGGAGGCATGACTCTTGATAGCGTAGACTTGTTATTCATAGATATGGAATCCATAGCTCCTCTTTAGGAGTAATGATATCCTCTTATATGCGTTGTCCTGTAATTAGAAAACTGGAGCGCTCAACCATTTGGATACATAGGTGTAACCGAATGGTATACTATCTTTGGATGGTAAGTTTTCTAATGGTGAGACAATGGAACGTAAGATAAAAATAATCGGGAAGGTAAGACAGAACTTGTCCTTAAGCCGATTATGGATGATCATATGGGGATGCGATACACTATGATATGTCCTGGAGACTTAGCTACACGAGCTTCGTAATTCTATAAAGTTCGAGAGTGCAGCTCCAAGCTTTTAGTGGAGTAGCGTTGGAGTTGATAATTGTGAAATGTATATCTGGGATATTGGGTTTCATAATTATCATGAGCTTGAACTTTATAGGTCCATTTTGGTCCCCTTTGCTAGCTCACAAAATCCTGTAACGACACGACGTGCTTTTCCAATAATTGGTGACTTATGTCGGATTTATCAGATTGGTTTAAAATTTATAAGAATCAAACAATTCATGTCTGTTTATCGGTTGAATTAATTATGTAAGAAATTAGTTCAAGATGAACTTGTTGAATTATGGCGTTCGGATAATTCTTGTCTGTTTATCGGTTGTTTTAATTTTGGACAATTAGAACAAGATAAACTTGTAGAATTATTGTGAATTGATTTATTTTCTTAGAGATTATCTTGATAAAGTTTGTTTTGATCAGATATCTTTTCTATTGGGCTATTTGAATCAAAACTGAGACTTTATCCTTTAGAATCTCGGGTGGAAAATAAAAGATTCGCGGAGATTTTTTCTCGGCAGTTCGGCCTGCCTATCAGAAAGTTCGGCCTGTCGAACTGGCCAGTTCGGCCTGCCTATCACACAGTTCGGCATGCCGACCGCGACAGTTAAGATTACGCGTTTTTCACGCGTATCTTATCAGATATTGATCCGAACTTGATTCTGTTTCGATTTTTGAGACCTAATCTGATATGGACTGACCCCAAGGACCAATAGGTATAAAAAGGGAGTGAGTCTAATGATTTACTCAGATCAATTTGAGAGATTAAGAGTGATACTCTTCTAGTGAGCATCTAAAAACTCCCTGAGAGCTTTTGTTCACAAATCACGAACACTAGCTTTGGGTTCTCTCTATTGGTTGGAAGGAGAGTCACCGGTGGAAGAGCTGTACGTGTGAGCCCACACTCACTCCGGTTGTGGATAGAGAATAGCATAGAAGACCAGTTGGTTGAGGCTCTTCTGGAACGTTACTTCTCTACACAGGTTGCGGAGGTTCTTCGACATACTGAGGTTAGTAAGATCTGTTTAATTTATACATATAACATGTCAAACTTGTGTTTTGGAAATTACTCTGATGAAAAATTTTTAAAATTCCACTGCGCACTTTGTTTCCAACAAAAAGACGTGAGAGAAAGAGAGAGAGAGAGAGAGAAAATTAACGTAATTAAGGATAACGTAAAAATAAATTCAATACTCTCTATGAAGTCAGAAATTTCCTGACTAAGACTGAGGCAATTGCATGGAGAATGGAGAGGAAATTGGGGAAAGTCAAAACCATTAGTCTCACTTACCATATTTCACCATTTTAAAAAGAGAAACCATATCATTTTCATTCAATCAACAAAATTCAATGATTTAATTTCCCTAAATGATAAAATTAATTCATAATTATGCCAATTAATCACCCAATTAACGTAATTATCTCAACCATAAATCTGAAGAGATTTTTGCTGACTGCTCGTCAGTTGTCATCGGCCTGCCCACTGCACAGTTTGGCCTGCCGATTTCATGAAGTTTGGCCTGCCGATGGTTTCCATCGGCCTATCGATTCTTGGCAGACTTTTTGGCCTGCCGAACCTGAAAGTCCAGCCTGCCGAACTATCCTTAAAATACCATACATTAATACATTTAAATCATCATTGCATCATAATTAAACATACATTAAAATTAACATGAACACTTGAGCACAACGATTCCATGCGGTCGTCACCTGTCATAAAACATGAAATAAAGAGTTAGTAACATAAAATCATGAATCATTAATAAAAATCACTTAGCATCGTTACTAACTTAACATGATCCGTTACATAAAATTAGGTGGGTGTTACATCATTTCACTTTAGACAATCATTTATATTGTATCTTAATCCTGAAATGAATAGTGGGACCGTTGTCTTGACTTATGTCTTTTGATGTACCAAAGGGTGACACCCACATTTTAATAGTGGTATGCATGCTGGTACGTTGGAGGTATGACTCTTGATAGCATAGACCTATTATTCATAGATATAAAATCCATAGCTCCTCTTTAGGTGTAGTGATATCCTCTTATATGCGTTATCTTGTAATTGAAAAACTGGAGTGCTCAACCATTTAGATACATAGGTATAACTGAATGGTATACTATCTTTGAATGGTACGTTTTCTGATGGTGAGATAATAGAACGTAAGATAAAAATAATCGGGAAGGTAAGACAGAACTTGTCCTTAAGCCGATTATGGATAATCCTATAAGGATACGATACACTATAATATGTCATGGAGACTTAGCAATACGGGCTTCGTAATTCTATAAAGTTTGAGAGTGCAGCTCCAAGCTTTTAGTGGAGTAGCGTTGGAGTTGATAATTATGAAATATATATCTGGGATATTGGGTTTCATAATTATCGGGATCTTAAACTATAGAGGTCCATTTGGTCTCCTTTGCTAGCTCACAACATCCAGTAATGATATAGCGTGCTTTTTCAATAATTGGTGACTTATGTTAGATTTATTAGATTGGTTGAAATTCAAAAGAATCAAATAATTCATGTCTGATAATCGGTTAAATTAATTTTGTGACAAAATCAATTCAAGATAAACTTGTTGAATTATTGGGATCAGATAAACTTGTAGAATTATTAGAAATTCATTTATTTTCCTAGAGATTATCTAGATGAAGTTGTTTTAATTAGATAACTTCTCTATTGAGTTATTTAAATTAAAACTGAGACTTTATCCTATAAAATCTCAGGTGAAAAATAAAAGATTTGCTGGGATTTTTTTGGCAGTTCGGCATGTCGATCATCAAGTTTGGCTTATCGATGGGGCAAGTTCGGCCTACAAATGCACAAAAAAAAAGATCGCACGTTTTTACGTAGATTTCATTAGATATTGATCCGAATTTGATTCTGATTTGAATTTTTGAGACCTTATCTAATAAGGACTGACCCTAGACCCAACTCTATAAATAGGGAGTAAGTCTCATAAGTTATTTAGATCAATTGAGAGATTAAGAGTGATATTCTACTTGTGAGAATCTGAAAACTCCCTAAAAGCTCTTGTTCACAAATCACAAACACTAACTTTAGGTTCTCTTAATTGGTTCGAAGTAGAGTCACCTGGAGGAAGAGCTATACGTGTAAGCCCACACTCACTCCAATCGTGGATAGAGAATAGCAAAGAAGACAAGTTGGTTGAGGCTCTTTTGAAATATTACTTCTCTTCACAGATTACGAGAGTTCTTCGGCATTCAAAGGTTAGTAGGATCTGGTTAATTTATGCATATAGCATGTCAAACTTGTGTTTTTGAAAATACTCTGATATAAATATTTTAAAATTCTACTACGTATTATTTTTCTAACAATTTGTATCAGAGCTATAGTTTTTACATAAATTTACGAGTTCATGATCATGCTATATGTATAAATTATGTGATCTTGATCTCTCCTATGCTTGAATTTAATTTTATAGAGAGTTGGCACTCTAGGTTTCTATATAATTATATGTTGTCATGGATTATATGGTGAATGTTTATTAATTAATTATGGTTGATTAAATTATTATTTAATTATTTATTAATTAATTAATTTACACTGGTTAGGGTCCTTAGAGGTTAGAATGTGTATCTTGTTTTTTCGTATAATTAGATGGTGGACTATCATCTCTGTCTAAGAATTATTATTTAATTTTAAGTTTGTAAGAATTTTGTAATTAAATAATCTTTCGAAGAAGACGGATCTAGAAGGCAGATCTAGAAGATGGATGATGGTGCTCCCAAGTATTTCCTAAGTCTCTAATTTTTTGTTTTTGAATTGTTGAAAATAAAATTGATGAATTGCATTAAAAATTGTATTTTCTAGAAAGGGTGATTTTTGCTCAGTCGGCATGCCAAACCCTCCAGTTCGGCAGGCCGATGGTCGTAGATCGACAGGCCAGACGTGAGGTTCGGCAGGCCGTTAGCAGGGCAGAAATCAAGTAGCTTTGGCGGTAGGCCAATCTATGAAGATCGGCAGGCCGGTGGGTCATGACCGGCAGGCCGATCACCCAAATCGGCTTGCCAGCAGAGAACTGGAAATTTTTCCAGAAAGGATGCAATTTTTTTATATAGTTTTAATTTTATTTTTAGGGCAATTTTAAGAAACATTAAATTTGGATATAACCGAAAATATGAAGTATTCGATTCATACGGGATTGAAGACTTGAAGATGGGCATTAGTTGAAGAAAGATACAGCTTGAGGATTCAAGGATGAAGAATTAATAATATGTTTCGATTATTCTCTTGTAATCTTTGTTTTCTATTCTCTAGGGTGGAACCATAATATTACGGTTATTATTATTTTGCTTGTAGCTTTGCTTGTCTGCATTATAATATAATTTGTCATGTATATTGATAACATATCATATAGAATAGGGAGTGCCACTCATATTAAAATTATTCATGCATGTTCTTAAAATAAAACCTTGATTTCAAAAGATTGAGTGGGAGAAGGTTTTCGAAGAGAGAACCTAAGGCCTCCATCGTTGGTCCATAGGAAGAACATGGTGGTCCTGACCCCTAGGAAGGGATTTCTATCATATACCAGATTGGATCTCCGAAAGGATAAGGTATTTTAGCATGATCTATGGTTACACACTCCTAGGTGGTGATTATAAATCATGGATAAAATATTGAAATAATGGTTATACACTCACGTTAATTTTATTATTAACCTCCCCTAGGAGCTCTGTTAATAAAATTAATGATCAAAGAAATGATTATTAATATATGCTAGATCATACGAGTCCTGGATGGCATATATTAATCAGGAGGGGATCCGTATTCTTGATTGAATTTGGCATGACTCCCCTAGGAGCTTGTTGAATTCTGAGTTGGGAATTATCGTTGTAAGGTTGTGATATTTTTAAGGTTTTGACACATAAACACATTTGTATGTTTTTACATGATTGTGTTATCTTACTAAATTATTATGATATGTTTGCTTATGTTTGGTATATGATTCTTTATTGTAGATTAAAAATGTCTAAAAATGCTTTATCTTCGATACTTGATAAAAACCTATTAACCGGAGAGAATTATAATAATTAAAAACGAAACCTGGATATCGTCCTCTCCTTTGAGAAATTGAAATTTGTACTGACAACCCCTTGTCCTCTTGAACCTATTTGAAACTCCACTAATGAGCAATTCTAAGCGTACGATCACTAGAAAGATGCAAACAGTCAGACCCACTGCTATGTTATGGCTAGCATGAATAACGTGCTGTAGGCTCAACATAAAGATTATGAGACTGCAAAGCAGATCTTGGATAATCTTGAAGACATGTTTGGAGGCCAGGCCATAACAAAGCGGCAAGAGGTGCTTTGGAAACTTCTTAACTTTAAGCAGAGGCCGGGGACATCTGTAAAGGAGCACATGATGTTGGTCATGGGTTACCTCACTGAGGCTCAAACCAATGGAGCCGACATTGATGTTGAAACTCAGATGACTATGGTCTTTGAAACTTTATCAAAGGAATTTATTCTATTTAGAGCTGCTTTTAATATGAGCAATAGACGGGATATGACCTTAACAGAATTAATGAAACAGTTACAAGAGTTTGAACTGTTGATCAGGGAGTCTCCTGTGGGTGGAGAGGCCAATATGGTAGCTGTCTTTGGTTCCAATCCTAACTCTGGGAATGGAAAGAGGCAACAGGCCAAGAATGGGAAGTCTTCTATTCCTGATAGCACCAAGTGCAAGACAAAGAAGAAGAAGAACCCGAAAAAGCTTAAGTGCTTCTTCTGTGGGAAGATCAGGAACATAAAGAAGCATTGCAAAGACTTCCTTTCCCAAGGGGGTAGGTGTGATCTTCTGTATTTAGAAACTTGTTTGGTTGAGGAATCCAGTGACATTTGGGTCATAGATTCCTGTACAACTAATCATGTTTGTGTTTCTCTGCAAGGGTTCAAAGAAACGAGAAGTCTGCTACGTGAAGACTTCACTTTTCGATGGGCGATGGATCCTTGGTCTTATCGAAAGCAGTGGGAGACGTCCATCTTGATTTTGATAATTATAGGAATTTAATTTTGCGAGATTGTTTTTATGTTCCTAAATTTAAAAGGAATTTAATTTCTATAGCTTGTTTATGTAAAGACTCCTATTTGGTTTCTTTTAATGATAAAGTGGTAATTCGTAAAAACAAATCTTTTATCTGTTCTGGATGGATGCAAAATAATCTATATTTTATCAAACCTAAGTTGGACTTATTGCTTAATGCTAAGATGAATGATAATAACTCTAAAAGACTTAAAACTTCTCACTCTAATAAGACTTATCTTTGGCATTTGCGCTTTGGTCATATTAACCTGAACAGGATTCAAAGGTTGGAAAGGGATGGACCTTTAAGTCACTTAAAGGTGGAATCTATACCTCAATGTGAACCTCGTTTGGAGGGTAAAATGACTGAAAGACCATTCGGGTCTAAAGTTAATAGGGCCGAAGGGGTTCTAGAACTTGTGCATAGTGATATATGCGGACCGATGAATATCTGGGCACGAGGAGGGTATGAGTATGTTGTCACTTTTATTGACGATTACTCAAGATATGGGTATGCGTACCTAATACACCATAAAAGCGAAACTTTTGACAAGTTTAGGGAGTTTCGGGTTGAAGTGGAAAAACAATTAGGTAGACCTATAAAGGCACTTCAATCCGATAGAGGTGGAGAATACCTTTCTGATGAGTTCTTGGGACACTTATTAGAGAGTGAGATTTTATCCTATTTGACCGCGCCGAGCACTCCGCAGCAGAATAACATAGCAGAGAGAATGAATAGGACTTTATTGGACATGGTAATGTCCATGATGAGTTATTCATCATTTCTTTTATCCTTTTGGAAATATGCACTACAAACAGCATGTTATCTTTTGAACAACGTGCCTTCAAAATTGGTCCCTAAAACTCCTCATGAGTTGTGGATGGGCAAGAAGACATCCTTAAACCATATTCACATATGGGGATGTCAAGTTCATGTCCTTAAATCGCATGTTATCTTTTCCTATTTAAGGATGCGAATAAGTTGAAAGCACGCTCGAAAGTTTGCGTGTTTATAAGATATCCAAAAGGGACTAAAGGGGGTTATTTCTATAACCCAAAGGAAAATAAAGTCATGGTTTCAACTAATGCAACTTTCCTGGAGGAGAGTTATATGGACGAATTTAAACCTCGAAGCAAAGTGGTGCTTGAGGAGTTAAGGAGTGATCCAATCACTCCAAAGCTTCCAAATGAAACCATTCCGATCAGTGTAGAAAAACCAAACGAGCCTGAACAACAACCTAAGGGGCTTCGGCATAGTGGGAGGATCAGGTGTCAACTTGAGAGGTATATGTTCAATGGGGAGGTCATCTTGGCCGAACCTGATGAACATGACAAGGATCCTTATACTTACATAGAGGCTATGGAGGATGTTGATTCAAAACTCTAGACAGAGGCCATAAACATATAAATGAAGTCTATGGAGACTAATCAGGTTTGGGAGCTTATGGACCTTTCCAAAGGGGTAAAACCCATAGGGTGTAAGTGGATCTACAAGAGGAAAAGAGGAGTGGATGGAAAGGTCAAAACCTTTAAGGCTAGACTGGTAGCTAAGGGTTATACGCAAAAGGAAAGAATCGATTATGAGGAAACCTTTTCGCCTGTAGCCATGCTTAAGTCCATCTAGATTCTCTTATCCATAACTGTTGCTCTCGACTACGAGATTTGATAGATGGATGTCAAGACGACTTTTCTAAATGGCTATCTCAATGAGTCCATTTATATGGAACAACCAGATAGGTTCAAGGTCAAGGGTCAAGAGGGTAAGGTTTGTAAGTTGCTAAAGTCAATTTATGGACTTAAGCAGGCTTCCCGTTCTTGGAACATAAGATTTGATCAGGTGATCAAGACTTATGGGTTCTCATAAAATGTCGATGAGCCATGTGTTTACAAACACATTACAGATGGGAGGTGGTTTATCTACTGCTCTATGTAGATGACATTTTGCTAATTGGCAATGACATTGGGGCATTGTCATTGGTCAAATTATGGTTGACCAAGCAGTTTGACATGAAGGACTTAGGTGAAGCTAATTTTGTTCTCGGTATCCAGATCATTCGGGATAGGAAGAACAAAATAATAACTTTGTCCCAGGCCAGCTACATAGATAAAATTCTCAAGAGGTTTGCAATGCAGGATTCTAAGAAAGGTGGGCAACCATCTAGGTCTGGAATAACTCTTTCTAAGAAAGACTCTCCAAAGTCTGATGAAGAAAGAGAATACATGAAGAAGGTGCCTTATGCTTCGGTAGTGGGTAGTCTCATGTATGCCATGCTTTGTACATGACCAGATATTTGTTATGCAGTCGGGATTGTAAGTCGATTTCAGGCGGATCCAAGACCAAACCGCTGGGTTACGGTTAAGCATATTTTCAAGTACCTGAGAAGGAGTCGAGGGTATATGCTTGTGCATTCAGGTGAGGACTAAACTCCTCTAGGATATACTGACTTGGATTTTCAATCCTATCTGGATTATAGGAAATCGACTTTGGGTTTTGTGTTTACTCTAGGCGGCGATGCCATCAGTTGGAGAAGTGTGAAACAAGATTGCACTTTGGATTCAATGATGGAGGCCGAGTATGTGGCAGCTAGTGATGCTTCGAAAGAAGCAATGTGGCTCCACAAGTTCCTTGGGGATCTTGAGGTAATTCCTGGTATGGATAAAGCAATATCACTGCACTTTGATAATAGTGCGGCAATAGCTAATGCTAAGAAACCAAGATTTCACAAGAAGAGTAAGCATATTGATCGAAAGTATCATGTGATAAAGGACTTCGCTGAGGGTGGGCATGTCACGGTGTGCAAGATCACGTCAGAGGACAATTTAGTTGATCTATTTACGAAGACACTTACTGGGAGAGTCTTCGAGAGGCATGTGGAAGCTATGGGTATGCAAGATTTGTCATATTTACTCACTTAGTACAAGTGGGAGATTGTTACACATGTATGCCGTAAGGATTAAAATGTAAAAAGTTTTTGGAGACATTTTTATCAATAAAGAATTTATTTGTTGTTTACATACCAAATCTTGTCGTCTTTACGTTCATATTTATTGAATGTATATTAAGCAAACAAAAGTCTGAGACTGTCGGTCTAAACCTTTAAGAATTGGGCATATGATGGACAGATTATATGGAAGACACGATTCTTAAAGTGACGGTCTAAATCATAAGATCCGCAATCGAGGGAATACAGTTGGGCGCCTTATTCATGTAAAGATTGTTATGTTTTCTATATCCATATTGGGAGATGGTTTGTCTTGACCATCGGAGGTAGACTCCATGAATAGAAACATTGGCACGTTGTCATAGGTGACGATGTGTTGGATCGGGACATAAAGTGAATTGATTTGGATTTATAATTCTGTCTCGGCAAATCAATTCACTTTAGACAATCTTTTATATTGTATCTTAATCCTAAGATAAATAGTGGGCCCGTTGTCTTGACTTGTATCTTTTGATGTACCAAAGGGTTACACCCATATTTTAATAGTGGTATGCATGCCAGTACATTGGAGGCATGACTCTTGATAGCGTAGACCTGTTATTCATAGATATGGAATCCATAGCTCCTCTTTAGGAGTAGTGATATCCTTTTATATGCGTTATCTTGTAATTGGAGAATTGAAGCGCTCACCCATTTGGATACATAGGTGTAACCAAATGTATATTGTCTTTGGATGGTAAGTTTTTCGATAGTGAGATAATAGAACATAAGATAAAAATAATCGAAAAGGTAAGACAAAACTTGTCCTTAAGCCGATTATAGATAATCCTATAGGGATACGATACACTATGATATGTCATGGAGACTTAGCTATACGAGCTTTGTAATTCTAAAAAGTTTGAGAGTGCTGCTCCAAGATTTTAGTGGAGTAGCATTGGAGTTAATAATTATGAAATGTATATCTTGGATATTAGGTTGCATAATTATTAGGAGCTTGAACTATATAGGTCCATTTGGTCCCCTTTGCTAGCTCATAACATCCTGTAACTATACGGTGTGCTTTTCCAATAATTGGTGACTTATGTCAGATTTATTAGATTGGTTGAAATTCAAAAGAATCAAATAATTCATGTCTATTTATCGGTTGAATTAATTTTGTGACAAAATTAATTAAGATAAACTTGTTGAATTATTGGGATCGGATAATTCTTGTCTGTTTATTAGTTGATTTAATTTTTGAATAAATTAGATCAAGATAAAACTTGTAGAATTATTAACAATTCATTTATTTTCCTAGAGATTATCTAGATAAATTTGTTTTAATTAGATAATTTATCTATTGGGTTATTTGAATTAAAATTGAGACTTTATCCTATAGAATCTTGGGTGGAAAATAAATGGTTCGTTGAGAATTTTTGGGCAGTTCGGCATGCCCATCATCAAGTTTGGGCTACCGATGGGGCAAGTTTGGCCTACCGATGCACGAAAAAAAAAAAAAAAAGATCACTTGTTTTTACGCGGATTTCATCATATATTGATCCAAATTTGATTCTGATTCAAATTTTTGAGACCTTATCTGATAAAGACTGACCCTAGACCCAACCTCTATAAATAGGGAGTAAGTCTCATAAGTTATTTCGATCAGTTGAGAGATTAAGAGTGATATTCTACTAGTGAGAATCTGAAAACTCCCTGAGAGCTCTTGTTCACAAATCATGAACACTAGCTTTGGTTTCTCTCAATTGGTTTGAAAGAGAGTCAACTGGAGGAAGAGCTGTACGTGTAAGCCCACACTCACTCTAATCGTGGATAGAGAATAGCAAATAAGACTAGTTGGTTGAGGCTCTTTTGGGATGTTACGTCTCTTCACAGATTACGGGAGTTCTTCAGCATTCAAAGGTTAGTAAGATCAGATTAATTTATGCATATAGCATGTCAAACTTGTGTTTTTTAAAATACTATGATATAATTTTTAAAAATTCTGCTGCGTATTATTTTTCCAACAATTTGTTCATTGCAAGATTATTTGCAACCACCCTGAGAATCTACTCCATCATGTATAGTTTTTCCTCTCAATTCCTATAACTTTAGGTTTAAACTAGGAATGATCAATTTGCGTCCAAATTTTTATGATTTATAGACTTTGAAAATCCTTACATACACCTTAAAGAGTTTGAAAATGAAATTATGAAGCTGAGGTTTTTCCCTTTTTCTTTAAAAGATAAGGCTATAGCTTGGCTTAAATCTTTAAAACCTAGGTCAATTGGTAAATGGCCAGAAATGCAAACTGAGTTCTTAAATAAATTTTTGCCAACTCAAAAAACCAATACTTTAAAGAAACAAATTCAAAATTTTTCCCAAAATATAAACAAAGTTTATTTTCAATATTAGGAATGTTCTAAGGATTTGTTGAATTCTTGCCTACATCATGGTTTTAAAAAATATCGTTATACTAGTTTCCTTTATAAAGATTTAACTCTTGAAACCTATCGATTCACTGAAAGAATGCATAATAGAGGATTCCTTGATAAAGAACCTAATGAAGCATTAGATTTTCTAAATAACTTAGCTGAAAACTCTCAATATTAGCAACGTGTTAATTCTTAAGGCTCAATTAGGTCTAATCTTGCTAATGCTTAAAGAGGTGTTCATAACTTAGTCAAGAGTACAATCTAAGTGCTAGGATTGCTAGTTTGTCAAGAAAGAATGAAGCCATGGAACATAGGAATGCTCAAAAACCTAAGATTGAAACTTTGTCTAGTGTTTACCAGATTCTAGGTCACTTAACTTATAACTGTCCAGTTTTTAAATAAGAGTCCCATGAACAAGTGAATTATATAAATCAAATAGATCAATTTAGGAGATCTTTTCTATCTCCACACTTTGAGACATTTAATCTGCAATGGAGAAATCATTCCAGTTTCAGTTGGAGGAATGATCAACCACAGCAACAACTACTACCGCTACCTCAAAATTTTCAAAATCTTTCACTATTTCCACAACAACCTCAAAATCTACAATTTCCATCAAATTCATAAAATTTCCAAATGCCTTCTCAAAATTTTTCACTTTTTGAAAATTTTCATTCTCGAGTCAAAACTCTTAAGGACACTTTGCAACCATTCAAGCAAGCTCAAAAGGTATTCATTCAAAGACAAGAAGTTCATAACACTCGCCCTTTACAAGATATTCATGAGATTAAGGAGCCTATTTCTAAGCTCACTTCTTCACTTGAAATTAAGAAAAAAAGACAAATTGCTTTCTCAACTTGTACATTATACTTCTTCTAATGAAATTGCCTCTACAAGTTCTTCATCACAACAAGAAGCTGTTAATTTTATTTCAACTTTTCGAAATGGCAAAACTATTGATTCAACTTTGAAAAGTGATGATAAAGTTAATAGTAATGAGGGAAGTTTTGATCCTAAAGAGAAATTTGCTCCAAAAGTTTATTTTCTTCAAGCTTTGCTTTCAAAAGAGAAGTTTGATAAGAATGCTGAAATTTTTGAACTTTTCAAGCAACTTAAGATTAACATTCCACTTTTAGACGCAATTAAACAAGTTCTATCTTATGCTAAATTTTTGAAAGATTGTTATAAATAATATGATGAAAGCTATATTTTTAGCTGAGAATATTAGTTCTATTGTTCAACAAGATTCATCGTTGAAGTACAAAGATCTAGGCTGTCTCATAATTTCTTATATGATAGGAAACACTCAAATTGACTATGCATTGTTAGATCTTGGTGCTTGTGTGAACCTTTTGCCTTATTCTATTTATCAATAATTAGGTTTAAGTAAATTTAAGCCAACTTTCGTTGCACTTTAGTTAGCTGATTGTTATGTGAAAATTCTGAGAGGAATAGCTGAGGATGTGTTAGTTTAAATTGATTAGTTTTACTTTCAATAGACTTTATTGTTTTGAATACACAAGTTGTTTTCACTTCAAATTTTCAAGTCCCTGTTATTTTAAGTCATCCATTTCTTGTAACTTTAAATGCTTTGATTAATTATAGAAATGGTATCATGAAATTGTCTTTTGGAAATATGACATCTGAATTCAATGTGTTCAATACGTTGAAACAATCTGTTGATTTGGATAATTATGAAACTGAATCAATTGAGAAAGATTAGTCTTTAGTTGATAGAGCATATGAACTTGCGAATGTGATGTTAAAAAAAGGTGACACTTGTAAATCTAATTCTGGAAAAGATAATTCTATGAATAAAGATTTTGTTTTAAAAGAAAATTATCCTTATCTAGAAAAAGTGAAAAAAGTGCTTGGAAAATTTTTGAAAAGAGTCCATTTATATCTAAACATTATTCATGTCATTTTGAATATCTTTCTAGTTTAGATATTATAGAGGTTGACCCATTTTCAACTATAACCTAGTATTTTCTTTTATTTTATTATTTTTTTATGTGTTATTTTATTTTGTGTGTTGTTTTTCTTAAGATTCTGAAAATTATTTTTTGGAAAAATTCATTAAAGTGGCTAAGATTATAGAGGATATAGTTAGGTTTGATTAGTTGGTATTTTTGTTTCAACGACCTCTAGAAGCATATTAATGACATGGTTATAAATGAATTTTTATGAGTTTTAGACCTTTGTAAATTTTTATTTTAATGAAAAATAAAAAACAAAAATTTTAAAAACACATAAAAATTTTAAAAAATTTTAAAAAAACACAAAAATATTTTAAGTTAGTTTTTAGTGTTTATTTATCCATTAGGTTATTTTTATTTAGCCCACGTTAGTTTAACCCAACACTATTTAGAATACTGTTACATGCATCTGTATAGTTTTCCTTGTGTCTAAACAATAAACTATCATTTGTCTATATAACCAGTCACTATGCATCTAGACTCAAAACTTTTTGTTCTTTCTCTCTCTAGATTTCTTACCCTTTCTTTAAACTCTTGAGTTCTCTCTTTCTTCTTTCTAAAAACCTAGAAATTTTCTAAATCCTTTAATCTTGTCTCTCTTACTCCCACAAAATCTTTTCTAACACTTTCAAATCTACTCTAAGCTTTCAAATCTCTTAAATATTTCTTAGTTTCTCAATTCATTCTTAAGAATATCATTTTTTTCTCTTCTTCATCATGGATTCTAAGTACGGGCACCTTAAAAAATATGGTCCTTCTCATTCTAAAAAAGAAATCAAAAAGAAGTACAAAACTAGAATCACTCGTCTTTGGATACTTTCTCGTTTTAATCCAACTGATATTAAAGTTTATATGAAAGGTCTTGTTCGTCCTAGTGATGTAAATAATATAAGTCTGTCTAGGACGGATATGAGAATATGTGCTAAGAAAAGAAGAGCCTGAGCCATTGCTTCAAAGTGTCCTCAGTTTCCTGTTAAAGTTGTGAGAGTAATTGTAAATCAAAAGGCCTTGTGTCTACTAATAGAGAGGATAAAATACTTTTATGCAAGGATGGCCTTTCAAAAGAAAACTTAGATGATATTCATGATTCTCTTCTAAATCATCCTAGTAGGTATGTTCAAGAAGCAGTCTCTGGACTATGAGATCAATTTCATGCTGAAAAAGAGCATCTTAGGAACCTGATGTTAAAAGACCAAACTATTAAGTTTGCAAGGATGTTAGAAGGTAAGCAGATACTAAATCCCTCTAGTTAGAAGTATGATCTGTAAAGTTATTCATTGTGGTTATGTATTTTTCCTTTCTTAAAAAATTGAAAATTTATTTGAGAAATGTTCTTAATTTTAATGAAAAAATCATCAAAATGTTTAAATGACTAAATTTTTGGAGACGCATTCTGATGAACATAAGTTTTCTTCAATTCATTCTCCAATAAAATTTCATCAACAAAAAGATTTTTTTGTTTTTTGTTTTTATGTGATCTTTATAGTAAATGTTTAATAATTGAAACTGCATTGTCTATCTTTCAATAATAATATTTTGACTTTTCTATCAGATGCATTATTTTCTTCAGTAGGTGTGTTATATGTCTCATGTAAGATAAATTTTTTCTTGATTTTTAAAATTTGGTGTCTTTTTGTCAAAAGTTATACAGCAATGCCTTCTTTGTCAAAAGTTAAATAGTTTTTCAGGTGAAAATTTTCAAAAGTTCTACAGTTGCGTCACATCTATCCATCTATTTATATCTATCCTCATAGTTATCTTTACCTAATTTTACCCAATGTTTTACTTAGAAGAATATAAAATCCGTATTCATTTTAGGTTTTACACAAGCGGTGTAAAAATAGAGTCAATCTAAAAAAACATAAAGCATAAAAAAAGAGTCTTAGTTTCTTAGAAATTATTATGGAGTTCTTGTCCCAATCGTCTTTGAATTTCATATGTCTGTGTATTTTGTGGTTCTAGATCAAGAAAGGGAATTGACAATTTAAATGCTACATTTCATTTAGGTTATGTCTTGGCTAAGAAAAAAAAAAAACCTTGTGTACAGAGGGGGTAGTCTTGGTTTAATAGGAATTGGCGTAGCCGGACCCAAAGTATGAGGAGTCTTAGGCATTATCCCTCATTTTCTTATTCAAGATAATCTTTGTGGTAAAAGCATATGAACTGAAAAAATAGACAAAAATATCCCTGAGGTTTAAAACTTCTGATTCGTCACTCAAATACTTTCATTATTTTACCAGAAGGTCTAGGAACTCTAGAAGAAATGTTTGTCATAGGTAGTTGGAATCAGTTAGGTATTTTTAATAAACCACTGAGGATGCTTAATGTTAATAGTTTCTATGATGGTTTATTATGTTTTCTAGATAGTGCTGTGGAACAGAACTTTCTTGTAGAGTCAGGAAGAAAGATTTTTATCTCTGCACCTACTATTGAAGAATTACTCGAGCAGATGCAAATTGTCAATCCTGAGATAGACACTGCAACTTCAAAGCTGGATTGGAAGAAGAAAAAAAGTAGGAAGCATAAATGAGATTTGGATCTTTCTTTCTTAACTCTATCTCTTTTAGTTTTGCCTCGAACATTTTCACTTATGTTTATGTTTATGTTTTTGAATAAGTGCTTTCCTATATATATGTTTTCACTTTTTTTGCTTAATATTATTAAACATTTGGGACAATGTTTAATTTAGGTTGGGGGAGAAGGTTGTGTTAAAATTTTTTAAAATTTGTCAAAATTTTTCGATTTTGTATCTGTGTTGCTTTGGGACAAATTTTAAAAACCAAGCAAAAAAAATTAAAATTGAAAAAAAACTCAAAAAATTAAAAAAATGGTGTATTGTTTATAAAACTTTAAGATTTGTATTCTCTAAGATCGGGATGCCTAAGTGAAGGATTTGTCCTAAAACACGTCTCAATGTGGCCTAAAAATATAGCTTTGTGTGTTTGTATATTCTCATCTCATACATCTTTTTGTAGCATGCATGTTTGAACGTGGCCGAGATAAGGAATACTTAATATTCTTAAAACACGTCTTCATTTTATTAGAAAACAACTAAGTAAAAAAGTGACTAGCATTCTTGAAACGCATTTCTGCATGTATGTGAAAACTATGTTTGCATTGCGTCTAACTGTTTTGTTAAAAAAACTATAAAAAAATTAAAAATTGAAAAATATAAAAAAATCAAAAAATTTCAAAAATCTTAAAAAAATATTTTGTAATATATGTCAATATTTTTGTTTTTTGATGATTTGCCTAATGTTTGATGACGAAATTAAAGATTATATAATTTTCATGGCTTATGGTAAAATTTAAATATTGTTTAAGTTTATGTTAGTTTCTTTAGTCTTCCTTATTTTTGGTTATAATTTTTCCCAAAATTTGAGCACTTAATCTTGAACTATGATTTGTTACACTAATTTGGCGGCCGTTTATGTTAATATAATTTGGTTTATTTTTATAAAATCTTATAACTTGTTTAAATCCCTTTTGAGGCAAAATCTTAGATAACATTAAGTTATAGATATGATTTAGGCCATCTTTGGATCATTTAAGCCTTTTAAGCTTATCTATTTACATTCTATATCCCTAGTTTAAGCTTAATATTATTATTTTTCTGTCACCCATATATTTAGCCTAGTCTTCTTAATAAATTCATAATCATTTCTTTTACTTTTCACACATAAGGCATTTGATCTTTCAAACGTAATTAGCTTTATGTCAATATTATGGGAGGTTGGGTTGGGTTAAGAAACACTACTAAAAAATCTCCAATCAATGGCGGTTTTTTATTGCCATTAAAAGCATTAGATGGCACTCAAAAACTGCCATTAATCGAGGTGCCATTGAAAGCTATGTGATAATCAATGTGACCAAAATTACATGCTTTAAATGGTAGTCGATCGACACCCACCAATAATGTTTTACTCTCCTTTTTGTTTTATATGGTGCAACTGCCATGTAATGTGATTTTTCCTTTTTTTAAGAAAAATTCTACATATTTCATTTGAAATAAATATAATTACAAAAATATAAATATATATTTTTTAAGAATTTCATAAATTCATGCATACATGTAATACAAACTTTTACATACTAAAGATAGATATAAGTTTGCTACTGATAAGTCATTGACAATACATGATAGCTCAAAATATTATAAATTAACGTTTAAAAAAGTTAACTAAATCACATTCAAATGGTTATCTAAATCAAAATATATTCTTTGATATTAAAAACATCCATGATGTTCGTTAAATTAAATATATACATTAAACTAAGTTTGACATTCAAATGAAATATGTAGAATTAACTAAATCACATTCAAATGGTTATCTAAAGAAAAGGAGTTAGACTATCTGCCCATTTGCTTTGAATTTCATCGACCTCTTCTTTTGTGCAAGTTTACTTCTTGAAGAACTACACACAAAAAAAAAGATAATAATTCCTTAAACTCATATTTTTTTCTAACTCTAAACTAAGTTTGACATAATAAGATTATACACTTACCCCTTCATCCATCACATATATATGTTGGCTCCAAGGTTTCACAAAGCTATGTTAATACTCTTTTGATGATAACAAATATAATTTTTATTATATATGCAAAATACTCTTTTAAACCAATAATTATCTTGAGTGTTACTAAACTTACTTGTCAAGAAATCAAGTGAAGACAGTTCAAGAAAGCTTGTGGAAGAAATCTTTTGAAAGAGAACTCACACAGACTTGAAGATTACAAGTTTTTATTTAGATTCTATAGTCCAACAATGTAAGTAAGCAATTCTCAAATTGAACGATCAAAAGAAAGCTCAAGAGCACACACTCACATTGCATACTTGCATTTGATGCTATTTTGAAACTCTAATTGCATGTGAAAATTATGACTCAAACTATTTTAGAAGCGTCTAAACAAGTTGATGTAAAACAAGTTTCAAAAACAGGTCACATAGGCATTTTGGCCTAAGGCCGATCGGCCTGTCGACCTAATTTGGTCGGCCTGCAAAGATGATCAACCTACCGAAAACCCCGCTGCGGCCTACCGATCTGGGGATTTTTAACCCCTCGTCTGCAGAGGCTTCGATGGCCTGCCGAAGCTATCTTCAGCCCGCCGGAGTTTTGAAGATCGGCCTGCTGAACTCCCTGCTTTGGCTTGCCGATCTAAGGGTTTTCAAAACCCATTCTACAGAGGCTCTGGTGGCCTGCTGAAGGAATCTTCTGCCTATCGATGGCTCAAAATTTGGCTTGCCGAACTATAAACTGGCATGCCGATCTAGTGACCGTTAAGAACTTGATTTTTAGTGCCTCAATCTTTGGCCTGTCGAACTGTCTGTAACGGCTAGTTTTTTGACCGTTGGAGCTCTAATTGCAATGGCTAGTTTGACTCAAAATTGATGTGTTTAGATGTTTCTAAGCACTAGGGAGCTATAAATACCCATCCTTTCAATGTGCAATAAATGATAAAGGAACATAAGTGAAATTTGACATTATTCTACATTGTTCTTCTCAAGCATTCATTACTCACACATTCTCTTGAGCTAAAATTGTTTCATACTCTAATTGAGAATTACTCACACCTCCAAACATGTACCACAGTTGTATTTTCATCTCTTTTTGTTTTGGAGTATATTTTGTGAGTGTACCAAAATTACAACCACATTATTTTCATTGTTGGGTTTCCAAAGCCTTACAAATTTGGGAAATTCGTAGTTAGACAATCTCCAAGAAAATTGTCACTTTGTTAGAAGGTGTGGTGAGCCTCGGATTGAGCCAGTCACCTATTGTATAAAGAAGTGATCATGCCAAAAAGACGGTCTAATAGTGCAAAAGGTCAAGCAAAAGGAGTTTAGCTTGGCGACAGTGGACATAGGCATATTGGCCGAACCACTATAAATAATGTTTGCATTTCTTCTCCTTACTCTTTACTTAATTGCTGTTTAATTATTGCTTGGTTATGCTCATATTATCTCGTTCTCATATTACTTCTTAAGCATTTTACTTTAGAAAATTTCCAATAATTGTAAAAGTTTTTGAAAACCCAATTCACCCCCCTTTTGGATAGTTATTCTTGGGCTAACAATTGGTATCAGAGCCGGAAGCTCGTTTTAATTTTTCAAAAAGATTTTACAATCTTCAGCATGGCTACCTAGAGTGTAAAAGGTTAATCCACAAATAGACCTCTGTTTTTCAATGGCACCGACTACAATTATTGGAAAACTAGAATGTCCATTTATCTACAATCGATTGATTTTGATCTTTGGGATGTGGTTAAAAATGGTCCTTTTTGACCTATGAAAAAGGTATAAAAAGGTCTAGTCCCTAAAGAACGTAATGAGTATACCGATGAGAATAAAAGGAAAATTTCTTTAAATGCTAAAGCAATAAATACTTTATATTGTGCTCTTGATAGAAATGAGTTCAATAGAATCACATCTTGCACCACAGCACAAGAAATTTGGTGCACTCTTGAAGTGGTTCATGAAGGAACAAACCAAGTCAAGGAGACTAAAATTAATTTTCTTCTTCATGATTATGAAATGTTTAAAATGAAGGATCATGAACCTATTACCGAAATGTACACTCGTTTTCCTGATATCGTTAATGGTTTGAAATCCCTTGGTAGGAACTTCACCACAAGCAAATTGGTGAGAAAACTAGTGCAATCACTACCACCTTCTTGGCATGTGAAGAGGACAACACTAGAAGAAGCCAAGGACCTATCAACATTGCCAATTGCAGAATTGATAGGATCACTCATGACGTATGAGATCACAAGGAAACAAAACTAACGAGAAGAAGAAGACGACAAAAGAAAGAAAGGGATTGCATTTAAAGCCTCCTTCTCCGATGATGATGAAGAAGAAGAAGCGGAAGATAGCATCAATTCAAAGGACCTTGAAGAATTGGCAATGATTGCCAAAAGATACAAAAAGTTCCATTGTAAGATCAATCGTGGAAAAGGTATGAAAAAGATGATCGAGGTGAGAAATCTAAAGATGATATTATTTGTTTTGATTGTAAGAAAACCAGTCATATAAGACCAGATTGTCCTTTAAGAAAGAAAGTAGGTAAAAAGGAGTCAAAAAAGGCGCTACAAGTTGCATGGAATGAACTAGAATCCGAGGACTCCGACGATGACGGACCAAGAGAAGTCGCTAACATGTGTTTCATGGTGGTAGATGACGACAATGAGGTAAGTGGTTCTTACTCATCTGATAGTGATAATGAATTAGATATTGAAAAATTGAAAAATGCTTTCAATGATTTGCATGAAGACTATGAAAAGTTAGTTGTCAAAAACTCTTCTCTCAAAAAGAAAATTTCTATGCTTTTAGAAGAGATAGAGAGTTTGAAAGTTGAGAAAAACATGCATGATTCCTTGATCATTGAAAATGCATTTTTAAAGGAAAAGGTTGATGATTTGACAAAGACCGTTTTGAATTTCACAAATGGAAAGAAAAATTTTGAACTAATGCTTGGAGAACAAAGATGCATTTTTAACAAAGGTGGTTTAGGAAATAAACCACATATTGAACAAAAGTATTTTAAAAATTACTTTGTCAAAGCATCAACAAGTTCAAAATATGTGTGTACATACTGCAACAAAGATGGACATACATCTTTTTCATGTTCAATCAAGAAAAATGCCTATTTTGGAATCAAATACAAATGGGTTCCAAAAGGCAAAAGTACTAACAATGATGGACCCAAGGTCATGTAGGTACTGAAAATTAAAACTTGAATCTTTATTGTAGGCACCAAACAAGGAGAAAGCAAGACGATTCCTAGATAGCGGTTGTTCAAAACATATGATGGGGGACTTATCACTATTCTCCAACTTTGTTAAGAAGAAAGGTGGAAGTGTTACCTTTGGAGACAATACAAAAGAAAGAATCCTTGGTATAGGAGATATCGATAACAATTCCTCTACTTTAATTGAAAATGTATACTTGGTTGATAATTTGAAACACAATTTGCTTAGCATTAGTCAATTGTGTGAGAAAGGGTATAAGATTATCTTTGAGTCTTCTAAATGTTTGATTGAGAATGTTTGCAATGGTGAAGTGGTGTTCATAGGTGACCGTCACAATAATGTTTATACAATTGATATTGAAACGTATTCAAATCAAAACCAATGTTTTTCGGCTTTAAATGATAAATCTGGGCTATGGCATAGAAGACTTGGTCATGCAAGCATGCATTTAATTTCAAAAATTTCCAAAAATGATATTGTTAGAGGTTTCCCAAAATTAAGCTTTGAAAAGGACAAAGTATGTGATGCATACCAATTTGGAAAGCAAGTCAAAATTTCTTTTAAATTCATTTCCGAAATTGCTACCACTAGACCTTTGTAACTTTTGCACATCAATCTTTTTGGCCCCTCTAGAACCACAAGTCTAGGTGGTCAAAGATATGCTTTTGTTATAGATGATGATTTTTCAAGATTTACATGGATTTTGTTTTTAACAAAAAAAGATGACGTTTTACAAATGTTTTCATATTTTTGCAAAAGAGTTCAAAATGAACAAGGCTACATGATCACCTCCATTAGAAGTGATCATGGAGGCGAGTTCGACAGTGATGCCTTTGAGTTGTTTTGCAATGAGAAAGGCTATGAACATATTTTTTCGGCACCTAGAACACCACAACAAAATGGAGTTATTGAAAGGAAAAATAGAGTTTTGCAAGAAATGGCTAGGACTATGCTTAACGAAAATGGTTTACCAAAATATTTTTTGGCCAAGGTCGTTAATACCTCTTGCTATGTGATTAATAGAGTTCTTATTAGACCAAAAATGAACAAAACTTCGAATGAGCTTTGGAAGGGTAGAAAACCCAATATCGGCTATTTCAAGGTCTTTGGTTGCAAATGTTTTATTTTAAACACCAAAGACAATTTGCGAAAATTTGATTCAAAATCTGATGTTGGTATCTTTCTTGGTAATTCTACTTCTAGCAAAACTTATAGAGTATTTAACAAAAGAACTCTTGTGGTTGAAGAATCCATGCATGTTGTTTTTTACAAGACTAATGCTTCTATGGATAGAATAGAAGATGATGATAATCTAGGTTTGGAGAATCAAATGAAAAATCTAGAAATCAAAAACAATGCAAAGGATATAAAGGACGACTCTATTCAAGCTTCACTAAAGAATGAAGAACAACTAGAAGAAACTCCTAAAGAAGAAGGTACTTCACAATCTCTACCAAAGGATTGGAGGCATCACCCTTATCACCCTCAAATCGACATTATTGCTTATGATAGTCCAACTCATGGGGTGAGAACTAGAGCATCTTTTAAAAATATTTGCAACAATTTAGCTTTTCTTTCTCAAATTGAACCAAAAAGTTTTGAAAAAGCCGAAAATGATGAGTTTTGGATTTTAGCAATGCAAGAAGAGCTAAATCAATTTGAAAGAACTAATGTTTCAGAACTTGTTCCTAAGCCTAGTTCTCAATCCGTAATTGGGACAAAATGGGTATTTAGAAATAAAAAGGATGAGCAAGGTAATGTTGTGAGAAACAAGGCTAGACTAGTGGCCCAAGGTTTCCATCAACGAAAAGGTATTGATTTTGAGAAAATTTTGCACCGATTGCTCGTCTAGAATCCATTAGAATGTTACTTGCTTTTGCTTGCTACAAGGGTTTTACTCTTTATCAAATGGATGTCAAATGTGCATTCTTAAATGGATACATTTTAGAAGAAGTTTATGTAGCACAACCACCCAGTTTTCAAAATCATAAGTATCCGAATCATATCTTCAAATTAAAGAAAGCTTTATATAGTCTAAAGCAAGCTCCTAGAGCTTGGTATGAAAGACTAAGCAAATTTTTGATTAAAAACGATTTTTGTGTTGGAAAAAGGGATACTACTCTCTTTATCAAAAACAAGGGTGAAGATCTAGTTATTGTTCAAATATATGTTGATGATATTATTTTTGGTGCTACTAACCACACTCTATGTGAAGAGTTTTCTAAGTGTATGCACAGCGAATTTGATATGAGCATGATGGGAGAATTAAACTTCTTCCTTGGACTTCAAATCAAGCAAACAAAGGAAGGAATTTTCATAAATCAAGCCAAGTATGTGAAGGATATAGTCAAGCGATTCGAAATGGATGATCTTAAGCCAATGCCAACTCCTATGAGCTCTTCAATCAAGCTTGACAAAGATGAAGATGGCAAGGCGATGGACATCACAAAATATAGAGGTATGATTGGATCCTTGCTATATTTGACTGCTAGCAGACCCGACATTATGTTTAGTGCAGGGGTTTGTGCAAGATTTCAATCAAATCCTAAGGAATCTCACTTTAGTGCCGTTAAATGCATTTTTAGATATTTGAGTGGTACTAAGAACCTAGGATTGTGGTATCCCAAAGGCACACACATAGACTTGTTAAGTTATTCCGATGCCAATTCAGCTGGCTGCATAATTGATAGGAAAGCACAAGTGGTACTTGTCACTTTCTAGGATTTGTATTAGTTTCATGGTTTAGCAAGAAACAAGCCACGGTGTCACTTTCTACCATGGAAGCGGAATACATATCGGCGGCTAGTTGCTATGCACAAGTCCTTTGGATGATGCAAATGCTAAAGGATTTAGGTCTAAGCTATGATCATGTTCCAATTTTATGTGACAATACTAGTGCAATCAATTTGTCAAAGAATCCAGTTCTACATTCACGCACAAAGAATATAGAGATTAGACATCACTTTTTGCGTGACCATGTTCAACGAGGGGATATCACATTGGAATTCATTAGCACAAATGACCAACTAGTAGATATTTTCACCAAACCTCTTGCACTAGAATGTTTTTCACATCTTAGAAGAGGACTTGGAATAATTGATCCTTTAGAATTGCATTTGCTTGATCATTGACGTACTTAATGTTTATCTTGATGAACTCAATGGTTGATTTAGTGTTTTGTTGTGTTCTTATGTTTAATTTATGTTTAGACTTGTTTGTAAAATGTTTTGAAATGTATTTGTGTTTTTAAATTAGGCAAAACAGCATTTTTCTGCATTTTTTGGTGCTTGCTCGACTGCAGCAATCAGCCTGTCGACCATTTAGAATCGGCCTGTCGAACTGAGAAGGTTCGGCCTGCCAATCTGTTGGGGTATATATACCCCCAAACTTGAGCAAACCCTATTCCATTCAGTTTTTCTTGCTCTCAACAACCGTTCCTCTCTCCCTCAAGTGCCACAATCATCACCCACTCCACCATTCTTCGATTTTCTTGCAAATTTCATCGATTTTGTGGATTTTCATCTCTTTCCCTCACTATTTTCTGCACTTCCCTTGAGTTCTCTCACTTTTCTTTCAAGCTTCTTCACTTTCTCTCTCCAAACTGTGTTTTTCTAGTTGATTTTGGGTTCTATCTCCAGCATTCTCCAATGGCTTCAAGTTCTCGTCCTTTCAAGCACACTAAATCCATCGCTCACAAGGAAACCAACAAAGAGGTAACTTTAGAGGAATTTTCAAACGAAAAATATGTTAAATTTTTCACCTCTAGGAAGATTATTGATGGGAAGTTTATTTGTTTTGAGGATTTTGCTAGCTTTGGTGTAGAACTACTGTTTGATAGGCTTAAATGGAAAAATATTATGATTATGAAGGGCAATACATATCCTAGGCTTATCAAAGGGTTTTATGCCAACCTTAGAGCATCTTATGATCCCCTTGAAATTGTTGTGACATTGAAACATAGAACTATGGAGTTAACACCAACCATAATAGGGGAGATACTTGATATGCCAGTAGAAGGTGAGGATATTCATGGAGTTAAGACCTGGATGTTTGATAAAGAAACTATGGCCAAAATTATTTTTGAGAATGATGATGGGAGTCTACCTAGGAAACTCAATGCAGCATCTCTACCTCCTAGGAGTTGAGTTCTCCATAGGTTTGTCACTACCAGCATTTTAGCTAGAGCCAACCATAAGGACGAAGTCCAGTTTATTGACCTCCACCTTATTTATTGTCTCTTTAGTGGTACTAAAATAAATTTACCTCTTTTGTTGGCACGACGGATTATTGATGTCACTGAAGGGAAAAAGAGTGTTGGTTTGCCATATGGAATGCTTCTTACCAAAATTTTTTATACATTTAATGTGCGAACTGCTGATGAGAAGGACGTGGCTCTTTATAAACCTTATAATGCTTTTGGTGCCCTAACCATTAGCAAAATGGGCTTTGAGGAAGTACAAGGGCAATGGGTGCCCGTCGGTGGGTGAACCGCTCCTCAAGGTGTTCAAGAAGAAGAAGAAGAAGAGATGGCCAACATTGAAGCTCAAGGTGACCAAGATGACGATGAAGAACCTATCACTCTTCAAAGGCTTTACTCGCACCAAAAACTCCTCTTTGAACAGCAACAAAAGATGGGGGCCAACATTGCAAATTTGCAAGCCGGTCAACAAGAGATCCTTAATCTTCTTCAACAAATGCACTTTGGCAGAGGATCATCGAGCCAACCATAAAATCCCTCATCGTGTTTTCTTGTCGTTCATTCATTTTCTTTTGGTTTGACTTTGCAAATTTTATACACTTTTGTTTGTGAATTATATAACAATTTCAACCTTTCAATGACTATTTTGGTATTTTCTTTTGGTATATCAATGGCCTTTTTTTTTTTTTTTTGTTGATGACAAAAAGGGGGAGAATATGCATATTTTTTTTATTGTGGAGCAATAAGGATGGTGGTTCTTGATGATGTTTGATGATTTATATATAATTGCTATCTTCATTTGGAGATTGTTTGATGATTGTGGAGATATAAGGTTGGTGGTACTTGTGATATTGCTATATCTTTGCATTCTTATATTTTTTTTGTCTTGATATTTTATTGGTATCTTAGCATTTGCAATGAAAATTGATGTTTTAAAGGAAAGCATATTTTTCAGGGGGAGCTCTTTCATTTTTTTAAATCTTATCATTTAAATAGTGGAGAATATCACCTTAAGGGGGTGCTTTTCAAAATTTTTGAAAATCCTGCACATATTAAGGGGGAGCTACTAAAATTTTTCAAAAACAATCAAAAATTGTTTTGTCATCATCAAAAAGGGGGAGATTGTTGGCTCCAAGGTTTCACAAAGCTATGTTAATACTCTTTTGATGATAACAAATACAATTTTTATTATATGTGCAAAATACTCTTTTAAACCAATAATTATCTTGAGTGTCACTAAGCTTACTTGTCAAGAAATCAAGTAAAGACAGTTCAAGAAAGCTTGTGGAAGAAATCTTTTGAAAGAGAACTCACACGAACTTGAAGATTACAAGTTTTTATTTAGATTCTATAGTCCAAAAGTGTAAGTGAGCAATTCTCAAATTGAATGATCAAAAGAAAGCTCAAGAGCACACGCTAACATTGCATACTTGCATTTGATGCTGTTTTGAAATTCTAATTGCATGTGAAAATTATGACTCAAACTGTTTTAGAAGTGCCTAAACAAGTTGATGTAAAACAAGTTTCAAAAACAGGTCATATAGGCATTTTGGCCTAAGGCAGATCAGCCTACCGACCTAATTTGGTCGGCTTGCCGAAGATGATCGGTCTGCCGAAAACCCTGCTTTGGCCTGTCGATCTGGGTTTTTTTAACCCCTCCTTTGCAGAGGCTCTAACGGCCTACCGAAGTTTTGAAGATCGGCCTACCGAACTCCCTACTTCGGCCTGCCGATCTGAGGGTTTTCAAAACCTATTCTACAGAGGCGCTGGCGGCCTGCCGATGGCTCAAAGTTTGGCCTGCCGAACTATGAACTGGCCTGCCGATCTGGTGATCGTTGAGAACTTGATTTTTAGCGCTTCAATCTTTGGCCTACTGAACTGTCTGTAACGCCTAGTTTTTTTACCGTTGGAGCTCTAATTACAACGGCTAGTTTGCCTCAAAATTGATGTGTTCAGATGTTTCTAAGCACTAAGGAGCTATAAATACCCATCCATTCAATGTGCAATAGATGATGAAGGAACACAAGTGAAATTTGACATTATTCTACATTGTTCTTCTCAAGCATTAATTACTCACACATTCGCTTGAGCTAAAATTGTTTCATACTCTAATTTAGAATTGTTCACACCTCCAAACACGTACCACGATTGTACTTTCATCTCTTTTTGTTTTGGAGTGTATATTTTGTGAGTGTACCAAAATTACAACCACATTATTTTCATTGTTGGGTTTCCAAAGCCTTACAAATTTGGGAAATTCGTAGTTAAATAATCTCCAAGAAAATTGTCACTTTGTTAGAAGGTGTGGTGAGCCTCGGATTGAGCAAGTCACCTATTGTATAAAGAAGTGATCATGCCAAAAAGACGGTCTAATAGTGCAAAAGGTCAAGCAAAAGGAGTTTAGCTTGGTGACAGTGGACATAGGCATATTGGCCGAACCACTATAAATAGCGTTTACATTTCTTCTCCTTACTCTTTACTTAATCACTGTTTAATTGTTGCTTGGTTGTGCTCATATTATCTCGTTCTCATATTTACTTCTTAAGCATTTTACTTTAGAAAATTTCCAATAATTGTAAAAGTTTTCGAAAACCCAATTCACCCCCCTCTTGGGTACTTGTTCTTGGGCTAACAATATAGCACCAAAAAATAGAATCAATGAGCTCTTTCATATAACACATTATATAGTATCCACATTCTATATTTGATGGTTGACGAGGGCACTATTTATAAAACAATATATGTTATCACTTGCTGTATGAAAATTTAATATATAGCTTAATACTTGCTGATGATATATAAATTAACTTACAAGAACATGGATCCAATGTGGTTTCTTTAAACTAGGAGCTCTTTTAAGAATATTGTTGAACATGGAAAGAGCTCTATATTCATAAAAATAGAAAATTGATTAAAAAAATGATTATGATAAAATATATACAAATAGTCATGATTTAACACTATTTTATTAAGAATTTAGAAAACTTACACTAACATTAGCTCTTTTAACTCCTCACACATATTTCCACAAAGTGGATCCATACAGCAAATTATGTCTATACATGGTGCAATGATGCATAAAACCCAATGTTTGCTAGAAAACCAATAATTAGGTGTTAATAATCTGTATGTTAAGAATGTCTGTTAAGTTTGTATTCTTAGTTACTCTACTTCTGTTGTAATTTTCAATTATATTGTATTTCTGTAAAGAAAAATTATTTAAAAAAAGTACAAAAGTAAAAAAAAAAGTGTAAATATGAAAAACAATATGAAAAAAAAAGAGTTAAAAAAAGTTTAGAAAATGAAAATAAAAGAGGAAAATTTAAAAAAAAAGTTGAATAAAAGTGGATGACAATGAAATTTTATTTCAAGTTTAGGATTGTAACTCGGGAATTAGATTGTATATTTTTAAGAGCTCGAGAATTTTGTAAGTGTTTTATAGGTAAATTTAACCACAAATTTATCCATTATCCTACTTTTTTATCTGAGCCTAAAAAGTCCTCATGATCTTTAACGAAGTGTTATACTATATCAGTGGAGAAATGGATGAAAAATAAACTTATAAGAATTTATTAAAATAAATTAGTTTGTGTTAATGTAAATTTATGTAGTTAGTATGCACTGATAGAATGGCACACACTCATGGGAAAATCCATCTTAAATATATGACATACCCTAGAAATGAACCATAAACTTAATTAATATTTATATCTTACATTGAGGCATGAATATGAGATAACCCCACCCCTGAGGAAAATCAACGAGGAATCACTAGCTTTTGAAAACCAAAATCTTTAGTCTATTTTTAAGTGTTATTGCTTTAATTGCTCGGGACTAGCAATAAGCTAGTTCGGGGGTGTGATGAGAGTTAAAAAAATGCACATTTCTTAGAGTTGAAATCAATTATTTTGCATTAATATTTTTCGTTGAACTCCTTAATCAATAGCAATTATGTAATAAAATAATATTTTAGTGTTTTAGTGTAAAATATGTTTAAATATAAGTTTTTAATAAATTTTTATGTTTAGTAATATTTTTGGTAATTTTTAAAATCATTTTTAGTTTGAAATTAATCAAAACCTTAAAAATAATTAGTAATAATTTTGTTTTAAGTCTCAATGTATTTTATAGTGTGTTTTAAGTTTATAAATATATTCTATAATATTTTTAGTAAATTTCTAAAAATATTTCCAAGTCTTGTTTGTATCAAACCAAAAGACACTGAAATTTTAGAAGTTTGCAATAATTTTTGTGTGTTTTAATGTAAAGTAAATATTTTTAATATTATTGTAAATATTATGTTTGTAAAATAATTAATTTTTTTTAATTTTCTATCTTTAGATTTGAAATTTGACGGGAAAACGGAGCAAAACGAAACCAAAACAGACAAAATCGAATAACAAATGCCTAAAAAACACAAAAAGATTTGAATTTTAATAAAGAAGAACCACGTGGCACATTTCTGACTGTCAGATTGCGCCACCATTTGATGTGGACCTTTGGATTGTGAGAGGCATGTCACTTCCTGCTCCAACCGCCAGACAAAGCTGACGTAGTGGGGCCTAGTGTCGGCCACAATTCTAGAATCGTTTCAGAACTGATGCATCCAGCTGTACGTGAAGTCGATTTTTTAGCCTTTAGATCAGCTTTCCTTGACTACTCTAATGGCTTGCGTCCACTCAGCCTTGGTCCTACTTGTCCCACTTATTTTTAGCCATTGGATTGGTCTTGGTCTACGAATGTAACGTCCAAGGTCGTGTCTCATTGACACATCCCACTGTCACGCAACACTAGAAAACGACTAAAGATTCACATTCTCAAGACCAAAAGACCAAGAGAGAAAAAAGAAAGAAAAGTTAAAAAAAAAAGTGCCATTTGATTCCGATTTTCAAAGAAATGAATAGTAAAAATATTGAAAAAATTATATGAATAGTGACGTTTTAAAGCCTATAAATACTGAGGCCTTTAGCCTCATTTCTTAATTTCCCTCGCAGTGTAAAATATTGTTGTTTAAATAGTTTAAGTTTAATTTTTTATTTCAGTTTTCAATTTAAGTTTTGTAAAATATTTCTCAGATTATGCTATAAAAATTATGCTCAATAATATTTTTAGTATTTTATATTAAATATCTCTTTTTTAATTTTTCCTTTTAATTGATGTGAGAGGAGGAAACTCTAGCAAAATCACCCAAATTATTTTTAGTTTTTCTTAGTTTTTTAAATAGTTATAATGCCAAAATATTTTCTAGAAAACTTAGGATTTTAATATTTTTTAGCTAAAACTCTGCTAAATTTTCGATTTTGTTTTTCTGATGACATAGAATGATACGGATATTGCTTAGGAGGATCTTGATTAGCCATAGACAGAGAATAGCTAGGTTAATACTTAACTTATTATTTTGGTTGTTATTTTAGTTAAATAATGTTGAAATTCTGCTCAATTTATTAAGTTGAGTTTTTGTTGAATTATAGACATGAAATTGTATAGTAAATGCTAGGTAATGGTTGATATATTGTCGACATAGTATAGCATAATGTATTCTTAAACCAATTAATAAATAATTAGAAAAATTAAATTTGTTTAAGTTGATTGTCAGAATAGAACCTTTGAACCTTAGCTCTGTTATAATTACTATTTTTCCCCTTTTAATTTGTTGTTATTATTGTTGTTATTTTGTTAAAGTTTTTTTCAATTAATTGCACTTATTGTAAAAGTTCTATTTTAATTTAAGCTGCATTTTTTGTTATTAAAGTTTCAAAATAAAAAAATTCTAAAAGTGAAAAAAAATGCTATAAAAAATATGTAAAATATTCTAAATATATATTATAAATAATAATTATTAATCCTCATATTTTTCAGCTTTTAAATAAATAAAAAATATAATAAATATACTAGAACTAAGCAAACTCTTTCACTGGAGATTCGATTTCAGATTCACTGAGTATTTATTGCTTGAGATAACCTTATACTTAAAATTATATCAGATTTTATATTTTAATACCGAGTCAATGTCGAAGGCAAAAAGCTGTGTATTGCGAAACTTTTTTTTTTTTGAATCAATAAATCAAATCTTCTTCTATTTAGTTTTTATTCGTATACTACATTATAAATACTTTAATTACAACTAACTACGTACAAGAGTTAGTACTATGTAGGGATGTTGACCTCTAAACCTTTTAAGTTATGAGTATGAAGTTGACTGTTGGTATTGATACCCGTTCCCCATCCTCTTAAGCAAACATCAACTTTTAAATGTCAGTGGAGTAATTTTATTAACATACCTCATAGTTTTAATTGTTCAGTGCAGTTCAACCCTTGTTTTTTAAAAATCTATAAAAATATTTTTATAATTCGTACACGTTCAATTTCATCTCTAGTGATTTTGTCAGGAAGGAAATAGATACTCTCAATTATGACATAATTTAAAGAAATTTTTTTCATTAAGAAATTTTTGAAAAATAAACCTGAACTTCGGCTCCTTATTTGAAATGTTGTGTTTTGTTTTAGGGGTTATATTTCAAAATGTCTAAATGATTTTTAAATACTACTCAAGAATATTTGTCTTTTCGTTCAAATTTTCTATGAAAAATTAAAATAAAGAATTTAAATTCAATTGATATCTTTATAATTTCTATAAATATAAGATATATTAAGAAAAAAATGATGCCAGCTTATATTCTTGTATAACATTGTTCCCATAATGAAATTTTATAAATATGAAATTTATTGGATTTTACTTATAAAATCTTAAAAATAAACATATTTCTTAATATTTACTATATTATAAATTAATAAACTCATATTTTACTCTTGCAAACTGTCTTTTATAATAAAAAAATTTAATTATTAAAAAGGGTTGATTCCAATAATTGTCCTTAATATCAATCCTCCTTTAGCCCCTGACTTTTAAAACGTCCCATCAGTTTGTTTCAATTTTAATAATTTTCCTCAACTAGATGTAAAGAATATGATAAAATAAGTAAATGATGTTCAACAAAAGTAGTATTTTACTAATAAATACAGAGTATGCAAGTCAAATCATTATAGCAATTGAAATCGTTTTTGGATAAAAATAAAAAATTTGATACGTACTCTGCCACAAAGATGTCAAATAACAGTTTGCTAACTAAATAGGATTCATATATTTGTCTTTAACACCAAATTGATGACAAGTACTAAAACTAAAACAAACAAATAGATTAAGATATAAGTTTGGGACATTTTAACGGTTAGGAAGTAAAGTAAGATTGCAGATAAAATTTAAGACCGTTAGTGAGATTACCTGTTTAGTGAAAATTATATTCAATGTACTATTTACTACCATAGACATTCAAAACTAGGATATTAAGTACAATTTCCTTCACCAAGTGGCTACATGCCCAATTGGTTCTATTCAGATTTCACTGCGCAATTCAGGAAATATGTTGCAAATTCATATTTTAAAAAAATTATATCACACAATTCTCTTTCATCAATAATAAAAAAATAATAATAATAATAATATTAACAACATAACACAATTCTTTAAAATTATGCCTCTCTTATTTTAATTTTAAATAGAAGAGAAATGAATCTAAAGTGAACGTATTAAAACTAAAATATTTATGTTCCTCATGGCGATCAAGCATTGGCTTTCCATAATTGTGGAAGGAGACTGCGAAGTGTTGAAAGATGTCCACACAAATTGGTAGTTTAACTCCTCTTTTAGGCATTAAGGTCTGCGACTCCTTTTTAAGTAACGACTAGTGATTCTTTAAATTAAATTTGTAAATCGTGTACAATACTCACCCTGAAAATCGACTAGACTCGGTCAAAAACTGGTTCTCTCAAACGCCTCTGCTCAGAGGAACTCGGTAAGTCTACAATAACAACCAAAAAAACAAGCAATCTTATTCAATCCTATAAAATTATAATTTCGCTACTAACAAAATAACAAAACCCAACTTTAAAAGCACACTACATGCTAAACTAAGACCAACATTTTTGCAAGTTACGAGATTATAACCCCATATAGATAAAAAAGATTTTTCTGAAAACAATGTCCCTATATGATATTGTTTAGAGAGTTTTTGAAAATGTTTTTACATATTTTTTTAAGCAAAAATTTTAAAAACACTCACAACATAATTCTCAAAAATTCTCATTTTCTAAAACAATACCATTTTCACCTATTTGTAATGACCAACTGTTTTTTTAATCCCTGCCCAAGCAAAAGACTAGAGCGAGTAAAACACCAAACATGTAGGCCGTACAAGATGCTGACAAAGTAAAGAAAGCTTCATAAATATGATTCACGCGGATAAATTCTCCAAAATATGATTAACCCTACATCAAAGAAACAATGTTGAACATCCGTATTGTCGACCAGAACAAAAACAAAAAACCCATCAGAAAGCTCTCTAATGAAGTCCAAACCAAAATTTTGGAGTGCACGCCCACTAAAAAGCAGTTTTATAGAAAGATTATCATAAAGCTCAAATAGCACCATTCTATGCCTCAGTTACTGGGTATTCAAACACAACATCCTTGCCCGAAAGCTTCCTGTACACGGCAGCAAAACTCTCAAGCTTGTACTCCGTATTGTTCCGTTCCTTAGGATCTAAGAAAACCTATGTGCAGAAAATATTAAAAGGTTAGTGTTAGTAACAAAGAAAGCATATTCAAATAGCATACCAACAAAAGTGGCAAAATATCACCAAGTACATAACAGTAGACAGTAATTATTTAGATAACCATACATGTCATATCAAGAAAACGAAAAACAGAAACTTGTATGTTTGCTTTTAAACCATTTTAACAATAATCAAAAGAGTTTACCTTCATTATCTTAGAGCCATCAAGGCGATATCTGATGCGCTTCCCAACAATCTCAGCGGGCAATACGACATCCTCGAGCATTGCCTCATGGACAGCGGTGAGTGTACGGCTGCGGGGCCTTTGAGCTGCAGAACCCTTCTTTGGGGGCCTCAAGATTCTCCTTGTGGCAATCAAGATAACATCCTATAATATTAAAGGCCAAAAATATGAGCATCATAAATGCTTAATTAGAAAAATATTTCACAAACCATGTATATAGGAATGCCTAAACGTAGTAAAAGACTATATAACAAGAACAAGTCATCAATTACAATCTTCTACTAAAACAAAGCTCTCATTTAGTAAACCTCAAAACAAGATACTTCATGTAAAAGTAGACGCCCAGTGGGGACCAGAGGTAAAGCCAAAATTACTAGGAGCCAAATTAAAATTTTAAAATACAAATGCAAAGTATGCAGTAAAACCTGAGAGAGGCAAATGAGTTTAAAGTTTCCTTAGGTTGCTAGGCACGGAACTAAAAATAACAGATAAAGCAATTCATGTTGGATAATGCACCTTATTAGATGCTTCTATAGCATCTCTCTACAGAATTCAACAGATAACAGATTAAAAGTGAACCCATTTACAATGTAAGAACAGAACAAAAATTGTAATTTACCTTGCCGCTAAATTTTTTCTCAAGCTCTCTCACAAGCCTGACATGGATTTTGCGGTAAGCTTTCCGCAACCTGTAGGGGACATGAATGACAACAGCCTTCCGGCCCCCAGAGACATCAACTTGACTGCAACGGTGCAAATTAAGACAACACATTTAGCAGAAAATAACACTATTTCATCCCTAATTCAGTCATCAAATCAGCATTCTTACATGGCAGAATTTATGTACAAATCCTTCAGATCACTTTTCAGCTCTTGATTGGTGTTCTCCAAATCAAATATAGCCTTCATTAAAACAGACCAGGATCACATTGATAATTCACAAGTGCACAAAAATAATAAGGCACAATAAACAACCAATTTCCACACCTGTGCTACCGACTCCTCAAATTCAGTGGGTTCAGCATCCTTGTCCTTGTGAATCTTCTTCCTTGACGTAAACATCTTGTGAAGCCTGTATCAATCAAGAAAGACAAGCAGGCCCAAGAGTACATAAGAGGGTATATCTTCTATGGAATCCACAACAGTTTCATAAGTTAGGAGCTTCATAACACGACCGATAGAATTAGAAGTATATATCCATACACAAATTTTTAAAAACAAAAATGACTCAGGAATCCAATTTCCATCTACTGTATCAGACCTGGTTATAGATTAATAGAATTTCATAAAAAAATCTAATATATTGATCATAGAAAACCCTAAAATCCTCAAAAACCGCAACTCTTGGTGAAACAAGAAAGAAAAATGAAGCGTAAAAATAATGCTCAATGATTAAAGGGAAAAAAGACAATACGCAGAAAAGAAGCAAAATGAATACAAAATGCCCAATAACAGCCTAGAAATATAGTTGTCCCTCTAGATATTACAAAAGCAGTTGACTTATAATAATCACCCAGTAATGGGGGTTCCTTACCGTCTGCTTGACAAGTAAGAAAATTCAAAAACTAGAAATATGAGACAAAAAAAAACTCTTCAATTGGATGGACCAATAACAGAACAATCCTTAGTGCTTTATACCAAGCGTATCAAATCAATCTCAAACCATGGGAAAAAAACGTTAAATTTTCATAACATCAAAGTGATTATAGCTCGCAACATTTTCGCAAATTAAAATCATGGAGAAAAAATGGGAGAAAAGATGAAATTTTGAATTATATACAGCGAAAAGGAATAGAAAAGAATGATTATTTCGATAGAAAAGAAGCCGCGTTGACAACAATGGGTATTTTTTGAGTGTACCTGAAAGAGATCCGACGAGCGGAGAGATCTGCTGGGACAAGAGAGTTAGCACACTCAAAACCCTAAAGCTCTTTTTTTGCAGACGGAGAAGACTCCGGGAGTTAAGGATGAAGCAGATTAAAAGGCTGGATTGAACGGCTGAGATAGCCCACTGGTACAACTGGACGGATGAGGTTGAGAATTTCGATTATAAATGCTCATCCAATCATAGCTGTTCGTTTAAGTGCATCTAACGGTCCAAGTACTTTCTTTGTTTCTTTTTTTTTTTTCTTTTTTGTTTTTCTTTTGGAAAACGGTCCCAGGGTTTGTTTGGTAAAATGATTTAAATTATGATGATTTAAATCCTTTTGATTAAGTATTGTGATTTGAATTATGATTTGATTTATAATTCGAGTTAGTGTTTGGTTGTGAGAGTATTTAAAATTAGATTTGGGTAGAATATCCAGATATGTGTCTGGTAACTTTTTGAAATCTTGATTTGAATTGTGAATATGTGTTTGATACATTTAAGATTTAGATTAGAATTTCCCATGGCCTTTTTGTCAAAATTAATAAAATTTGTTAGGAAAAAGGTACATTGTTAAAAATGTGCATAAAAATAGTTTATAAAATAAATTATTTCCATTTTATTGGATGCAACAAGAAATCCATAACAACTTGCACATCACTAAAACAAAAATAGTGTTATAATGGAGTTAAGTCCTCTATTTTTTGCCTATAGATTTTTTTGGCCATATTTATTGCTATTTTCTTCTCCTGACGAATCAATTCTCTCTCTAATCCATAAAGTAGTTACAAAAAAATATTTTGAGAACAAAGAACATGGTCCTTTTTAAAAAGCATTCTATACATGATAGCATGGTGCATACAAATGAGCAAGAAAAAAAAAATTAATGTAGCAACGTTCCAATAATTGAGCGTTTAAAAATTACTGTATTGAAATACTAATGCCTACTGATGTGCCAAGGGCATTGTGCATAAGCTTCCCACATTTGATTCGCCATCGCATCCTTACGAGCGTTCATGATGCTGTTGTCACCCCTATTTTGAATTAATAGGATCACATCAACCCCATCATCGTCTTGCATCCCATCTTCTTCATCGACATTTTCACCTTCTATATCCGCCACTGGTAGTGCATCATTATAGTAGTGCTGAAGTATCTAATCATTACTTTGCCACATGCGTACGAAGTTGTGAATCACGACGCAAGCAATTGGGATCAAATTTTTTTTTTGTCATATGGAAAGGGCTTCATGCTCTTCAAAATTGGGAATCTCGCCTTTCACATACTAAAGGTTCTTTCAATGCAGTTGCGAAGAGAGGAGTGGGTATAGTTGAACAACTCTTTCGACGAACGAGGACCCTGCCTATGCTCTCAATACTCCTGCAAGTGATATGTATTTCCTCGATATAAAGCAAGGAAACAATCTATGTTCGGATAGCCCAAATCTACCAAACAGAATTTCCCTAAGCAAATCACAAGTGGTGTTAGTATATATATTTCAAGAATACAAGAAAAGCACAAACTGACTTAAAAAGAACAATATTAAGTTTTTTTTTTTGCTTACCCAACGGTGGTCTTGGAAAGTATTTCCTTGGATAGGATATAGCGTCCAATAACACTTGCGCATCATGGGCGGATCCCTCCCATCTAGTTATAATATAAAAGTAAATTTCATGTCAAAGTCGCAGACGCCCATGACATTTTGTGAGTGAAATCATTTTCTGTTAATACACCTTTTCAATTTTTCACTAGGTGGAATACATGGTATATGTATACCGTCAATAACGCCTATGCAATCCTGTTCATTAAATTGTAAGTTAAATGGTTAAATCAATTGTTTTACAAATGACAATATAGTATTTTAGTAGGTCTAGCGTAGTTACCTTGAACCATTGAAGGTACTTGTTCCTATGCTTTCGAACGAGCGTGGGTAGGTCATTCCATTTAGGCGGTAGAATAAAGTCATGCCTCAATTCACATATACTGCTAAGAATCTTGCATTTCTCTGTTTGTTTGGCATTGTGATATGATGTTTAAAAATATCATAAGTTGTTCATCAACATTGGTATTACGATTCGGTTGTAACAAACCCTTGTTTTGGACTGTTGCGCTCAGCATTATAAACGTGTCAGCACCCATTTGAATCTTATTGTATATTCTACTGTGATGCCCTGCAGCAATCTAGAAACTCGTTCGTGTCTAGGTATCCCCAAGGTGTTGCGTTGTTGACAAGGCTGCATAAATATGAAGGCATATAGTGTCACGGAAGCGGCTACCATGTCGTAAATATTATCGTTGTCCTCCGAATTATTATTTTCATTTCCACGATTACCAAAATTTGCTATAAAATCCCTACAAGGAATTTATTATATGTTTTAATAATCGACAAAACCGTGTATTGATATATCATAGTTGTTAGATAAACCATATTGAATGTCCAAATGAAGACAATAGTAATATTCTCACCAAATATAAGAATATAAGAATATTATAGCATGACTTTAATGGACATACAAATATAAACCACACTCGTTTTCTAGATGCAGACAATATTAACATTGTAACAAAAAATGAATAGAACAATATTTACAGAATGTAAACAAATGGCGCCTGACTTTAATAGTGTATAATGTAAAACTCACTAACAAATTAAAAATTATCCGATCCAAGAATACAATCATAATCGAAGAATACAATCCGAAAAAAATGTCCATGACAAATGTAAAAAATGCTATGACAAATAAATGGCAAGCATGCAATAAATGGATCAACTAATATCCGTCATGTCCATCATATGGTGGACGAGGGAAATATGAAGGCTCTTGCTGAACATGGGTGGGAGGATGGAAAAAAGGTGATGGTGATTGAGACGGTACTGGTGGTGGAGGCGTGCGCTTTGTTGGTTGTTGTTGCCCAGATTAAACTCTCGCGCTTCCCCTCTATACGAAAGCGATGTGACATTCTGGATCAGTTACGAGGAACGCGGTTTGGATTTTGGGATTATTAGACAAGTATTCCATAAAGTCCATGAACTGATTTGGGCCTAGGTTCATCTCTTTCATTATTTTTAGGCACTACCTCCATTCTACATCATCCGTCGAGGGTTGATGGGCTTAGCTTCCACCACCAGTGCCCTTACTGGCGCCACGGCTGGATAGGGAATCTACGATGCTTTGTAAGGCAGTGACAACTACCTATGAATTCGTCAAATGGTGGCTACACACTGGCCTCTTCCCAATTGTCCATGAGGTGGGTGCAATGTTGGTCGCATGTTGTCCTAACCTACGGTCGTCTATTCCCGCCAAATTATAAATGTAGGCCCTATCCTCCAGGTTGTTGTAAGCATCTTCTAAGTCCACCTACTCAGATACTCCTTCATGGTTGTCATTGCATCTCAGCGGACTAAAAGGTTCGGTTAGATGTGTGGAACCTAAAGCCACTGCATGATTCCCAATGGCAGACACTCTGAAAAAATTACGCTATCAACGGCCAATTGGGCACAGCTTTGCCAATCAAGTCTTTGGCATGGGGGGGTTCTCTGAACATAAAATGAGAAACGAATTAAGTTCGCAACCAATGCCACATTATACAGTACTTTTTGGAAGCATTAAGACAGGTGACAGTGAAAACCAAAAAACTTACCGTTAAGAAGTCATCCAAGTACTATGGGTCGCAGCTGATGGCTCCAGTGTCAAGATCCCAACCAAGGCCACTTGCATTGATGAGGATGGAATATAGCTGATAAATTTTCCTCAGCCAATTCCGCTTTTGTTTACAGCGTTCTCCCGGAACACCTTGACCCAAAATTTCCCCCGCCCACCGATCCCAATCAGATGCTGATGGATGTCGTCCCAAGGCAGTTGTTTGATGGTCCACCAACCTTAATAACAATGCCCTCTCATTATGTCTGTTCCAATTAACAGTTGTCTCGTCTTCGTTCCTTTTCTTCCCCATCTTTCCCATTTCCACCATTCAACCACAAAGCCCGCAAAAGCCAATGCATATGACATTTTGGCACGAAAAGAATGTAAAAATCAATTAATAAGTATTAAGACATAAATGACTCAGAACTATAACTACTTCTTCCTTTTCACATTAGGAGTATAACCATTGTGGATTGGCACTGAAGACGTCCACAACAATGCTACGATTGGTTCGTACGCACAAGGACAAGTGGAAACGAATGTTGTAAAATGCCACAATCCTGTCCATACCCAACCGAAAGCACACTAGCATATGAAGCCCATGACAATCCACAATAATAAAACTTCAACCCATGTGAGGAAGCAAAATTTAATTTCATCACAGCCAGCCCTTTCTCTAAGATCATAATGTAGTACCAATGATCTTATCAAGTTTAAATTCTATTAACCAAAAAAAAAAAAAAAAAGACAAGACAAATAGATCAGCAACATAGGTGGCAATTGTTATAAGAACAAGTGTAAAACAAATGACTAGTTCATGTTAAGGGCATTTCACAAGTGACATATCATGGTTCACATTTCATTGAATACAAATAATAAAAACCAAGGCACATTATACACTGCGAAAATGAAGTCTAACACCACATGTTTTGGTTTTAGGAGAATAATCAACAAAAATATAGAACAAATTGTTAGTATGGTTACGTGTAAGAAAGAAACTAAAATGAACTAAGAAGTTTCACTTGCTTATCAAACAGGTTCTCTGGAAGTTATGTGCCTTACCAACTTAAAACAACCAAACAACTAAGATGCCTTAAGAGTATTTACCATTGTTACATCTAAGGAAGCCACAATTGAACTAGTATATCATTGAACAAGTATATCATTGAAAACGAAATTCAAGTTAATATGCAATTTCCTTCTTCTTTCTATCATGCTATGTATAGATCTTAATGGTAAAAGAACTGACTTTGAAAACAATAAAAAGAAGAATAACCAAATCTGAGAAAAATGTTAATGAAACATCTAAGTCAACTAGAACAAAGCTTAATTATTGCATAAGTGTTTCTCTTTAGTATTGTTAACAGTATTAAATATTATTGGAAACAGGATTGTAAAATCCAGACTAATCATCAAATAAAAAAAAAGGCTAACAGTTTTGTTGACCCATAGAAGTGGATGTAGATATGCTGTTCACTATTTCTGTGCATAAGAACATGATTCTATCACTTGAAATTGGACCTCCTGTTGCTGTAGCTATAAATCAAAACATGAATAAATTGTTCAAAACACATTTCACAAACACTTGAATTTTTCTATAATTATCGTTCACACAAGCCGAGTACATGGAGTATACAGAAATGCATAGTTCTTGATCTGGTATAACTACTAATCATCATCCAAAAACCAAAAAATGATGTAAAAGTAGAAGTAGAATAAGAAGTATAAAAAGGCAATGCTAGGGTGACAAAAAATAAGAAAGGCCTGAACTTACATTACCCTGTAATAAGAATAGCAAGCTCGTCTACAAGCTTGCTTGGAATTAAAACTACCCTTGAAATATGTCCTGTGGTTGTTGTGAGCCAGTGGATACGTGAGACAGATTTACTTCAAAGGGAAGGACATAGGTGTTGGTTTATCATGGTGCCAATAGAGAGAAAAATTTTAAACATTGTTCAGAGTATGATTTTGTTATAAGTACGTATTACTCAACGCATGATGCCTTGACATCACCTAAATTCCCCAAGGACAAGGAAACAAAGCAACACAAGAAAGCTGATATGGATTTGAAATTTGATAAGGAGGAGGTGCCCAAGGGAAAATCACTTTTGCATTCAGTTAAGTAGGACCATATCATTGTGGATGAGGAATAAATCATCCAAATATTGTTGGAGACATTCAAAGTTTCATAAACAGGGTATTTGGAGTAAACCAATGATACATATCGACATACACACACATATAAATTAATGGATCATTTCAGAGTCGCTAATTTCCATAGAATTCAAAAGAGATAAGCTTTTTTTGTCTTTTTTTTTTATATACATGTTAAGAAAGCTACAACACATACAACTCATTGACATTCTTACCCAGTTGCAAGTCCAATGTAATGGTAAAGCAGAAAAAGAATGAGATGAGAGAAGGTATCACTCAAATTAATATGTGTAAGAATCTTTATTCTCGTAGCCACTAAGTTTTGGGGCTTAGCAAAATATTGAAAACAAGATTTGCAAAGAATGGTGATGTGGATATTCATTACATGCAAATCCAAATGTACAAAGATAAAAATAGCTTAATATATAAGTTCACTTGGGTTCGTAGAATAGGCAAGAATGGACTTATCAATTTTATTTAAAATTAACCTTTATAAACATGCGCTAGTAATAGAATATCCTACCTAAAAGATCATCATCTATGTGCCATGCATAAGCAGAAAAATTTCGACTCCTCTTTATTCCTAAAGCAGAGGGTTCCCAAATCACATTTCTAAAGAAACAAAGCATTCAACAGACCAAAAAATAATAATAAAAAAAAAACCAAACAATCATGAGCATCAGAGAGACTCCGCAAAGCCCAAAGTTTGCCCTTACACCCATGCCCACTATTAGCCAAACCTTTTCTTAGAGTTCTCTTTATTTTTTCTCTCTAAAATCAAACCCAGGAAAAACAAGAGCAAGAATGTTAAGTGACGTCAGAGAATGCACCCAACAAGGCCAAAGAATGCATGCAAGAACATGAATCATACTCATTTACAATTCTCAGTTGTTTAACAGAAGACAAGACTAGCAAACTTGAAAGCAAAAAAAAAAAAAAAAATCCCGAAAAAAATGGAGCATATAAAAAAGAAAAGATACAAATCAGGTCGAATTACTTTACTGTATTTGAGGCAATGGACGATTGGGTGGACTCCGGCTGATTGAATGCAACTTGCAAGGACATCGGTCTCCTACTCCGACGCCTAGAACGGTAATACCTCAACAACAGCGGGTGGGCCACATATGGTCTACGCTGGGCCAATCTAAATCGCCGGAGAAGACGAGCGAGTTGAGGGCACAAGCTCTCATTGCGGGGATGAAAGGTCGCCGTTTTGATAGAGAAAGAGTGAGGGGAGAGAAAGGGCCAAAGAGAGCTTTTGCAGACCAATAATGGTGGGTTTTCAGCATAGGAGAGAAATAAAGGGGATCAACCATCAATGGTCATTTGGGGTATTTTATTGCAGCAATAAATCCCTCACCGATAATAAAAATCTCAAGAGAGATTACGCAGAGATTCTCTGAATCAGGAGAATCACGCGAGAAGGAGTCACGCGAGTAACAGGAGAGAATATTATGATAACACTACATTGAGGTTTGGAGAAAACAACTGGAGGGTGAACTCGGGTTACGGGACTGAGAGGGCCGAGAACAATATTCTTGTGATTTGGAAATTCAACATGCCAAACACGAATTTTGCTAAGTAATAGGACTCACATCAAGACTTGAGACTATTCAGGGTGTTTGTTTGAGTTTTTAAATTACGGTTCGAATCATTTTGCTACAGTAATTTCTCTCATAAAAATTTAAATCTTCATTTAAATACTCTGCTTAAATACTCGTACAAAACGCACCCTCAATCACTCTAGTGCTCCAACCAAACGAACCCAAGTAACTAAACCAATTGTAAAGTCTAAAGGTGAATAAAAAATTCGACAACCTAACGAATTTGACTTAATCCACCCAGGATATCTGAAATTATTGAATATGACAAATCCGAATAAGAATTCCCGTTAATCCACTCAATCTAATTTTTTATTGGGTGGGTTTGGATTAAATTTTTTATAATATGAGATAATCTGAACACACTTAACGTAAAATGTACATAAAATATTTATTATATATATATTGTAATTTTAATGTAAGCATACGTGCAAAAAGAAAAAGAAAACAACTTTTATTTATTGTAACATAGTCATTCTGCTTAAAGATAGCGTAAACCTTCTTTATTTCAAATGCCAAACGGTTAAAAGAACATTTTCTAACATCAACTCGATCTTCCATAGTATTGATCTGACTTAAATCATCCCTCGTCCTACCATCAAAATATGATCTATATATTACATGGAAATGCATATTATAGCCAATCCTAAATCTTGAAAATATCATTTATTTTCATCATAAGTTTATATATAAACCACATTACGAAACAAACTCTGTAAATGCAAAAGATAGAATAATTGTTGCAACCATTAATGACACTTTATAGAAAAGGTTTTAGGTTCCAAAAGTTTTTGTTGTCTACTTTATAATACACACTACACACTACACTACATATGTTAGACGTGTATGCTCTAAAAAGTAAAAATATAATATGTTTTTGAAGATATTTTTTTCAATAAAAAATTTATTTATTATTTATATACCAAATCTTATTCTCTTTATGTTCATATTTGTTGAATGAATGTTAAGCAAACAAAAGTCTCAGATTGTCGTTCAAAACCTTTAAGAATTGAGCATATGATGGATAGATTATGCGAAAAACACGATTCTTAATTGGCGGTCTAAATCATAAAATCCGCAATCGAGGGAATAAAGTTGGGCGCTTTATTCATGAAAAGATTGTTATGTTGTCTATATCCTTGACAGGAGATGGTTTGTCTTGACCATCAGAGGTGGACTCCGTAAATAGAAACATTGGCACATTATCATAGGTGACGATATGTTGGATCGGGACATAAAGTGAATTGATTTGGACTAATAATTCTGTCTTGGTAAATCGATTCACTTTAGACAATAATTTATATTGTATCTTAATCCTAGATGAATGGTGGGCTCGTTATCTTGACTTATGTCTTCTGATGTATCAAAGGGTGACATCCACATTTTATAGTGGTATGCATGCCAGTACGTTGGAGGCATGACTCTTGATAGCGTAGACATGTTATTCATAGATATGAAATCCATAACTCCTCTTTAGGAGTAGTGATATCCTCTTATATGCATTATCCTGTAATTGAAAAATTAGAGTGTTCAACCATTTGGATACATAGGTGTAATCGAATGGTATACTGTCTTTGAATGGTAAGTTTTCTGATAGTGAGATCATAGAATGTAAGAGAAAATAATCGAGAAGGTAAGATAGAACTTGTCCTTAAGCCAATTATGGATAATCCTATAGGGATACGATATACTATGATATGTCATAGAAACTTAGCTGTTCAGGCTATGTAATTCTATATAGTTTGAGAGTGCAGCTTCAAGCTTTAGTGGAGTAGCGTTGGAGTTGATAATTATGAAATGTATATTTGGGATATTGGGTTTCATAATTATCAGGAGCTTGAACTATATAGGTCAATCAAATCCTCCTTGCTAGCTCACAAAAATTCTGTAATGATACGGGGTACTTTTTCAAAAATTGGTGACTTATAAATTCATTAGATTGGTTAAAATTTGGTAAAATCAGATTATTCATGTTTTTTTATCAGTTTAATTAATTTTGTGATAAAATTAAGTCAAGATAAACTTGTTGAATAATCGGTATCAGATAATTCATGTCTATTTATTGGTTGGATTAATTTTGAATTAATTCAAGATAAACTTGTTGCATTATCAAGAATATTTATTTTCATTGAGATTTTCTATATATGATTGTTTTAATCAGATAACTTTTCTATTGGGCTATTTGAATTAAAACTAAGATTCTATCCCAAGAATCTTAGATGGGATATAAAAATTTGCAGGGATCTTTTATCGGAGGTTCGACAGTCCGATCTTTAAGTTCGCCTACTGATTGAGGAAGTTCGGTAGGCCGATCTGCCAGTTCGGCTTGTTGATTGGGCGATACAAGGATCACGCTTTTCACACGTGTTTTATCAAATATTGATTTTGATTTGAATTTTTGCGGCCTTATCTAATAAGGACTGACTCTTGAGCCTAACCTCTATAAAAGAGGAGTGAGTCTCTTTATTATTTAGATTAGTTGAGAAATCTAGAGTGAGACTCTAAAACTCCTCATAGAGCTATTATTCACAAATCACGAATTATAGCTTTGGGTATTGCTCTACTGGTTGGAAGGAGAGTCACCTGGGGAAAAGCTATACGACATAAGCCCACACTCACTCTGATCGAGGATAAAAAAGGCTAGTTGGTTGAGGTCCTTTTAGAACGTTACTTCTCTTCATTGATTGCGGTAGCTTTTCAGCGCATACAAGGTTAGTAAGAATTAGTTAATTTATGCATATAGTATGTCAAACTTGGTTTTGGAAAATACTCTAGTATAAAAATTTTAAAAATTTCACTGTGTACTATTTTTTCAACAATTGGCATTAGAGCCAGGTTTTTATATAAATTTGCAAGTTTGTGATCATGCTACATGTATAAATTATGTGATCCTTATCTCTCCTATGTCTGAATTTAATTTTATATAGAGTTGGCACGCAAGGTTTCTATATATTTTTATGTTCTCATAGATTATATGGTGAATGTTTATTAATTAATTATGGTTGATTAAATTATTATTTAATTAATTATTAATTAATTGATTTATGCCGGTTATGGTTCCTTAGAGGTTAGAATATGTATCTAGGTTTTTTATGTAATTAGATGACGGACTATCATCTTCGTCTAGGAATTATTATTTAATTTTAAATTTGTAAGAATTTTGTAATTAAATAATCATTCGGAGAAAACGAATCTAGAAGGCAGATCTAGAAGATGGATGATAGCGTTCCTAGGTATTTCTTGAGTCTCTAATTTTATGTTTTTGAGTTGTTGAAAATAAAATTGATAAATTGCATTAAAAAATTGTATTTTCTAGAACAGGGCGATCTTTGCTCGGTCAGCATGCCGAACCTCCAGTTTCAGTAGGTTGATGGTTGCAGGATCGGCAGGCCAGACTTTGGGTTCGACAGGCCGTCCGAGGGGCAGAAATCAAGTGGCTCTTACAGCAGGCTGAACAATCATGATCGGCAGGCTAACTTGAAAAAATCAACAGGCCAGAGGGTCATGACCCTCAGACCGATCATACAGATCAGCTTGCCGGCTGAGAGCTAAAAAAATTTTTAGAAAAAGTGTAGTTTTTGATGCAGTTTTAATTTTATTTAGGGACAATTTTGAGAAACATTAAAATTTGGATATGACCGAAAATATAGAGTATTCAATCTATGCAGGATTGAAGACTTGAAGATGGAAGTTAGATGAAGAATGATACAATCCGAGGATTCAAGGATGAAGAATGGATAATATGTTTTGATTATTCTCTTGTAATCTTTATTTTCTATTCTCTAGGGTGGAAGCATACTATTACGGTTATTTATTATTATTTTGCTTGTAGTTTTGCTCAATTGCATTGCTTGTCTACCTTATACTATGATTTTCCATGTATATTGATAACATGCCATATAGAATATGGAGTGCCGCTCATTTAAAATTGTTCATGCATGTTTTAAAATAAAACCTTTATTTCATAAGATTAAGTGGGAGAAGGTTTTCAAAGAGAGGACCTAAGGCCTCCATCTTTGGTCCATAGGTAGTTCATGGTGGTTTCGACCCCTAGGAAGGAACTTCATCATGTACTAGGTTGGATCTCTAAAAGGATAAGGTATTTTAGCATGATTTCTGATTGCACACCTTTAAGTGATGATTATAAATTATGGATAAAATATTGAAATGATGGTTATACACTCATGTTAATTTTATTATTAATCTCCCCTAAAAGCTCTATTAATAAAATTAATGGCCAAAGAAACGATTATTAATATATGCTTGATTATACGGGTTCTGGATGGCATATATTAATTAGGAGGGGATTCGTGTTCTTGATTGAATTTGACAAGACTCCCTTAGGAGCTTGTTGAATTTTGAGTTAGGAATTATCGTTGTAAGATTGTGATATTTTTAAGGTTTTGAAACATAAACACTATTGTATGTTTATACATGATTGTGTTTTCTTGCAAATTATTATGTATGTTTTGCTTATGTTTGGTATATGGTTCTTTATTATAGATTAAAAAATGTCTAAAAACACTTTATCATCGCTACTTGACAAAAACCAATTAACTAGAAAAAATTATAACGATTGAAAACGGAACCTAAATATTGTCCTCTCCTTTGAGAAATTAAAATTTGTGCTGATAACCTCTTGTCCTCCTGAGCCTATAGGAGATTCCACCAATGATCAAATCCAAGCATATGATCCTTAGAAAGATGCAAATGATCAGGCCCACTGCTATTTATGGCTAGCATGAATAATGTGCTGCAGGCTCAACATAAGGATTATGAGACTGCTAGACAGATCTTGGATAATCTGGAAGACATGTTTGGAGGCTAGGCCTTAACTAATCGGCAAGGAGCTCTTCAAAAACTTCTTAACCATAAATAGAGACTGGGAACGTTTGTAGGAGCATATGATGCTGGTTATGGGTTACCTCGCTGAGGCATAAACTAATGAGCCGACATTGATGTTGAAACTCAGATGACTATGGTCTTTGAGACTCAATCTAAGGAGTTTATCCCATTTAGAGCTACTTTTAATTTAAGCAATAGATGGGATATGACCTTAATAGAGTTGATGAAATAGTTATAGGAGTTTGAACTGCTGATCAGGAAATCTCCTGCTGATGGCAGGGCCAACTTGGCGGCTGCTGGTTCCAATCCCAACCCTAGGAATAGAAAGAACAACAAGCCAAGAACGGGAAGTTTTCTATTCCTGCTAACAACAAGAGCAAGAAGAAGAAGAAAAAGAAGAACCTAAAGAAGCTTAAGTGCTTCTTTTGCGGGAAGGTCGGGCATATAAAAAAGAATTACAAGGACTTCCTTTCTTGAGAAGGTAGGTGTGATCTTCAGTATTTAAAAACTTGTTTGGTTGAGCAATCTAGTGACATTTGGGTCATAGATTCCGATGCAACTAATTATGTTTGTGTTTCTCTACAGGGGTTCAAAGAAACAAGAAGTCTGCTTTATGAAGACTTCACAGTTCGGATGGGCAATGGATCCTCGGTCTTAGCTGAAGTAGTAGGAGACATCCATCTACATTTTAATAATTATAGGAATTTAATTTTATGAGATTTTTTTTATGTTCCTAAATTTAAGAGGAATTTAATTTTTATAGCTTGTTTATTTAAAGTCTCCTTTTTGGTTTCTTTTAATAATAAAGTGGTGATTCGTAAAAAATAAATTTTTTATCTGTTCTGGATGGATGCAAAATAATCTATATTTTATCAAACCTAAGATGGACTTCTGCTTAATGTTGAGATAAATGATAATAACTCTAAAAGACTTAAAACTTCTCACTCTAATAAGACTTATCTTTGGCATTTGCACCTTGGTCATATTAACCTGAATAAGATTCAAAGGTTGGTAAGGGATGGACCTTTAAGTCACTTAAAGGTAGAATCTATACCTTAATATGAATCTATACCTTAATATTAACCTGAATACGAATAAGTTGGAAGCATGTTCAGAAGTTTGCGTGTTTGTAGAAGGGGGTTATTTTTGTAACCCAAAGAAAAATAAAGTCGTGGTTTTAACTCATGCAACTTTCCTTGAGGAAAATTACATGGATGACTTTAAGCGTCGAAGTAAAGTAGTGCTTGAGGAGTTAAGGAGTGATCCAATCACTCCAAGGGTTTCGATAGAAACCACTCCAATCGGTGTAGAAAAACCAAACGAACCTAAACAACAACCTAAGTGGCTTTGGTGTAGTGAGAGGATCGGGTGTCAACCCGAGAGGTATATGTTCAATGGTGAGGCCTTCTTGGATGAACTGGATGAATATGACAGTGATCCTTATACTTACACAGAAACTATAGAGGATGTTGATTTGAAACTCTAGACAGAGGCTATGAACATAGAGATAAAGTCTACGGAGGCTAATCGGGTCTAGGAGCTTTTGGATCTTCCCGAAGGGGTAAAACCCATAGGATGTAAATAGATCTACAAGAGGAAAAGATGAGTGGATGGAAAGGTCAAAATCTTTAAGGCTAGACTGGTAGCTAAAGATTACACGCAAAAGGAAGGAATCGATTACGAGGAAACCTTTTCGCTTGTAGCCATGCTTAAGTCCATCCTGATTCTCTTGTCCATAGATACCACACTCGACTATGAGATTTGGCAGAGGGATGTCAAGATGATTTTTCTAAATGGCTATCTTGTTGAGTCCATTTATATGGAACAACCAAACAGGTTCAAGGCTAAGGGTCAAGAGGGTAAGGTTTGTAAGCTACTAAAGTCAATATATGGACTTAAGCAAGCTTCCCATTATTGGAACATAAGATTTGATCAAGTGATCAAGACTTATGGGTTCTCACAAAATGTGGATGAACCATGTGTGTACAAACACATTAAGGATGTGAAGGTAGTTTTTCTACTACTCTATGTAGATGACATTCTGCTAATTGACAATAACGTTGGGGCATTGTAATCGGTCAAATTATGGTTAACCAAGCAATTTGACATGAAGGACTTAGGTGAGGCTAATTTTGTTCTCGGTATCCAAATTTTTTAGGATAGGAAGAACAAAATGATAGCTTTGTCACAAGCCAGCTACATAGATAAAAATCTCAAGAGGTTTGCAATATAGGATTCCAAGAAAGGTGGGCAACCATCTAGGTCTGGAATTACTCTTTCTAAGAAAGACTCTCCAAAGTATAAGGAAGAGAGAGAATACATGAAGAAGGTGCCTGATGCCTCGGCCGTGGTAGTCTCCTATATGACATGCATTGCACACGACCGAATATTTGTTATGCGGTTAGAATTGTGAGTCAATTTTTAAGTACTAGGACTGAACCACTAGGTTGCGATAAAGCATATTTTTAAGTACCTAAGAAGGACTTGAGGGTATATGCTTGTATATTCAAGTAAGGACTTACCTCCTCTAGGATATACTGACTCGAATTTTCTATTCTGTCTAGATTCTAGAAGATTGACTTTAGGTTTCGTGTTTACTCTAGGCGGCGGTGCCATTAGTTGGAGAAGTGTTAAGCAAGATTACACTTTGGATTCAACGATGAAGGCCGAGTATGTGGCAGCTAGTGATGCTTCAAAAGAAGTAGTATGGCTCTGCATGTTCCTTGAGGATCTTGAGGTAGTTCCTAGCATGGCTAAAGTGGTATCGCTATACTATGATAATAGTGTAGCGGTAGTTAATGCTAAGGAACCAAGATTTCACAAGAAGAGTAAGTATATTGATCAGAAGTATCATATGATAAAGGACTTCATCGAAGGCGGGTACGTTACGGTGTGTAAAATAGCGTCAAAGGACAATTTAGCTGATCCATTCACGAAGATAGTTACTGGGAGAGTCTTCGAGAGGCATGTGGAAGCTATGGGGATGTGAGATTTGTCATATGTACTCACTTAGTGCAAGTGGGAGATTGTTAGACGTGTATGCCTTAAGGAGTAAAAATGTAATATGTTTTTAGAGACATTTTTATCAATAAAGAATTTATTTATTATTTATATACCAAATCTTGTCATCTTTACGTTTATATTTGTTGAATGTATGTTAAGCAAACAAAAGTCAGAGACTGTCATTTTAAATCTTTAAGAATTGGACATATGATGGACAGATTATGCGGAAGACACGATTCTTAAGGTGACAATCTAAATCATAAGATATGCAATCGAGGGAATAAAGTTGGGCACTTTATTCATAAAAAGATTACTATATTGTCTATATCCCTAACGGGAGATGGTTGGTCTTGACCGTCGGAGGTGGACTCTGCGAATAGAAACATTGGCATATTGTCATAGGTGACGATGTGTTGGATCGGGACATAAAGTGAATTGATTTGGATTAATAATTCTGTCTTGGCAAATCAATTCACTTTAGACAATCATTTATATTGTATCTTAATCTTGAGATGAATAGTAGGCCCATTGTTTTGACTCATGTCTTTTAATGTACCAAAGGGTGACATCCACATTTTATAGTGGTACGCATACTGGTACATTAGAGGCATGACTCTTGATAGCGTAGACTTGTTATTTATAGACATAGAATCCATAGCTCCTCTTTAGGAGTAGTGATATCCTCTTATATGCGTTATCCTATAATTAGAAAATTGAAGCACTCAACCATTTAGATACATAAGTGTAACCAAATGGTATGCTGTCTTTGGATGGTAAGTTTTTCAATGAGATAATGGAACGTAAGAGAACAATAATCAGAAAGGTAAGACAAAATTTATCCTTAAGCCGATTATGGATAATCCTATAGGAATGCAATACACTAGGATATGTCATGGAGACTTAGCTATTCGAGCTTCGTAATTCTATATAGTTTGAGAGTGTAGCTCCATGTTTTTAGTGGAGTAGCATTAGAGTTGATAATTATGAAATGTATATCTAGGATATTGGGTTTTATAATTATCAGGAGCTTGAACTATATAGGTCTATTAGGTCCCCTTTGCTAGCTCATAAAAATTTTGTAATGATACAGCGTGCTTTTTCAATAATTGGTGACTTATGTCAGATTTATTAGATTGGCTGAAATTCGATAAAATCAGATAATTCACGTTTATTTATCGGTTGAGTTAATTTTGTGATAAAATTAATTCAAGATAAACTTGTTGAATTTTTGAGATCATATAATTCATGTCTGTTTATCAGTTAGATTAATTTTGTAAAAAATTCAAGATATACTTGTTGAATTATCAGGAATATTTATTTTCCTTCAGATTATCTTGATATGACTGTTTTAATCATATAACTTCTCTATTGGGTTATTTAAATTAAAACTGAGGCTCTATCCCAAGAATCTCAGATGGAAAATAAAGATACGTAGGGATCTTTTATTGGAGGTTGGCAGGCCGATCTGCAAGTTCGGCCTACGACCGAGCGATAAAAGGATCATGCGCTTTCACGTGTGTTTTTGCAGATATTTATTCTGATTTGATTCTGATTCAAATTTTTGAGGCCTTATCTAATAAAGACTGACTCCTAGGCCCAACCTCTATAAAAAGAGAGTGACCCTTTTTATTATTTAGATCAGTTGAGAAATCTAAAGTAAGACTCTGTCAATGAGACTCTGAAACTCCCTGGAGAGCTATTATTCACAAATCATGAATTAGAGCTTTAGGTATTTCTCGACTGGTCGGAAGGAGAGTCACCTGAGGAAAAGTTGTATGATATGAGCTTACACTTACTCCGATCGAGGATAGAGAATAGCAAAGAAAGCTAGTTGGTTGAGGTCCTTTTGAATTGTTACTTCTCTTCACTGATTGCGGTAGCTTTTTAGCGTGCACAAAGTTCGTAAGAACCAGTTAATTTATGCATATAGTGTGTCAAACTTGTGTTTTGAAAAATACTCTAGTATAAAAATTTTAAAAATTCTGTTGCGTACTATTTTTCTAACAACATAATCTCCTAAAAGAAAAGACTTCACCACTTTTCGCTCCAGCATACACACTCCATTTGTGTTTCGTTTACAACCTTGCCTATTTATTTCTTTACGTCAAAGTCCAAAAAAAAACCCTCTTTCATTTCTTTCGTTTGAGTAAAGATGCTTGAAGTTAGAGATTGAAAATTATGCAACATGTTGATTGCAGTTGATTGGCTAAAAAGATATTTTTTTCTTAGTTTTTATTATGTTTTGTTTGTTATGTATGGTTTATGTATTTGAACTTTGTTAGACATCGAATATTGATAAATTTTAGCTTTTTTCTTTATATATTTCTTATTTTGATAAATTGTCAGTTTGAATTTTTTTCTTCTTTATAAATTTTTTTCTTTATAATCCGATCAACCCACCTAATTCACCCAAACTTTGATTGGGCAGGTTACTTTTAAAGTTTGGGTTCTTTGGATGGATTAGATTTAAAATTAACCCACCTAAACTTTCACTAAGTGGGTTGAAAAATCCCTAAAATCTACCCAATCCACCCGACGTCCACTTCTAGTAAGGTCATTCTTTTAGCCACTCTTTTTTTTTTTTTCACTTTTTTGAGTAAATTGCTCATCAGGCCCCTAAACTTTTTAAAAGATGACTCGCGAGTCCCCAATCTTCTTTTTTTTTTTTTTAGCTTAATTGACCATAAACTCGAAAAAAGGGTGCAAAAGGATGAATTTGCCTGACGAAGGTTAGTTTCTTCAATTTTTTCGACCACGTGTTTGTCATGCATGGCTCATTTTGGGGGCATTTTCATATGTGCCCTTGTTTAGGAGGGAACCCAAATGGTTTAGGTTTTATGAGTTAAAGAACAAAAAACTCCAAAAAAATTCCTTTTGTTTCTCTTCTCAAAAAATCCCAAATTTCTCTCCTCTCTTCTTTTCTTTGTTGTTGCTAAGGTTTGTGCTGAAAATGCTGGGAATGAAGACCAATGGAAGAGGGAATGGCAATTATTGTTCAAAAGGGGTTTTTCAACCTTCACATTATGGGTAAATTGCACTTCCATTTTTGGTTTTTGAAATATTATTTGTGAGTTAATTTCATGGATAGGTACCCGAGAAATTGCTGGGCCTAAGAGTATGTTCATGGGTTTTGTGTTTTTTTTGGAATTTTTGAAATGGGTTTTGGTTTTGCTACAGAGATATGGTTTGGTTTTTTTAATAGGTTTGAAAGATCTTGTTTGGAATATTGAGTCTGAGAGATTTTTTGTTTTGATGGGTTTTGGTGTTTTTCTTCATTGCTGATTGGTCTTCATTCAGTTGTGTTTTGGGATTTGTCTTCGAGTTTTGGTATATTTTATTAGAAATTTATATGATGAATGTTCTAGGATCTATTCATGTATTTTGGTGGTACATTTTAACTTTTTAGTTTGGTTTCTTTAATTTCTAGTGTTTGCATGTTGTGTTTTATCTGTCTTATTTTTCTTGCACTTGAAAATATGTGCATTTTCAACAACTCTTGATAGGCCTAAAATATATACAATTAAAGTGCATCATAGGGGGCATTTATAAGGAGAATAGAATTTCAGTGTATGTGGGTGGGAGTGTAACATTTTTGGACTAGGTGAATAGTTATCATTGGTCTTACTTTGATTTGAAAGGGTTTGTTAGGGATATGGGTTAGACGGAAAACATGGATTTTTTTCCCCTAGTCAGCAGATGTTTTATGCATTAGTAAGCAACCAAGGGTTGTATGACATGTTTGTTCTCATGGGCTAGTTAGTGTAGCTAATGTGTATATGTGTGTGGCACCAATACCTTTACAAGTTGAAGATCCGATAGGGGAGTATGATTATGATTGGGAAATAGATGGGGATGATAACCTTGAAGATGAGTGAGATGGAAATAGCAATGACAGTAGCAATCTTGATAGTAATGACCCATATATTTAGCAATGATCCTAAATCCAATACTAAGGACAGTAGCCCTATTGTCTCCCCCACCACTAAGACACATGACCAGACCTTTGCACCCCTCACCATTGAGATTGACCCCCCTACCACTAAGATGCATGAATAAACCCTCTTTGCACCCCCACTACAAAGACACATGATCACACCCCATTATCGCCCCCACAACTAAGGCAGATAATGATGAGGCAGTTCATGAGCCAAGGAATGATGTAGATATTACAAGGAATTGGCCTAGTTTTGAGGATGATGCACCCAACCAACAAGATGAAGGTGAAAGACTAGATAGTGACAATAATCCTTCTAAAATGTTTGACAGTGCTACCTTTGAGGATGAAGATGGAGAGCACAGAACAAGAAAGAAGAGTAGGAAACATGAGTGCAATGAGGCAATTGATATCCGTGAGCCAAAGTTTGCGATAGGATTACTTTTCCCCACTGCAGAGACATTTAACAAGTGCATAAGGGAGTATTCAATTTTGAAACACATGAATGATTAACTTATGAAGAATGAAAAGTCAAGGATAAAGGTCAATTGTGAGGATTATTGCCCTTGGATGGTGTATGCTACAATTCAAAAAGATGGCACTTCTTTCATAGTGAAGACATTAAATGAGCAACATACTTGTAGTTTAAGCTTCAAAATGAACAAGAATTCATCCAGATGGTTAGCCAACAAGTATCTTAACCAGTTCAGGGCCAATCCAGATTGGAATTTGGCTAGTTTCAAGCAATAAGTATTAGAGGACATAAGGCTTGATGTAACTAAGTGGCACTTCTATAGAACTAGGAAACATGCCATGAAACTAATAGAGGGCTCCATTAAAGAATAGTATAGCTCTCTGTGGGATTACTGTGAGGAATTAATCATATACAACCTAGGCTCAAAAGTGAAGATGATGTGTGATTCTCAGATTGAAGGAACAACTAAATTTGAAAGAATTTATGTATGTATGGATGCTTGTAAGAAAGGATTTTTGGACAGTTGTAGACCATTGATTGGTCTCGATGGGTGCTTTATCAAGTAATATCACAAGGACTAGCTGCTTGCCATGGTTGGGATAGATCCCATTAATGGATTATATCCAATTGCTTATTGGTGTAGTTGAGTCTGAATGTTATAGCTCATGGAAATGGTTTTTGGAATTTCTAGCGGAATATCTCAACCTAGATACCAAGCAGAAGATAACTTGGATGTCAGATAGGCCGAAAGGCATGGTTGAAGCTGTCAGGATTCTATTTGGACTAGCCACTCATTGGTTCTATTTTGGACATCCTTACAACAACTTCAAGCAATAGCACAAGGGACTTTTGCTGAAGTAGATTCTCCAAAATGCTTCTCTTGCTACCACTGAGCAATGGTAAGGCTCATTAATGTGTTGTTTCTTTAATGTCATGACTTTATTGCTATTGAATAATTATCATTTCTAACAAAATTCATCTATGTCTAGGTTTGACACTGAAATGAACAAGTTAATAGACCACAGTGAGCAGGCATATCAATGGACCAAGAAGATTCTAGCGAACAAATGGTTTTTTTTCAGTGAGGAGCCAAAAACTGATGTGTTGCTTAATAATATGTGAGTCTTTAACTCTGTTGTGTTGGAGGCCTGAGACGAGCCTATAATTAGTCTGCTTGAAAATGGTTAGAAGATATATCATAAAGCATATTTTCTCCAAAGCTAAGGATGTTGAGAAATGGAGGAACCCAGTTTGACCAAGAATCTACAAAATCATTGAAGACAACAAGTTTGCTTCTATGGACTATTTTGTTGAGTATTGTAGAGATTGAAAATTTGAGGTCATACTACTAAATATATGATAAAAATTGTTGCATGTTTATGCTGAAACTGAAATTAATGTAAGTTTTAATCTCAGGCTTGGTGCAGGGACCTTAGGCAATATGTTGTGGACTTGAGGACATAGCATTGTGCCTGTAGAAGATGGAGTTTATGTGGCATCCTCTATAGATTTATGGTTATGTTCATGCATATTTAACAAAAGCTTGTTATGAGCGCGTGTACTCCCATCATATGAGGCCCATTAATGGTCTAGAATTATGGAAAAAGACTGGTAAGGACAATGTCAATACCCCTGACTTCAAGAATCAACGAGACAGACTAAAGAAAGTTAGGCGTAAAGAACCAAGAGAGTATGAAGATGGAAGAATAGGGAACAAAAAGCTTCGGAGGACTAGGGGTGATTATTACATTTAAATCCTATCGTAAGGAGGGTCACAACAGGAAGACTTGTAACAGGTATACAAGTAATGCAATTACACCTATTGTCATTGATACTTCAAGCGACTTGCTTCGTGCAGAGGGACCTTCTCAGCTAGCTTCGTGGCATTACAACAAATTAATAGTATTGAAACTAATTTACTATATGTTGTACTTAACTTAAATGCCTACTTTAAGGCCTTTAATAGGGTGATGTAGACAACTTTTTTTTGTTTCTGGTTTAAGAATTTGCAGATGTATTTTGACATGCACAAGAGAAGTGTATTATTTTGTTTATGCAATTATAGACACAAGTGATTTTGTAAGTTATGGTCTTACTCATATATGGTATTTTCCTTAGTATTGTCTTTCTTTACAAGTGCATTATTTTAAGACTATATTTAAAATCATTGTTAGTGTTATATTTTCTCAAATATGTCTAAGTTTAACAAATAATATCACATGGTTAAACCAAATTAATTCCAATATTAAATTAACAAATAAGGTTAACGTTAAACCAAATTAATTCCAAAATTCTATTAGCAAATAATGATAATGTTAAACCAAATTAATTTTGAAATTCCACTAAAAAATAAGACATTATAATTAATTTTATCATTCACTAAATGTCTAATCAACAATTGAAAAATCAATTAATGAATGACACATTGTAATTAATTTTCTCATTTATTAAATATCTATTTCATAATTGAAAATTCTATTAATAAATAATACAACCTTTACAACATCAACAACCTAACACAAGTGTCCCTTGGTTATACATACAAATTTTATAGGGACCAAATGAGCAACAAAATTAGGGAATCACATACAAACCGATGGATCAATATGTTAGACTAGACGCCCTAAGAATTAAATGATGTAATAAGTTTTTAAGAAATTTAAATAATAAAGAGTTTAATATTTATTTCATATATCAAATATGTCCTCTTTGTTGGAATTAAATATGAAAACACAGCGGAAGGAACGGATTGTTGACAAACAAAAAGTTTCTAAAAGCTTTGTTTATTGGAAATAGCTATATAATTTTAATTAATAATAAAAAGCTTTGAAAAATTTTACCAACCTTTTGAAGACCTATCAGGGTATTCTAGTTTTCCTCTTTGACACCACGATCCTCCAAGCCAAGCCTTCACACCAATGGAAAGACGAATAGGCGTCAAACTACAAGAATGAATTAACCTCACACTTTTTTTGATCTGCTATGTACTCAACGCATGAGATAGTAGGCCTTTTTTTTCGGAGAAAGAATTCTCAATTTTTTGCTTTGAGCATTTTACAAAAGTTACATGAAAAGGATTAATCTGTAGAGATAACTGTTATCTCGCTCTTTTTATATCTGAGCAGTTAGTTATTTTTAATTAATTTCAAATTTGAAATAATCACCATATCAAATATACGAGGAAGAGATATACTTTATATTCCTTATGCCCTTTTTTTATTATCATTATTATTAACCAAATCTTGATTTAAATTATATATATATATATATATATAACATTACGTCTACATAAAATGTAAACGGTTTGGTTTTTTTTTTTAAATATAAAACATAAATCAAGTTTACGTTTATATATATATTTATATATAAATATATAATAAAGTCTTATATATATATATTTAAGATTTGGTTCAAAATCATATATATTTATATTTAAATTCAAAAAATAAATCATATTTATTTAAAATTAGATTTTTAAATTAATCAATTAATTATTTAATTTTATGTCCAAATAAGAAAAGACAAAAGGTTGTCCCACCACACATGTGACACTTACAAAATTAAAATTATATTCAAATAATCTTTTTATTCAAATATTATAAATTAATTTAAAAACCATATTTAACTAATCATATTAGTTAAATATAATCAACTAATTAATTAACTAATGCTTAGTTAAATTGTGACAACATTTATCACATTACATTATGTGTCACAAAAAATATTTTTTTGTGTCATATTAATACTTCAAGTGTGAAATAATTAATTCAGAATTCATTAGTTTTAAATTAAATATGTATAATTCATTGTATGTATTAAATCCAATATAGTGTTATAAAGGTGGCATTGGGGACCTATGGACCTATAACTCAAGTTTCAATAAATTTGACAGCTAATCAAACTCTTTAATTAATGTGCCAAATTTATTAGTTTCAGTATTACTCCACCAAAAACCTGAAACTGAACTCTTGAGATTATAATAAAAATTACTCAAAGAAAATTAATGAGTAGTCCATTGATATAATTATTATATATAAGTCAGTCCTCTATAAATAGTTCATAATAAGAGCTAGGTTCAATTTTTGTTTACCTCTCTTATTATATCTTTATCATTGAGTTTCAATAATTCTCTAATAAACAGATAATTCACAACTTATTATAAACAAGCGCTCTACTATTCAAACCTTGAATCATCACACAAGAGAACTATTTTTCTAACTTCTATAAGGAAGGAATGGATTCCATATCTGTATAATATTATTCATAGCCATTTATTACATTATGTTTCTAAGATGCTAAGTTATGATTTGTATTTATACAAATATTATCATGCAAGTTGAAAAACATAATATCATAAATAGGAGTTTAATAAATACTCTAGATTAAGACTATTAAATATATGATAATCATAGTGATAAATTTGAATACTCTATTTGTAATGGATGATTATTAGAGATTCATAATTTATCTAGTCCAGTCTTATATAATCTCATTATATAAAGTACCTCTAATCTAAGTCCCTACATTAATAGCCCGGATAAGACTATTTCATTCTAAATGAGATTGGACCATACTTGTAATATATAATTAAAAATCCCAAAACTTTAATTAATTATTACGGACTATTTAGATTATTATCTATAAATTTTACCCCTAGGCATATAACACTTATACGCTAAATTTATGTCATATAAATAATCATGCAATTTTCTTGATGTTTATAAATATATTCATAATACATATGAGCAACCAAAATAATTATAAATGTCACTTTATTTATTTATTAACAATATGTACAATGTCACAACTTATAGAGCACTAAACCTAGCACTTTTTATGTTCATTTATGTTGAGTGTATGATAGGCAAACAAAAAGTTTGAAACTGTCGTTCTAAACCTTTAAGATCGTGCATATTATGAATAGATCACACAAAAGACATGTATCTTATGGTGATAGTCTAAATATATAATGTTCGCAATCGAGGGAATAAAGTTAGACGCTTTATTTATGTTAAGATTGTTATATTGTCTACATCTTTAACGAGAGATGGCTTGTCTTGATCATCGGAGTTAGAGTCCGTGAGTAAAAACATTAGTGTATTGTTATTGATGATGATGTATTAGATTAGGACTAAAGTTTTAATTGATTTAATTAATAATTCCATTTGTTTAAATAAATTCACTTTAGAAAATCATGTATGTTCTATCTTAATCTTGAAATGAATCAGTGGGTTTGTATTCTTAACTTTTGTCTTTTAATGTATCGAAGGATGGCATCCTAAGTTATATTTAGGTACGCACATCGGTATGCTGGAGACATGACTTTTGATTGCTGCAGTCTCGTTATTTATAAATATAAAATCCATAGCTCTTACGTAGAGTTAATGATATTTTTATATAGGCATTATCTTGTAATTGAAAAATTAGAGTGCTCAACCATTTGGTACTATTTGTATTGATAATAAGTTTTTCTATGGTGAGATAATGGAAGATAAGATAAATATAACCAAAAAGGTAAAACAAAATTTATCCTATACTGATTGTGAATATCTTATGGCAATGTTACATATTATGATATTGTTGAAAAAATAGTATGTAGTGGAATATTAAAAATTTTGAATTAAGGTAATTTTCAAAACATAATTTTGACATGCTAAATACATAAATTAATAATAGATCTTACTAGCCTCTTTTGTTTATCTAAAAGCAGTAGGAATTCGTGAAAAAATAGAACGTTCCAAAAGAGCCTCAACCAACTGGCCTTCTTTGTTATTCTTCATCCACAATCAGAGTGCGGGTGGTCGCATATCGTATAACTTTTTCTCCGATAACTTTTCTTCTAACCACTTGAGAAAACCTAGAGCTAAGATTCTTAATGTTGAACAAAAGCTCTCAGAGAGTTTTAGAGTTTCTCTCACTAGAGTACTCATTCTATGCTTCTCAAGTGATCTAAATAACAAAGAAATCTCTCCCTTTTTTATAGTGGTTAGTTTTGAGGTTAAACATTATCAAATTAGGCTTCAAAATTTGAGTTTCGATCAACTTCAGAGTGAAAACGCGTGAAACATTTATCTGACTTTAACTGCTATAGTCGACCGCACCATATGTATTGGTGTCGACTGTGTGGTCACGATCCTAGACTTCGACCCAAATTCAAACTCTTTAAGTTGATTTGAATCATCCAATCTCAACTAATTGGATAAATCCTATCTTATTTGACTCGGGTATCCCTTATAAAGCCTCAATTTTAATTCAAATAATCCAATAGAAAAATTATCTAATTAAAATAGTTACATATAGGTAATCCAATAGTAAATAAATATTATCCAAATAATTCGACATGTTTATCTTGAATTAATTCACAAAATTAATTCAACCGATAAGCTAACATGAATTATTAAATCCAATTAACTCAAATTTTAACCAATCTGATAATTTAACCTAAGTCACTAATATGTAGGAAAACAAGCCGTATCGTTATAGGATTTATTATGAGCTTGCAAAGGGATCCCAATGGACATATATAGATTAAGCTCCTATAATTATAAAATGCAATATCACAAATACATATTTATAATTATCAACTCTAATACTATTCTACTAAAAGCTTAAAGCTGTACTCTCAAACTATATAAAATTATAAAACTCCAATAAGCTAACTGTCCATGATATATCATAATGTGTCACATCCCCATAGGATATTTATACTCAGCTTAAGGATAAATTCTGTTTTATCTTCTAGTTTATTTTTTATCTTACACTCCATTACCTCACCAATGGAATACTTACTGCTCATAAATATTATACCATTCGGTTATACCTATGTATCCAAATGGCTGAGTGCTTCAGCCTTTCAATTACATGATAATACATATAAGAGAATATCGTTAACTCTTCAAAAAGAGCTATGGATTCTATATCTATGAATAACGAGTCTACGTCAATCATGAGTCATGTCTCTAATGTACCAATATGCATACCATCATTAAATTAGGATGTCATTTTTGGTACATCAAAAGATATAAATCAAGAATACGAGCCCATTAGCCATTTCTGGATTAAGACATGACATATATGATTGTCTAAAGTGAATTGATTTAAACAATCGAATTATTAACCAAATCAATTTAATTTTTTGTCATGATCCAACACACCATTACCTATGACAATGTGCCAATGTTTCTATTTACGGAGTCCCACTCTGATGGCCAAGACAAGCCATCTCCCATTAGGGATATAGATAACATAACAATCTTAACAAGAACAAAATGCCCAACTTTATTCCATCGATTGCGGATCTTATCATTTAGACCATCATCTTTAAGATTCATGTCTTCCACTTAATTTGTCCATTATATGCACGATCTTAAAGGTTTAGATAGACAATCTTAGACTTTCGTTTGCTTATCATACATTCAATAGAAATGAACATAAAAAAGAAAACATTTGGTACATGAATAATAAATTAACTCTTTATTAATAAAATGTCTCCAGAAACATATTACAACATTTTACTCCTTAGGGCATTATGTCTAATAATCTCCCACTTGCACTAAGTGAGTAAATATGACATGTCTTGTATCCTCATAGCCTCTACATGCTTTTCGAATACTCTTGTAGTTAGTGTCTTCGTGGTAGATTAGCTATGTTGTCCTTAAATGCGATCTTGCATGCTAGAACATGCTAGCCTCAACGAAGTCCTTTATCACATGATACTTCTAATGAATATGCTTACTCTTCTTATATAAATATTGATTCCTTAGCATTAGCTATCGCTGCAATGTTATCACAATACAGCGATACCGTCTTATCTATACCAGGAGCTACCTCAAGATCCTTAAGGAACTTGTGTGGAGCCATACTGCTTCTTTTGAAGCATCATTACCTACCACATACTCAGCCTCCATCATTGAATCCAAAGTACAATATTGCTTGACACTTCTATAAAAAATGGAGTCTCTACTCAGAGTAAACATAGAACCAAAAGTCGATCTTCTCGAACCTAGATAGGATTGAAAAACTAAATCAGTATATCCAAGTGGTATTAGATCATCACTTGAATACTCTAGCATATAACCTCTAGTCCTTCTTAGGTACTTGAAAATATGCTTGACAGCAACCCAGTGGTTTGGTTTTGGATCCAACTAAAATCGACATACTATCCTGACTGCATAACAAATGTTCAGTCCTGTGCAAAGCATCGCATACATGAGAGTACCCACTGTCGAAGCATAAGGCACCTTCTTCATATATTCTTTCCTCATCATATTTTGGAGAGTCTTTCTTAGAAAGAGTAATTCCAGACCTAGATGGCTATGCACCTTTCTTGGAATTCTGCATTGCATACTTCTCAATAATTTTATCTATATATCCTATTTAGGATAAAGCTATCATTTTGTTCTTCATATCCTAAAAGATTTTGATACCCAGAATATAATTAGCTTCATCTAAGTCTTTCATGTTAAACTACTTGGTCAACCATAATTTGACCGATGATAATGTCCCAATGTCATTGCCAATTAGTAGAATGTCATCCATATTGAGCAGTAGAAAAACTACCTTTCAATCCTTAATGTGTTTGTAAACACATGATTCGTCCACGTTTTATTCAAACCTATAACACCGGATCAAATTTTATGTTCCAAGAATGAGAAGCCTGCTTAAGTCTATATATTGACTTTAGCAGTTTACAGACCTTGCTCTCTTGACCTTAACCTTGAACCCATCTAGCTGCACCATATATATGAACTCATTAAGATAGCGATTCAAAAAAGCTATCTTGACATCCATTTGCTAAACCATGTAGTTGAGAGTGGTAACTATGGACAAGAGAATGTAGATGGACTTAAGCATGGCTATAGGCGAAAAAGTTTCTTTGTAATCGATTCTTTCATTTTGCATGTATGCCTTAGCTACTAGTCTAACTTTATAGCTTTCGACTTTCTCATCTGCTCTTCTCTTTGTCTTGTAAATCTACTTACCCTATGGGTTTTATGTCTTCGTGAAGATCCACAAGTTTGTAGACTTGATTAGTCTCCATAGACTTCATCTCAGTGTTCATAGCTTCTGTCTAGAGCTTTGAATCAACATCCTCTATAGCTTCTGTGTAAGTATAAGAATCCCTGTCATGTTCAATCGATTCAACTAAGCAGGCTTCACTATTGAACATATACCTCTCAAGTTGACGCCCAATCCTCTCACTACGCCGAAGTTCCCTAGGTTGTTATTCGGTTAATTTTTCTACATTGATTGGATTGGTTTCAACTAGAACCCTTGGAGAGATCGAATCACTCGCTGACTCCTTGAGTACCATTTTACTATGAGTTTTCAAGTCATTTTTGTAACTTCCTTAAGGAATGTTGTATTCATTGAAACCATAACTTTATTTTCTTTTGGGTTATAAAAATTGCCCCCTTTAATCCTTTTTGGATATCCTATACTCGCGCATACTTTCGAGCATGCTTTCAACTTGTTCGCTGCCTTGTATAGGACATGAGCTAGACATCTTCATATGCAAATATGGTTTAAGGATGTTTTCCTACCCATCCATAACTTGTGAGGAGTTTTAGAAACTGATTTTGAAGGCACATTGTTCAAAAGATAACATGTGGTTTGTAATACATATCCCCAAAAGGATAAAGGTAATATAGAATAACTCATCGTAGACCTAACCATGTCCAACAAAGTCCTATCTCTTCATTTTTATGATGCATTAGGTATACATACCCATATCTTGAGTAATCATCAATAACAGTGACAAAGTACTGATACCCTCCACATGCCCTGATGTTTATGGGACCACAAACATTACTATGCATAAGTTATAGAACCCCTTCAACCTTATTGCCCTTAGACCTGAATGATCTTTTAGTCATTTTGCCTTCCAAACAAGATTCACATTGTGGTATAGATTCTACTTCTAAGTAACTTAAAGGTTCATCCCTTACTAACTTATAAATCCTATTCAGGCTAATATAACCTAATCACAAATGCAAAAGATAAGTTTTATTAGAATGAGAAGCTTTATGTCTTGTAGAGTTATTATTAACCTCAGTGTTTAGTAGTGACTCTATCTTAGCTTGATAAAATATAGATTGTTTTGCATCCATCCATCACAAATAAAAGATTTGTTTTAACGAATTACCATTTTATTATTAAAAGATACTAAATAAAAGTCTTTAAATAAAGAAGCTATAGATATTAAATTCCTTTTATATTAAGGAACATAAACACAATCTTTCAAACCTAAAATCCTATAATTATCAAAGTAAAGATGGACGTCTCCCATTGCTTTAGCAAACACCAAGGATCCGTTGCCCATCCACAACGTGAAGTCCTCATGCAGCAAACTTCTTGTTTTCTTGAACCCTTGTAGAGAGACACAAATATGATTAGTTGCTCCAGAATCTATGACCTAAGTGTCGCTTGATTCCTTAAATAAACAAGTTTCAATAACTAGGAGTTTACACTTACCTCATCGAGAAAAGAAGTCCTTGCAATTCTTATTAATGTGCCTAACTCTCTTGCAGAAAAAGCACTCCAGCTTGTTCGAGTTCTTCTTTTTCTTCTTCTTTTCCTTGCCTTTTGCTGCAACAAATGACTTCTCAGTCTTAGCCTTCTACTTCTTTCCATTCCCTAAGTTAGGATTGGAACTAGATGCAGCTACAAAGTTAGCCTCACCACTAGTAGGAGTTTCCCTAATCAGAGTTTTGAACTCCTATAATTGATTCATCAGCTCCGTCAAGTTCACATCCAGTCTATTGCTCAAGTTATATAAAGCTCTAAATAGGATGAACTTCTTAGATAGACTCTCAAAGACTATAGTCATCTGTGACTAAGCATCAATGTCAGCTCTATGGGTTTGAGTCTTAGCAAGGTAACCCATAATTAACATTATATGCTCCTTCACAGGAGTCCCCGATCTTTGTTTGCAGTTTAAGAGTTTCTAAAGAGCCCCTTTCTGTTTTTTTAGGGCTTGGCCTCTAATAATCGTTTTCTTTGGCCATTAATTTCATCAATAGAGTTCTTAGGGGAGGTTAATAACAAAATTAATCTTGAGTGTATAACCATCATTTCAAGTATTTTATCCATGATTTATAATTGATACCTAGGGGTGTACAACAATAAATCATGTTAAAATAAATTATCCCTTTGGAGATCCAACTTGGTACATGATGAAATCCCTTCTTAGGGGTTGGAACCACCATGTACTACCTATGGACCAACAATAGAGGCCATAGGTTCTCTCTTTGAAAACCTTTTCCTACTCAATATTTTAAAGGTCAAAGTTTTATGTTAACATCCATGAACAATTTTTAATCAGTGGCACTCCCTGTTCTACATGACATGTTATCTACATACATGGTAAATTATATTATAATACAGGCAAACAAAGCAACATGCAAAGCTGCAAGCAAAATAATAAATAGCCATAATATCATGGCTCCATCCTAGAGAAAAGAAAATAAGATTACAAAAGATCGATTAAAATATATTATCGATTTTTCATCTTGTATCTTTTTGTTGTATCCTTTTTCATATGGCATCTATCTTCTATTCTTCAATCTTATATAGATCCAAAGGGATATTTTTCTAGTAATCATAAAATTTCATGTTCCTTAGAATTGTCTCAAAAACAAAATAAAAACCTACACCAAAAAAGGCATATTTTTCATCAATTGTTCTGCCTCAGTGCTGGCCTACCAAACTTTCAGATCAGCATACCAGTTTGGGACCATTAGCCTGTTGACCGGTGCCGAACCAACTTTTTTTAAAAAATAGTGAAAAATTATTTTTAAATAGTTTTTAATTTTATTTTTAACAATTCAAAAACATAAAAAATTATACAAAAAAAAAAAAACAATAGACCTCTAATCATCTCCATCTTTTAGATTCGTCTTTACTTCAAATAATTATTTTAATACCAATTTTACAAATTAAAATTAAAATGATAAATCCTAGATGGCGATGATAGACCGTCATCTGATTACATGAACAACTTAGATACAAATTCTAACCTCTAAGGAACCATAACTGACAAAAATTAATTAATTACTAAAATAATTAAAATATAAATTTAATCGGCCATAATTAATTAATAAACATTCATCACATAATCTTATGACAACATTTAATTATATAGAAACCCTAGAATGCTAACTCTCTCAAAAATTAAATTCAAGCATAGGAGAGAATAAGATCACATAATTCATATATATAGCATGATCACAAACCTATAAAATCAATGTAAAAACCTAGCTTTGATGCCAATTGTTGGAAAACAGTACGCAGCAGAATTTAAAAAATTTTGAATCAGAGTATTTTTTCAAAACACAAGTTTTACATGCTAGATACATAAACTAATGACAGATCGTACTAACCTCTTTTGCATACCAAAAAGCAGCAAGAATCCGTGAAGAGAAGAATGTTCCAAAAGAACATCAACCAAGTGGTCTTCTTTTCTATTCATTGTCCACAATCGGAGTGCGAATGGTTACATATCGTATAGCTTTTCCTTCAGTGACTCTCCTTCCAACCACTTGAAAAAACTTAGAACTAAGTTCTTGACGTTGAATAATAGCTCTTAGAGAGTTTTAAAGCTTCTCTCACGAGAGTACTCACTCTATGCTTCCCAAATGATTTAAATAACAAAGAAAACTCACCCCCTATTTATGTGGTTGGACTCACCCCCTATTTATAGTGGTTGTATTTGGGGTTAAACCTTATCAGATTAGGCTTCAAAATTAAAGTTTAGCTCAACTTTAGAATAAAAACATGTGAAACGTTTATTTGACTCTAACTCCCATGGTCGACCACACCATATGTATTGCGGTCGTCGACCGTGTGGTCGCGATCCCAAGGTTCGAACCAAATTCAAACTCCTTAAGCCGATCTAAATGATCCAATCTCAACCAATTGGATAAATCATATTTTATTTGACCTGGGTATTCTTCATAGAGCCTCAATTTTAATTCAAATAACTCAATAGAAAAGTTATTTAATTAAAATAGCCACATACAGATAATCCCACAGTAAATAAAATATTATCAAAATTATTTAACATGTTTATCTTAAATTAATTTACAAAATTAATTCAACCGATAAATTAATATGAATTATTATATGCAATTAACTTGAATTTTAGCTAATCTAATAATTAAACATAAGTCACCAATATGTAGGAAAAACATGCCGTATTGTTATAGGATTTATTATGAGATCGCAAGGAGGACCTGATGAACATATATAGATCAAGCATCTATAATTATAAAATACAATATCCTAAATACATATTTTATAATTATCAATTCTAACACTACTCTATTAAAAGCTTAGCTCTACAGTCTCGAACTATGTAAAATTACAAAGCTCTAATAAGTTAATTGTCTGTAATATATCATAATGTCTCACATTGCTATAGGATATTCATAATCAGCTTAAAGATACATTCCATTTTACATCCACGATTATGTTTATCTTACGCTCCATTATCTCACTATTGGAATACTTACTGTTCAAAAATAGTGTATCATTCGGTTACACCTATGTATCTAAATGGTTAAGCACTCCAGTCTTTCAATTATAAGATAATGTATATAAGAGAATATCATTAACGCTACAAAAAGAACTATAGATTCTATATCTATGAATAACGACTCCACATTAATCAAGAGTCATGTCTCCAACGTATTGGTATGTGTACCAGCATTAAATCAGAATGTCACCCTTTAGTACATCGAAAGACATAAGTCAAGAATACAGGCCTATTAGTCATTTTAGAGTTAAGACATAACACATATGATTGTCTAAAGTGAATTGATTTAAACAAACATAATTATTAACGAAATGAATCCAACGTTTTGTCCCAATCCAACATATCATCTCCTATGACAATGTACCAATGTTTCTATCGTAAAGTCCTACTACCATCTCCTGTTAGGAATGTAGACAATATAGCAATCATAACATGAATAGAGCGTCTAACTTTATTCTCTTAATTGTGGATCTTATCATTTAGACCATCACCTTTAAGATTCATGTCTTTCGCATACTCTACACGTTATGTGTAGGAACTTAAAGGTTTGACCAACAATGTCAGACTCTTGCTTGCTTATCATACATTCAATAGAAACAAACATAAAGAGAGCAACATTTGGTATATGAATAATAAATTCGCTCTTTATTGATAAAATGTCTCCAAAAACATACTACGACATTTTACGCCTTAGGGCACTATTCTAGCATATATATCATGGACGTTTAACTTATTGGAGTTTTGTGATTTATATGTAGTTCAAGAGTGCAGCTCTAAGCTTTCAGTAGAATAGCTTTAGAGTTGATAATTATAAAATATACATATTAGGGATATGTTATATTATAATTATTGGAGCTTAATCTATATATATCCATCAGGTCCCCTTTGCTAGCTCACATATTGTCCTGTAATAATATGACATATTTTTCCAACATATTAGAAACTTATGTTAATTCTTAAGATTGGGTAAAATTCAAATAATTGGATTTAATAATTCACGTTGGTTTATTGGCTGAATTAATCGTATGAATTAATTCAAGACAAACATATTAAATATATTTTATTTGAATATAAAATTCTATGCATATAACTGTTTTAATTAGATAACTTTTCTATTGTGTATTTGAATTAAAACTACAGCTCTATGAAGGATATCGAAGTCAAATAAAGTAGGACTTATCCATTCAGTTCAAATTGGGTGAATCAGATAACTTTGAGAGGCTGAAAAATATGTCTACCAGGTCAGCATGACCAAGCGGCTGACCACCATACACATGGGGCCGTTGATCGCCCTTGCTTTATCTAGATACATGTCTTACGCATTTCACATCGAGATTTGATTCGAGTTTGAATTTTTAAACCGAATCTAATAAGAATAGATGCCTAATGACTCCCTATAAATAGATAACGTGTTCCTATGCTTTTGTATGATCATTTACATAAAAGGAAGTCACTAAAGAGGCTTTAGAAAGAGATTTTCTAGTGAGAGAAATTCTACTACTCAAGGGAATTATTGTTCATCGTCTAAAACAGCAATTCTATTTTTTCTCTTATGATTATGGGGAGAGTTGCTAAGGGAGAATTAAACAACGTGTGCCTAATCAAATTCCAATAGTGGAAAGGACAATAGTAAAGAAAACTAGTTGATTAATGCTTTTCCAAATGCAATTCTCAATAACGGTTCTATCAAGCGATTTTCTATTAGAAGTACGGTTCCAATTCTAAGAGATTCATAAAATCTGTCATTGATTTATCGTATATAACATGTCTAACTCGTTTTTTAAAAAGTGTTTATTTAATAAATTTTAAAAATCCATTGCATACTGCTTTTTTAACAATTAGTATAAGCGCCATGGTTTTATAGTGTTTTTAAGGAGTTTGTAATCATGCTATGTACATAAATTATGTGATCTTAATATCTCCTACGCTTAAATTAAATTTTTAGAGAGTTGGTTCTCAAGTGTTTCTATACTATTATTATATGTTGTCATAAGATTATATGGTGAATGTTTATTAATTAATTATTATTAATTAGATTTTTGGTTTAATTATTATTTTAATTAATTTTTGCGGGATATGGTTTTTTAGAGGTTAGAATTGTTGGAAAAATAGTATACAGCGGAATTTTAAAAATTTTATATCAGAGTATTTTTCAAAATACAAGCTTGACATGCTATATGCATAAATTAACCAGATCTTACTCACCTTTGAGTGTCGAAGAACTCCTGCAATCCGTAAAGAGAAGTAACATTCCAGAAGAGCCTCAACCAATTGGTCTTCTTTGCTATTCTCTATCCACGATCGGAGTGAGTGTGACCTCACACGTACAGCTCTTCCTCTAGGTGACTCTTCTTCCAACTAATTGAGAAAACCCAAAGCTAGTGTTTGTGATTTGTGAACAAGAGCTCTCAGGGAGTTTTTAGATTCTCACCAGTAGAGTATCACTCTTAATCTCTCAATTGATCTAAATAACTTATGAGACTTGCTCGCTATTTATAGAGGTTGGGTCTAGGGTCAGTTCATATTAGATAATGTCTCAAAAATTCGAATCAGAATCAAATTTAGATCAATATTTGATGAAATCTGCGTAAAAACGTGTGATCCTTTTATTGCATATCGACAGGCCGATCTGCCTAATTGGCAGGCTGAACTTGCCCCATTGGTAGGCCAAACTTGAGGATCGGCATGCCAAACTACCAAAAGAAAAATCTAGCAAATCTTTTATTTTTCACCCGAGATTCTATAGGATAAAGTCTCAGTTTTAATTCAAATAACCCAATAGAGAAGCTATCTAATTAAAACAACTTTATCTAGATAATCTCTAGGAAAATAAATGAATTCCTAATAATTCTACAAGTTTATCTTGATCTAATTTATTCAAAAATTAAATCAATCAATAAACAGACAAGAATTATCCGATCCCAATAATTCAACAAGTTTATCTTGAATTCATTTTATCACAAAATTAATTCAACCGATAAACAGACATGAATTATTTGATTCTTCCAATTTCAACCAATCTAATAAATTTGACATAAGTCACCAATTATTGGAAAAGCACACCATACGTTACAGGATGTTATGAGCTAGCAAAGGGGACCAAATAGACCTATATAGTTCAAGCTCCTGATAATTACGAAACCCAATATGCTAGATCTACATTTCATAATTATCAACTCCAACGCTACTTGACTAAAAGCTTAGAGCTGCACTCTTGAATTACATAGAATTACGAAGCTCGTATAGCTAAGTCTCCATGACATATCATAGTGTATCGTATCCCTATAAGATTATCCATAATCGGCTTAAGGACAAGTTCGGTCTTACCTTTCTGATTATTTTATCTTACGTTCCATTATCACACTATCGAAAAACTTACCATCCAAAGACAGTATACCATTCGGTTACACCTATGTATCCAAATGGCTGAGCGCTCTAGTTTTTCAATTACAGAATAATGCATATAAGAGTATA